>JAESUZ010005485.1:0-424817 GCA_017311185.1 Proteles cristata cristata
TGTGTGTGTGTGTGTGCTGAGTAGACCAGAAAGGTTTTAGGCTAAAGACAGTTATATAGTTATTTCTACCAATAACTATCATTGATAATAATCAATGATATGAAATTAGCCTCCAATAACAAGGTTCTTTGAAATTTTCTTCCGAAAGGCAATTTCCTTCTGTTCTTTCCATGTACGTATGGTCTGGGTGAATGCAGACTGTGGAGCCTAAGGAGATAAACCCTACGCCTTTTGATTGGGCATCAATACTCCTCGCTATGAAACAGACACCAATGACAGATCAGGGAGCTGCAGAGACGACGTTCTCTTGGAGCCTTTTATTCTTATCCAAAGGTACCAAGCTTGTCTCGCCTTCCTACCTTCCTGCCTTCCTCCCCTTTCCTGTCAAGTCCAACTTACTCTTTAAGACCAGAGGAAATATGAATCCTTGATGAAGATGTTGTGAACTCTTCAATTTCTATTAAATACTTTCTTTTCTGGGTTCTAAGAGGATTTTTTTTTTTTTTTTCATCTTTTTTATCAGGGCAAGAGCCACCATGTCAAGTAAGCCCAAAAGAAACCTAGGACTAAATAAGCAACCAGAGAATGCCTTCACGTGTCTGAAGGATACTGGAAAGATCCAGGATGAACTTTCAGGCCCAAACCAGAGATAAGGACCATGCTCTCTGTGTTGGCAGGGAGGAGGATACTACAGCAATGATAGGGACTTAACACCAAGGGCAAGAAACTGAGAGGTGGAGGAGAAAGCAGACAAAGAGATGAAAACAAATACTTCAAGGTCTGGTTGGATTATCTGGACAGACACTGTCTGAAAAGGATTAAAAATCACCATGGGGTCTGTTGGCTTGTGCCAAACCCCATCTTACCGGGTCCTACTGGGGCCTATCAGTCTAAGTGTTGCATTGTTCTGCAAATCCGTGCTTTCAAAAAATCTTGTCCACTGGCCTGTGAATTCCTAATGGGCGGATACTGTTGCATCCAGTTCTGTGCCCCAGCACCTCGCCTAGTAGGTAGTCACCTAATACATGTTTGCTGTCTGGAGTTGGACATGCACAGGTGATCTGAGCTCTTTTCCTGGCCCTAACACAGTCTGCTCTATAACCTGTACAAGACTGAGGCTCAGATGTCCATACTACATATACACCCATTTTCTTTTAAAAGTCTTGAGGGAGAGTAGAAATCATTCTTTAACTAATACCCTAAAATCACTCCCACTTGGATACTTATTTCTTGAATTCCAAAGTGGAAGAGCAAAATCTTAACTCTGCAACCAGAAATAGATGCAAATGCAACAAAAGGCAGCAACCAGTTAGCTCTTTCTCACTACTAGCTAAATGGTTGGTTGGAGATGTGTGAGAACCCCATTTGGTGAGAGAGTAATAATTCACTGGTGTGACAGAGTATCTTCTGGGGGTGAATGAAGAAATGCAGAGGGAGGAAGGAGCCACGGAAGAGAAAAAGGAACCAGAAAGAAGGTCATAGGAACCATAAAGACATTATTTTGTCATCTTTACTTTCTGCCCACAGTTTTCCTTGGTAAGAAGAATTGATCATAGTTTGATCTTTACGTAAAAGTAGGACAAACAAGGTCAAATTAAGAAGAAAGGCGATAATCATATCAACCTTATAAGATAATGAAGGTTTAGGAATGTAGAGATGATTACAGAAAAAACTCTCCAAGGCCACAATGGATAGCCACATAGTAAGGACAAGAATGAAATCACTTGCCTTTTAATCCCATGCTTTTCCCGCATGTTTCTGTTTACAAATTGGTGCTGATACATAAAAAGATACACTGCAATACACAGACGAGATATTTCATAATCAAAGAACTAAATTAGGATGCAAATGAAGTATGTAAAAAATATTAACAATATTAGTGTTTAAATAAAGACTATCAATGCATGATCTCAGCACAGGTTTCGCTCTAATGTAATGTATTCTCCTTATTGGCCACTGCAAAACCAGTATTCACCCTTGTGGTGTAAGAATTCAAAATGTAGAATTATTAAATACATAGTCCTTATTGTAGCATGTCTTACTTCTCAATAAGTCATTTTGATAACAGCTTTGTGCCCTGAGCTGAAACAATGTCAAGGTCAATTATTTCATTCAAGGCACCTAATTGAGACTACTTCTCTGAGGTCAGGATAATGTATTACTTTACTTTCATAGAGAGGAGATCAAAGCTCTACGTTAAATTTTTCCAATGCAAAGCTATGCTGCTTTAACCTAGGTTATAGTAACGGTGAGGGGAGGGAGGGCAGGGAATGTTTACTTATTTTGGAGTCCCTGCTCCCAGCCTTCCATCCCAAAGGCAGTATTCAGATCAATAGACATGAAGTTTATCTAGTGATAGAGACAGGCTCACCTTCTGCTCTCATGGCATGTCCTTAATCATTTTCTTTTACCCATTTGTTTCTTTTGTTTGTTGGTTGGTTGGTTTCCAGCTCTAGGAGAACTTTGATTTCCATGGAATAATCTTGCACTAGCAAAACTAGTTTGTCCAGAAATGCACAAATGAGCCCCTTTGTATACTTCTGAGACCCTGAGTGCCCAGAGCCCAGGCTCTGATTTTGCTTTTGCTATTGGAGCAGAGACTGTGTTTGGGAGCTAGACACCCCCAGATGCACTTCATGGGGTCCAAACAAATTCAGCTTATGCTGTGTTTAAAAGTCAAGCTATTTCCCATAAGATCTGGATCTCTGGATTCTCAAGGAAAGAATCAAAAGACCTAAGAGTGTTCAGGCCATATTCTTAAATGGTAACCATGGGCTAGACCTGAGTAATGGCCACCTCTTTTAGACAGGCTATGCATTCAAATTTGTCACCTTCTCAAGTGCTCCTTGTTGCAAGGGTTACAAGATGGCTAACACTGCAACCTGACCAACATAATTTGTTGGGCCAGTGTACCCTCTAAATTATTACTAATATGTATTTTTTAAATTTATTTATTCTTAGAGGAAGCGAGAGAGTGGGGGAGGGGCAGAGAGAGAGTGAGAGAGAGTACCAATCTGGCTCCCGCACTGTCCGACGTGGGGCTCGAACTCACGAACTGTGAGATCATGATCAGAGCCGAAACCAAGAGTTGGACGCTAACCACTTGAGCCACCCAGGCGCCCCACTGGTACGCATTTTTTTTTTCAGTTGTAACACTTTCAGGCAGTTTTTAAACTCTGCAGTTCCACAGGCTTAATATTCCTGTTGCTCTCTACCTGACCAGATGCACATGTTTCTATCGCCAGCCTGGTGTCAGCAGCAGCCCTTCCCGATGCCCTGCCCCATTTCTCAGCCCACTGGAATTCCCCGGATGCTGACAAAGGCAGTTTCCAGCAGACACACAGCTGTCCACCTCGAAAACCTGTGTCTCTCTCCCTTTTGTTGACTGAGGATTATCCAGCTCCTTTACACTATACTTACTCCTCGGAAAGACACAAAGAGGAAGTGCTGGGCATTCACGTCCCCTGCTGTAGCCCTCTGCCAGTGGAGGGTGAGTGGTGGTGGATGCACGCCTTGGTCTCCCCAACACCGGGTGGAATGATTCTGAACGGAGAAACCATGATTTCACAGAGGGTCCCCAATGCAGCGGAGCCCCAGTGCCCACGCAGTAATCAGCTCATTCACTCATCCTTTTAGGCTTTTCTCCTGAGAGAGTGGAGACCCCTCTTCTTTACTTGAGTTTTCTGGGACTGTCTCCCAGATCAACTATGTGTACCAAGCTTTGAGCTCAGCGGCTGCTTCCCTGGGAAACTACTCTAAGACAATATTTAGGTGTATTCTACTGTGAGGGCGCCCTAACAGTTACATGCTGTGAGAATGGTTGCTCAGGGCTGGGAGGGCTCCTGGATCTGTGTGGCGGAAGGAAAGCTTATAGGACTGGGCAGAGAAGACTTAAAGTAAGTCTGATAACCATAGTCACATTTGGGGAAAACATCCTCTGACAAGAGATAAAACGGACAGGTTAGCTCCAGAGGGCAAGATTAAGACTAGGAAATTTGACCCAGGCAGACGCAGGTTTAATGTAAGGACACATTTTTTAATCTTTAGAGCACACTAAAATGGAACGGACTGCTTCGTACAGAGGTTCCCATTTCCTTTCAGAGATTTAAAGTAACTACATTCCCTTACTTTACAAAGACCCTTATAATCCATGCTGCCCACACACATTTATTAAATATCACAAACATGAGACATACAGAGGGGATCTTGCAGTTGATTGGATTGAGTGGCTTGTCAGATATTTCTTTTGAGGTTGGGGAAAGGGGAAAAGAAAGAGATAAAGCTAGCATTTGGTGACGGGAGAAGTAGCCCCCCCACCATTATAGGGATATAATTTAGCACCTCTATAAAACCTAGGAATGCCTCAAATCAAAATGCATTTTTCCCTTCATACTGAGAATCTCTTAAGTGCGCAGGAACGCATGAGATCAGGAGAATTATCTATTATCGGAAAGATATTTATGATGCCTAAGGTGGAAGGGCACGATTCATATCTGCTCCTCACAGGAACTCAAGCACGATAGTAAGCCAGCAGGGAGGAAATAGCTGAAATATTTGGAAGAACAGACCCTCCCTGCCAGAGGTTACTGTGAATTCAAGTGTTTTCCACTTCTGCCCTTCTTCAAAGCTACAAAGCAATGAGGTAGTCAAATTAATGAAGTATTGTAATAGAAATGGAAAGATTAGAGTGTGCCGAAGAGTGGAATACAGTTTTGTTCTTAAGAGGCACGCTAGATAGGAGAGAAGCACTTTGATGTAAGAGGCTGGCTGGAGGGGCTATTCAGCTTCAGTGTTACCAAAAAAAAAAAAAAAAAATCGGAATGTATTAGCATGATTTTGCTATCATTACAGATAGATAACGTGTGAGAAAATAGACATTAGCAGGTTGTAATTCAATGGAGACTTTCAGATAAATGTGAACTGTAAGAACAGGACTCTATCCAGTGTACATTTTATCAGAACCTCCTGTGGGATGAATTACAGCTCCCATAATGGCCAGCAGCCCTCCCATTTATATGTATGGATTCCAGTCCTCCCAACAAAAGAAAAAAGGTAAATGGAAATTCATTACCAGGGCACACCAAAGGCCGGAATGAGGGAACCCCCAAAGTGATGGTGTTCAACCTTCAGGGAGGTATCAACTCCCTGTATCAATGGCTCTTAAGCCAGTGTCATCTGGTGGAATTTCGGCACATTCACAGGAAGCTTAGTCAAAATTTTGAACATCAAGGTCTTTAAACCTAAGAATGAAAGTGGTGGTTCTCGGAGCACAGATACAATGAAGGGTAAAGTCCACTCACATCATTTCCAGGCTCTAGAGCTCCTTACAAGGACATAAGCACCAAGTATGACAATGAGGAGATCTGGTATCTTCTTACTCCATCTCCCTGGCCTTCCCCCGGGGGACCGTCTCTAGCAGAGGGTACTGACTTCAGTCCCGGAATCCCAAAACCCAGTGCTTCTGTGAGTGGCCCACAACAGGCGACTTTTTCAATGACATGCTTAGTTCCTGTTCTCCTACTAGTGCAAGTTGATTTCGCTGGGATTTTCTTTTGATGATACTAATTCCGCCAAAGATAATTAGGGAACAAGGAAGTCTGCTTTTACATTCGTGCCTTGGGATGTACAGATTTAGCATCTGAAGGAAAATGAACTTCACTGAATGAGAGGATAAGAGGAAACTCTATTTTAAAAGAGAAATGAATGCTTCTTAGGTTTTGAAATCACCTTAAAGGATGAAACCTTTTTATCATGACCCTTCTGGTGATAAGAACATGTCCTCAGTTGTTCAGTGTTTTCTACTCAGACACAGCCAGCCAATGAAATGGGATGGTATTTGTAAAAAGGAACTTATTTTTCAATCAACAAACTCTCCAAGCTGCTGGTCATGGTGATGTTGATGGGCGTCACTCTGAATTATTAATGTTGAAATGTCTCGCATTTAACATATTTCCCAAAGGCAAGGATACAAAAATAATAATAATTCAGCAGCCCCTCCCGCTCTGTGATGATGTCTTGCACGGAACTTTCTGATGAGAGCCAAACGTGTCTGGTTGTCATAAGACACTCCATGTGGTAAGACTGACAGTTTGTTTTGAAGATTTTAGGATAAGACAAGTGGCAATAGAATAGCACAAAAATGCAAAACTTTAGTGGCAGGAGATCACAACCCATCCTAACATCATGCCTATCTCTTATCAATCTATCAGGTTGAAAATGCCTTAAAAATAGATACCATGCCTCGTCTGTACATGTGCTGTGGTCCCACAACTACATGAAGAATATAGGAGGCAATTAAATACACAGATTTAGGATTCAAACTCTTTTTTCAAAAATTACCAATAGGAGATGGCAAATATGCTCCCTTAGCTGCTAGCAGTTTGGCTCTATTTTAATGTAGCTAAGGGTTTACAGCAACACTTAACCTGCAATGGGGACTGTGACTTGAAAATAGGAAAGAATCCATGCGGTGTCCAAAGGCAGCTGTTCAGTGTGGTACAGTTATGGAGCTGAGATAACATACACTAATTCTGTCCAACAGACCAGATATGATGATGTTTGACAAATTTATTGATATTGCAACTCGTCTAAATTCACCCAGCTAATACCAATGAGTTCCAATGAGCACGCAGGTCTGAGAGAGGAGATGAAATTAATATGTAGACTGAGAGACTTCAGAGCAAAGTCAATTATCTTTTCGGTGACTGGGGTACTTTGCATACACAAATTAAATATTATAAGTAACTGAGAATTAATTTTATACAGGAATCAATTCTGAATATTGTACTCTCACACACCTGTTATATTAGTGGGATATTTTTCATAACAAAAAAATTAATGAAATTGACTATTTCCCTAATTTTAAAGTTTATAAAAAATCAAGTTATATGGAAAGAAGAAAAAGGCAAAAATGTGAAGGAAAGGAAAAGGAAAGTAAATGCAATTTAAAAAAAAACATTGAAGGCAATATACTTGCATATGAGAGAAAAGCACTTTATCAAAAGAAACCAGTTATTGTTTATGTAATACTTATTACTTACAACAGTATCATATTATCTGTAAACAGTATAAACACAACAATAAAATAAGCATTTGTAAACCCATTACCTGACCTAAATACTAGAACATTAACAGTCTCATGGTTTCTACATTTTTCATCTTAATCCTCAGTCTTCCCACTATCCTGAAATTCATGTTCATTATTCTCTCTTGCTTTAAACAAAAAGTTTAAATCCCTCTGTATGGACCCCTGTCTACTACACTATTATTTCCAGTTTTTAAGCTTTATAAAAATGACATAGTGTTGATCTAATCTTTTACGACGTGATCTTATCAGTAAATATGTTGCATAAGATTCATCCACTTGGGGCACCTGGGTGGCTCAGTCAGTTCAGTGTCCAACTCTTGATTTGGGCTTGGGTCATGATTTCAGTTTGTGAGATCAAGCCCTGCATTGGACTCTGCACTGATAGCACAAAGCCTGCTGGGGATTCTTCCTCTCCCTTTGCCCCTCCCTGGCTTATGTTCTGTCTCGCAAAATAAATTAATTAAAACTTAAAGATTCATCCCCATGTGGGGTGTAGCCATTGTGTATTCATTTTTATTGCTGTATGGTGTGTATATATCACATTGTGTGTATATACCACAAATGGTTCATGCACTGAATTAGCCTGACTACCATAAAAAAATACCGCGGACTGGGTGGTTTAAACAACAGAACTTGATTTTCTCACTGTCCTGAAGGCTGGAAGCCCAAGATCAAGGTGTCAGTGGGGTGGGTTTCTAGTGAGACCTTTCTTTCTAGCTTGCAGACATCTGCCTTCTCACTGTGTCCTCACGTGGCCTTTCTTCTGTGCATGTGCACTCCAGCATCTCTTCCTTTCCTTACGGGGACCCTAGTCCTACATGACTAGGGCCCCATCCATTGACCCCATTTAACCCTAATAACTTCCTAAAAGGCCTTCTCTCCAAACGTTGTCATGATGAAGCTCAAGGCTTCGACATAAGCGTTTGGGAGGGTGGGTATAATTTACTCTATAACGTATATTATCCTGTTGAAGGGCACTAGGGTGGCTCCTCTCAGGCTTTTGTTCTTATAATCAATGCTTCTATGAACTTTCTTATACATATTTCCTGGAGCTCATGAGTAAGAGTTTCTCTAAATTATATAAATAGAAGTGGAACTGCTGGCCCATAAGGCATGCAAATGTTCAAATTCACAAATTGGCACTAAATCATCTCCCAACATGGTCATAGCAAGTTTTAGCTCCTCCAGAGGTGTCTATGTATTCCAAGGGCCCACATCCTCACCACCAGTGGTCATTATCAAATATTCCCATTTTTACCAATCTAGTGAGCATAAAGGCTATTTTACTGAAGTTTTTTTTTTTTAGCTTTAGTTCCTTAATTATAAAAGATTTTGATTTTTTTCATTTGTTTATTTGCAATTTGTATCTTATTTTCTGTAACATTTCTATCTCATACTATTCTCCATTTTGATAATTTTCTATTTTAAAAAAATCTAGTGGTAGACATGTTATGTGCATTTTAGATATAAAATCTTTGCTGTATTTCCTAAGTGCTTTATTTCAACTCCACTATTAAAAAAAAAAAAAAAAGCTTGTTTGCAGACTACAAAATTCATCACTGGTTTTTACTAATCTGTGTCCTTGTGTCCTCAACTGTTTTAGATGAAGCACATAAATGGATTTGGATAATAAATTCTTTTGACCTATTTTATCAACACCTACTCCATGCAAAGGCATTGAAAGCAACACTATATAAATTGGATATGGTCCTTGTTCTCAAGATGCTGAAAGTCTAGCTCAGAAAAACAACTGAATAGAAGCATAATACTAGAGCATATTAATAGTGTTATAATAAGAGGGCCCTGGTTTCGCAAAAGTCCTTTAAAACAGTTTGAATTCTTACCAAAGGCAAAGATAATCTCACGGATTTCCTTGGAAAACCCTAGGGGATTGTTCCTCTGTTGCTGTGCTTTAAAACTGGTGAAACCAAACTCAGGTTGCCTGAAGGACCCAAGCCAACAAGGTCTGTAGTAGACTTTGATCTCAGGCAGCCTGACCCCACAGCTCGTCTACAACATTCCCCACCCTTTTCCTCATTGAGGATGGAGCTACAGCAGGATGGGACCTAAGAGAAGAATTAATTTAGGCTGTGGCATTCAATGTAGGCCTTAAATGACGGGGCACTTTCAGAAGTCAGAGAAGAGGGCCTTCAGCATGGATAAAGTCAGGGAGGGGGTAAAGTATAGGCCTTATTTGAAGACAGCAAGTAGAGCCTTGTGGCATACCACTCCCTTTTCTAGAAGGTTGAAAATAGGTGCATGAGTGAAAGGAAAAGGAAGGTCATCCTTAAGAAGCTGCAATGGTCTAGAAGGCCCCTCAAATCTCTCTTTTCTCAGCACTCCCTCCTGTCTCCAGTCTCTCTAGCTCCTGGCTTCCCTGCTGCTGTGGACAGGCTCACATAGCCCTGCTTCAAGCACCCTGTGCTCATTTTTTCGGTTTTCATGAATGCTCTCCCCCCACTGAGACCGGAGTACATCTTCATACCTACTTTTTGGGTCTACACTTAAATGTTACTCATTGCTGAGGGCTTTTCCAATTACCTTATCTAAAACTGTAAGTCCCCTTCCTCTCTCTTCTTGACTCTGCTTTATCTTTTCACATAGTGACTACCATTACCCAAATTTAAGTTGTATCACTATTTCCTTATTTGTCATCCACTGGGCAAAAACTTGGCATGGTTTTTATCTTTGCAATAATCCCAGGACCTAGAATGTGCTTGCTACACAATGTGTGTTCAACAATATTTGTCAAATAAATGAAATAAAGGAATGAATGATGGATGAATGGTTGAGTAAATTGTGGGCATGGGGGTACCGACAGAGGTTTCGTAGGTGAACCCATATTTTCACTCCATAGCAGAAACATAAAGGAGAAATAGGAGAGGCAGAATAAAACCAGACGGGAGAAGAGCGGTAAAGTTTTACAACAGCAGAGAGTAGCCCACTCGCTTAGAGCTTCATTTCTGGTATCAGACTATCAGAGTTCAAAGCCCATCACTCAAAACTCCTCACTGACTAAACTCAGGCAAGTCATCAAGACTTAATGCTTTCTTCTGTCTGTAAAATGGGGATGCTGTTATCACTTGACTCTTAAAAGAACTATTGGAAGGTTTAAATGAGATAATGCATTGATTAAATGACTCATAACACATAATGGTGATTAACAGTAAAAAGCACTTAAGCTAGGGCAGCCTCAGTGGGAATGGAAGGAGGAAATGGGTTAAGAGGCATTAAACAGGTAGGATGAGAAGGCCTTGAGATAATATAAAAGGGAAATGCCTGGAAAACACTCATATTTCTGTTCTGTCTGATTAGAGAATGGCAATCACTTTAAGTGAGAGTGGGCATACAGATAAGGGATTCAATTTTGAGTGTGTCAGAAGGTAGGATAGGAAGAAGCAGGAGTGGCAAGCTTGGTTTTGAAATGTTTGAGGGAACCCCAGGCATTTTACATGGAGGTGTCTAATGAAGATTAAAAATATCCATCAAAGGGTCATGATACACTTCAAAAGTTATTTGTTTATCCTTCACAAAGACCCACAATAGAATTTTCTTAACTAGTTACCTTTGTGTTTTAAATACGGTTTACTTAATCTGAATTTCACCATCTCTCTAAGCCTTATTACTCTAACAAGTATTTTGCAAGTTGCGTTCCAGGAGGAAGCCCAAGGTCGAACAGATCAGACTAATGACCCAGTTCCCCCTCCTAATCCTACCCTCATGCCCATCCTCAACCTTTCACTCTGTTGAGGAACTAAGGAAAGATTCTCAAGCTCCATGTGGATCCTGAAGACTTCATTTGAATGCACTGTGGGGCTGCATAAGATGGTTGTGAAGGGACCCCCCCGCCCCCCGCCCAAGGAGAGATAACCAACCCTCCAATTTGCAAACCAGAAAGCTCTTGTTTACCCTGCTCAATTTTAACCACACACATTCCTACTCAGAGGAAACAGCAGGCTCAGAGGCAGTCAAAGAGCAAAAAGGGGTAGTTAGAAATCTGTAATAAATGTATGTAAGTGAGACAGAAAATTAGAAAATGGCCACCTGCCAGCAGCCACATAAATTTTGGAGGAAATGCATTTTCTACTGGGATGCTTTATCATAGGAATTGCAAATATTTATTAAAAGTATTAAAATAGTCAGAATGTTAAATGTTTCCTCCAGTGGTGAAATTTCACATTGCCACATTAGAAGATGGGATATTCGGATACAGTGTTTATTAAAATGACTTCATTTTATTAGTCTGTCATCTACAATAAATGGGCAGGTACCTTTAAAACAAGATCTATTGAAGATAAAAGAGTTGGGGGAGGGGCAGCATCTCATTGTGTGAATGCGGGGCTTTGACTACACAAGTACATAAATCTTGCAACCTTTCTCAAATGATGCCAACAAGGCTGCGTTGTTGTTTTGATATTAAGTTTGTTGGATTTGGTCAGCACCCGAAAACCAAAAGTAGTATTTGCCACTAACTGCCATGCTCTCTCATGCAAGACACACCTGATAACTATTTGGATGGTTCTTCTTTCATGGGTTCTGAGATGCAACTAACAAGCACACCGGAGCGAAGATACTAAACCGGACTCCACACAAACGGGAGACGGAAGGAGGTGGATGCTTTACTGCACCAGGATAATAGAGATGACAGCTAGAGCGCATCATTACTGAGTGGCACTAAGTTGAAGAGTGACAGGATGAGCTGGACAGATTACCTCCCTAAGAGGCTTGTGGTTTGTATGAGGCACTGACCTAATAAAGATCTTATGCCATCACCCAGCAAAGATAGAAAGAGCCTTTTCCCATCTTAAGATACTCTTTTGTGTGAACCAGAACAGCTTCCTGAATCCATCCCATGAAACGCTGATGGTACTGAAGGGAATCTAGTTCAGCTAAAATATGGGATGGGCTGAGGTGAAGGGAAAGAGAGGCGGGACCTGTCAGGAAGCCAGACACTTCTTGGACAGAATAATTAAGAAGTCATTAGCCTTCAGTAGGTGGCTGGAGTGGCCATCTTTCTTATTAGAATGTAAGCATTCTGTTTAAAGTATTAATTCATTCAGGGGTGTCTGGGTGACTCAGTCAGTTAAGAGTCTGACTTTGACTCAGGTCACAATCTCACAGTTCATGGGTTAGAGTCCTGCGTCAGGCTCTGTGCTGACAGCTCTGAGCCTGAAGCCTTCAGATTCTGTGTCTCCCTCTGTCTCTGACCCTCCTCCACTCATACTCTGCCTCTCTCTTAAAAATAAAATGTTAAAAATTAAAAACAATAAAGTATTAATTCATTTATTCAATGGATATTTGAGAGGAGGCATCTCTGAAAGCCTAACAAGAAATCTGGGTGTTGGGAATCAGAGGTGAGCAACAGAGACTCAAGTCCTACCTCAGATATCTGACACTTTGGTGGGAGGAGATAAATGTTTACAAATGAATATACGGTATTTCATGAGGTAATGATGGCTTTGAAGAAAGACCAAAACAAGGCCATAGGGTGACAAGTGACATATGAGGTCTAAAGTTTGTTGTATAAGGGTACATTTGAGCAGATGCCTCAATGTAGTTAGGGATCCGTTCAGATCCTGTGGGATTTGAGGGAAGAGCATTCCTGGCAGAGGGAACAGCAAAGGCAAAGACCCCTTGGTGTGAGCTGAATTGGGATGTTGCTCTTCTCTCCAGCCTCCAGCCAGACTGACAGAAAAAAAAAGTTAAAAATCTATGAATGTCAGACCTGCTTGGTCACTGCTAATTTAGGTATCTCTTTTGGTTTAGTTTCTGACACGGTTTCAGATTCCCTTGATCTCCTCAGAGGAGGGATAAAAATATCCCATGGCAAAAACACTCTCCAGCTACTTGCAAGGGCTAAAGGGTCTGAGAACTCCTGTGGGATGTGTGAGCACCTGCTGATTCAAATGACTGAAATTCTGAATTCCAAAATCTCAAGATGATAGGACAATGACCGTAATAAGGTATCAGATTGTAAGCGAGAATTTACACATTGGCTTTCCAGAAAGCCATTCATTCATTCTTATCCCCTCTTACTACTCTTGCCTTCATTCTTCCTTCAAGTATTATCTATCTACAAGTGCAGTGCAGTTGGCATGAGGTGCTGTGCGGGATACCAAGCAGCGGGCAACAGACTAGTGGGATGCATGTGGACGGAATGTTCAGACTGCTCCAGTTTGGAATCTGTGTTCCGATCTCCACAGGTTCTGAATGGCCTGGAGATTCCTAACCACATCATAGTGGTGTGACAGAACCTGCCTCACTGGGCTATTGTGGGGGTTCAATGAGATTATTTTAATGGCTTAATATAATGCCTAATAAAACATAAATGATTTTATAAATATTACTGCAGAATCATCAGAACTTAAGCGTTCCTCAACTTTTATTTGTTCCTATAATAAATATGTTCAGATTTGGTATTGAATTTTAAAATCATTTCTGTTTCTGCAATGTATTAAAACACTTTACAGGTAAAAGAAGAGAGTTAAGAGTGAATCGGTCCATATGTTGCAGACATCAAAACATGGCACTTCCTCCTCATTAATTTATTTGTTCCTTTATTCCACAAATAGGTACTCAGTGTCTGCTACGTACAGGTCTGTGCTAGACATGAGGATCTAGTAGTAGGCTGGAAAGGAATTCTGGATTTGAAGATAGTAAGAGGATGACTTGGGATGGAAGGGATACAGATAAAACCATGAGTAGAAGGCTAATATTTCAGGTGAGCCAAATCACACTGCAGGAGACAGACATTCTGCATTTGAGAGAACAGTGAGGTAACTAGATCTAAGAGACTCAGGACCATTCAGACCATTGAAAAGAAGGCCTCATCCCTTCCTTCCTCTTCCTGCCTGGATCACAAGGAATTGTGGGAAAGCTGCAGCCATCACTGAAATATCATTAAGTCACAGTACCAGTCTTAGGTGATTTGTCTCTGCACTTCTTGCTCTATGAGCCTTGCAACCAACCCCCCCGCACCTTTTATTTGGTTAAGACAGTGTCACTGAGTTTCTCTGTAACCCTCATTAAGGCCAGTATCTATTATTTTCCAGACATTATTCTAAGAACTGAGGATTGCGTGGTTGTATTTGAGTGTGGGCCAATCTGTTTTCTAAATTTGTTTTCATTTTCTAACCATAAAAGATAGGAAATAATGCCCTCTTCTAGTCCAATAAAGTAAGGGTTTTGACCTGGTTTAAGATTACCACAATACTGAAATACCTCTGTGTTAAGTTTTCCCTATGATCAAAGCAGTGAAACCTCTACATGGTGTTCCATGTATCCCCTCAGACTACGAGCTCTTAACACAGCTTAAGGGGAAGAAGGGGAGAACAGTCTTATCCAAGAATGCCTCAAACAGGAGTATTCTATCATGTGACTCTTACTTGAGAAAAATTAAGGGATTGCAGAAAGTTTCGGCTGAGAAACAAGGGAAAGGCAAACATGCTCATCAAGATGGTTCATGGCAAGCCTTTTGAAAAGGAATAGGAGTGTGTGTGTGCACGCGCACGCTCGCGTTTGGAGACCGCAACTGAGGTACAATCAGAAAGAGAATCCTTAGGATGTTTCTGATGCCTAGTACAGAAGGACAGAAGGGAAGCAGGAAAAGAAGGGAAGGAAGGACCAAAAAAAGGTGAGGAAGAGAAGGATAAAAGAAAGGAGGGAATGGAAGAAAGATATTAGGAGGGGAGGGCATGAATAGAGCAAAGGGACAGTGAGAAAGCAAGGTGCATATATTGGATGCCTGCTGTGGGAGACGAATGCTTCCCTAGCCCTCTCTCATCATATCCTCACCTCTGCTCTGAAGACATAGATGCTTTCATCTCTCTTCTGAGGTTAAGGAAGCAGGATTAAGGAAGAGAATCAACTTTCTCATGGTCCCATGGTTGCTAAGTGGCCCCCACAGGATCCAAAGCCCAGAAATTCTTAAGAGCTCTGTGCTTTATGCAATCTCTGTAAGGGCACGAGGTAAGAATCTCTGAAAAGGGGTTAGTTTATTAAATGAATATTTATTGAGAACCTACAAAGTGCCCCAGAGATACACCAGTGGGAGAGCTTACATCTATAAAGGGAAGACAATTTAATAGCTATGATGATGTTAATAGCTATGGAGAAAATTGAAGCCGGGTACAGGATATAGGATATAGGAGATTCTCACGCAAGTTTGGGGTGAGGGTTATTCTTTATATAGGGAGATTGTGAAGAGCTCAATGATAACACAGAACTTGAACCGAAACTTAATATAAGGAAAGAAAGGGAGCTATGAGGCTACCCTGGGAAGAACATTCCAGGTATGCACAACAGCAGGAGCAAAAGTCCTATGGCTTTTAACAGCTTGAGACAACAGGGTAGCACGAAAGTAAAAACATACCTGTCATAGTAATTTAGATTCAGGTGTAGTCAGTTCAATTACAGCTAGTCAGTAGTGGAAGCATTATCCAGCACCATACATATATATATATCTCCATATCCATATCCATATCCATATATAAAACATATAAAGTGTATAAAATGCTCCAAGAACAGCTGAGTTGGAAAAAGACTGAATGGGAGATGGTATTACAGATGTCTGCAAAAGTCTTAAAACATATCTGTTTGTGAACCAGATTCTGTGGTCTCCAGACAACTGGAGAGAAGAGAGAAACAGCAAACAGAATTATCCACTAGAATGTGAGGCAGGAAAAAAGTTCCCTGGTATTGGGTCAGGTCATATGTTGTATTGTTGTTCCATTTCCTGCTTGAAGGGTTTCCATATTGTGGTGAATCTGTGTGTGGCTGTAATGGGGGCTTCCATCTGTGATCCTGGAAGAGACGGGTCCCAGAGCATAAGCCTGGTCATCCATCGTCTTGGGAGGAAACTCAATTCAGACCTCAGGCAGAAGGACACCCATACAGCACAACAGATAATCTCCTCAAGACCAGCTGCTCTTTGCTTTGCGGACATGGAATGGGACCCAGATTACAGAATCTGGGACCAGCTCTGTCCTGGGCGCCACATATTGTTTTCCTTCCTGGCAAGAACTGATGTAGCCTTTCCTGTAAGATGCATGCCAATGTGACACAATGGAAGAACAGGCCCATCAAATGTGAACCAGGGTTTTTCTGTGACTACAGAAGAGCCCTTGTCAAAATGAACTCCCGTTATTTTGAACCAAATCCCAAGAGGCTTTCTTCTTATTTTCATGTTTTCCCAGCACCTCTTTCTCCCTGACACATGACCCCATCAGCGGCCATTTCCTGGACGTGAGTATCTCATTCTTCTCTGCATCCCACTGCTTAATACAAAGGTGAGCACACGACAGGTACACATATTAGTACTCGGTATATTTATGGAAGAGAATTGAAACATGTCTTGGGGGTCAAATCAGCCTGAGTTTGCTTGGCTTTATTAAAAGATGAATGATAGACCTTTCACAGGGCCCTGAGTGCTACCTCATCTTTTGGAATTAAAAAAAAAAAAAAATAGGAAAAAGTTATGGGCATTCTGGGGAGAATTCAAAGAGGAACAGGACATGTTTCCAGGAAGAGAATTTTATAATCTAAGGGGAGAGACAGGACAAAAGCATATGAAGATGCAACTGGCAATGCTGAATTAAATAACGGTTCTAGCACATCAGAAGAGCATCACCAGACAGGTCACCTTCCGTTGCCAAGTGAAAGGAAAAGTAAAAAGTGCTACAGAAGTTCAGAGAAGGGAGAGAAAAAGGTAGAGGGGTTCAGGATGGGGAAAAATACTTGACCTAACTCTTGAAGGAATAAGATTTCCCTAGATTGAAGAGAAGAGCAGAATAGAATTGGCTTAATCAAAAGTACAGAGAAGTATTTATCTGTAGAAACTGCTTCAGCAAACACAGCCAAGTGGTTAGAGGAAAGTGGCCGTGTGCAGAGGCTTAGTGGGACAGAATGGGGCAAACAGGGGTGGGCCCTGTACTGTCCTGGTACTCGAGGGGCAACCTGAAACATTTTCTTCAACAAACTTCGATGAGGCCACGGGTCTTTGTCTTGCCAATGAAAGAAATTTTAAAAAAGAAACACATGCATGACATGATTTCACTCACAGCCTGATTTAGCAACGTCTTTTCTGGTTTGCCTCTGCTGTTGCTTTCCCTAATTTCCTCACTGCACAAAGAAAATAAATAAATAAGTGTACTATAGTCTTATTTATCCTTCTTTGGACATTTCTTTACCAGGCAGATGGTCAATTAAGAGCACTAAACAATGACACTGTTTTCTCTGTAAACATTTTTTTCTAATAGCCTAACAAATGTAAGCCTGTGCTGCCATACTGCTGAATACCATCTTGACTTTCTAATTACAAAGAACTGTGTCTTGATAGTTACAATTACAGCTGTAACAATGATGCCGGGCCCTGAACAATACCGTTAGAGGCAAAGTGCTTATCCGAATATTCACAAATAAAGGCTTAAATTTATGCCAGAGATGTAGATGGAGGTTAAACAATTGGGAAGAAAAAAAGGTTGAAAACACTAGTTTAATGCTACAGATGTGAATTTGAATCCAATTACTCTGAGAGAAAAAAAAACTTGAAAAGGTGCTGTTTTCTTCTGTTTTAGTAATCAATAGGTTAAGGGGTGGTTCAACTTAGCATGCTAATACCTCTAATTTTGATATTTGGCTACACTCTAGCGTTTTCAAAGCATACTATCTTTTTAACTAAGTGGGTTTTTGTAAGGTGCAATTGAGTATCTCGTGTTTAGAGGTAACCATTCTTCCATCAATAAAATAATGCAAGTTTCACCAGCTCTCCAAAAGTAGTGCTCCTTTGTAACCTTTTGTCAGGCAAAAGAGTGTAAAGTTAAGAAGTAATTACCATTAATTTATATGGAACATTTTTCGAGCATTCCCAGACACACAAAATGACCTCTCTCAGGCTCTTCTGATACCTTAGGGTGCATCTCGCTAAAGGATGCCCAAAATGAACTGAGCTAAAACACAGATGCTCACGGACACAGTTCGAGGCTGTGGTAGCTTGGTGCTGAGAGGCTGTGTGTGTGTGTGTTCCCAGGGAAAGGAGCAGGGCGGTGCCACCCTCGCTGCCCAGGGTGTCCTGCTTTCTCTACAAAATCTCCTCCAAAAGAAACACTGAATGCTATTTTCACTTTCCACCTTTTTTTGGTAAAAGTGAAAAATTCTCTTTGGATTTCTTTCAGTTTGAACATACTAACGTAGGCCTTCTGTAAAAGCTAAGTGGCACTGAACTCAAACTTTAAAAAAAAAAAAAGCAGGGGATACCTCTTCATGATTTTTGAGCACCCAGTGTATATATCTGGTACTATTTTAAGAAATCAGTAAAGTTATGAAGTTCCTTAAGACTTTGAAGTCAAAGGCTAGGCATCAAAAGACTTGTTCTGCCTCAGTTTCCTCATCTGTAAAGTGGCAATAATAATGGCGCTACGTAATAACTATTTTCATTGGACTGTAGTGAGATTTGAGCGAGTAGATACAAAGCATGCCATATAGCAATTGCTGTAGTATTTTAAAAAGGGCAGGGATTGTTATTAGTGGGAAACAGGCTTTTTGATGAGCTTTTCAAACCCTGAAATAGAAGAGCAAAGTCAAAATATCTAGTAAGGGGGCATCTACCTCACGGACACCAGGCCCATTCTGTATCTCTGGGTGTGTCCACAGTCTTTCCATAGCTCATGGCCTAAGAGCATGATTATTTCATTTAATGGTGATTGGACCAATCCAGAATTGCACTTTGCCATTAAGAGCATTTTAAATTCTCATTTGGGAATTTCCTTTCTAGCTCAAGATTGAGAGTTAACATTGGGAATGAGCATGCTAATTATGTCTCGCTTTTTCCCCTCCTTCTCCTTCTCCTCCTCCTCTTTCAAATAATCCACAATCTACTAGAGGAGTAAGAAACCAAGTGACCTGAAAAATATAAGGACAGCCATGTTCCCCGCCCTGGGTGGAATAAAACATGTACTTGCTGGTCAGCTTCACTGTTTAGTTAAAATAATATTCGCAATAACTTAGACTTCGTTGTACATGGTACACACGTTATGGCTAAGCTTGTTACATCTAAAGACTTATTTAGTCCTCCCCAAAGCTTTATAAGAGAAGTAGTATTTTCTTTTCTTCGCTTTATAGACAAGTAAATCAGACGAGACAGATTATGGAACTTACTCAAAGTCAAATGATAAATAAGTGGCCATGGATTTTGAAATTTTGTAAGCAAACTAATCATGTGAAAACATATAAAGGCCCAAAAGCAAACGGACAAAGACTAAGGCCCATTACATGTTAAAAAGCTGAACTCTTAGTTCCGGGTTTGGTTATACTCAGTCACATTCTGAGGAAGCTCACCCCCTGCCACTCCTGTCCAGTTCACCTGCACACAGCTGTCACAGGGATCTGCAGAAAGGCCCTTCTAATTACATTATGGTTTCTATTAAAGCCCTCCCCGTCTTCCTCATTTGCACAGGATAAAGGCCAAGTCCTTTAGCTTGGCACACCCGATCCCTGTGACCTAATCCTTATCTCACCTCTGAACACGCCTTTCTCACAGTTCAAGCTGAGACTCTCAGTCCCATGAATAGGCCCTGCTGCTTCACACTTTCTAGCCATTGTCCTTGCTTTTCCACTGCCTGGAACAGAGGACAAACATTGTTTTCTTTACAGACCTGCCTTGAGCCCACCAGGTGGCACAGTTCACACCATCAGTATATATTCCCCATCCTCACTCAGTGTCTCTGAGCCCTGGCATTGCACGGTTTATTTCCTTATTTCTTTATTTCTCCCTTGATAAGACTTTTCAGCTCCTATAGAATAGAAAGTCTATCTTAATGACAGTTTAATCTCTAGCATCTAAGTCCCTGCAAAGAAGTACCCAGTGAATGGTGAGTGAAGGTAAAAGATGAGAAAGAAAAGTCTTTATAAGTATTCAGGAAAACAGAGAAAACTCCACCCAACCTCACTGACTTCAATAGTCAGTCTGAAAAATGTTAACTGAGCCACCACATTTTCCCTGCTTATCTAAACCTTTTCTCTGTCCCTGTTTCCCTCTCAGAGAATAAAAGACCTGAAGATGGACCCTCAGAGGGTATATACGGCTTAGAATCTGAAAGGATAAGGAGTGGAGACCAATCATGATCTCTGAGCTATTTCCCTTTCAGAGAAATCCTATTGAGTTGTAAGAATCTTGAGTTGTCTTGCCATTCCTTGGATTAGCTTACATCTGTCTCTTCAAGTATTAAATGTAAGTTCCATGAGAACAAGGTCTGTGTCTAATTTATCGACATCGAAATCCACTATATGCCCAACGGCTATTTGACAGCATGGTGTGTGTCAGGCAATCCATTACTGAGGAGAGAGAGAAAGTAACCTGTAGGGTGGGTGTGATACTTCAGATTTTCTTTATGCAAAGAATAATATTGACTCTTTCCAAACTGGGAACAAAAACAGAACTCCATGGGAAGAAAAACTAACTCTGGAGTTTTCATCCTACAAACTGAGGGTAGGTGGTTGTATCTACCAAGATGGAAAACTAGGAGAGCAACGTTTGAGTTCAGTTCTGTTTGGCCATGTGCATCTTGAGATGTCTAGATGTTCAAAGGGAGAGACTGAGTGGGCAGAAGGATATATAACTCTGGAGCTCCAGGCAGATTCAAGGTTAAAGATGTAAAGCAGAGTGTCAATAGCATGGCATTTGCAGCAACGGCCTGGATATGATGACTCGGGGATGGCATGAAGACAGAGATCTGAGAGAATGAGAGTGGGGCATTCCAAAATTTAGAGGTCAAGAAAGACAAAGGTCCAGAAGAGGAACCTAAGAAGTGTCCATTAATAAGTTAGGAGAGAATGGTATTCAGGAAGCCGAAAGTGAAAAGTTGTAATCAGGGATTCAGTGGGTTAAGTGCCATAAAACAGTCAAGAGAGATAAGGTCTGAGAATAAATGCTGGATTCAGTGACATGGACAAATCCTGAAATTTAGATGACTGTGGTTTACTTCTTACAGAATACATAGTGTTTGACTGTTGTTTCATTTGGTTAGTCATCCATCCGCACTTCTGTGCTTGCTTCCTTGAGCACCATCCTTGCAGACCATGCAGCGCAGAGACTTCCGAATGTTTCTGGTGGGGAGAGAAACCTCAAGGGACAGAAGCAAGGGTCGCACATCATTAAGGAAAGGTCAATTCCCAAAATTCCCATATTGCAAAGATGCCTCAGGCTTCCTGGAGTTTCTATTAAGAATTCCAAATGTCCCAGCAATGATTTTTAAATACTAGTTTTTCCTAGGACAGTTCTCTTTAGCCCCGCAATACAGTCAGGGCCCTTCGATCACTCGAGAGTCTTTCATCACTCTGACCCCATTCCCTCCTGTACACCATCTCTAGATTACCCTCTCCAGAGCAGTGCATTCATAATGATAATAAGCTCTAATTAACCTGTGTTCCACACCATCGTCCTCAATCTTGTGCACACAGTAGGCACTCAACAAATATTTGTTGGGTGGCCTGAAATTAGATAATTTTTCTAAGTGCATTCTTAAATTTCTTCCTTCCTTTTGATTAGCAAGATTCATTTTGTTTTTGTTCTCTGCCTCGCTATTTTTAAATATAACGAGAGAACAGTATCTTCAGATAGTGTGTGAAAGCATCTTAATACTTTAATAATTTCATGTAATTCCAAATGATCTTTTCCCTCCCATGCTTTACAGTAAATAATAAGTACATAGATGAAAAATATGTGTTTTGTATCCAAGGGAAGAGCTATTAAATATTACCAAAAGATGGGGAACATTTTTATTTTAAGTCAGCCACATAAATACTCATTAATTTTTTAAATGATTTTATTTGGTTGATGGAGTATTACATCTCCAAATTACATAGTTTAGATTTCCCATTACACGCTCCTTATGGATCATATGCATATTCACAAAGTTTTACAGAAGATTCTATGATGGGAAGGAGCCAATTTTCATTTTCTCTGTTCTTGTTTGAAGAACCAAAACTGTTAAAGGGATAAAGCACTCAGAAGTGCCTGTTCCAGGTTAATTGTCTCAAATTGCTCATTTAAAGCACCATTATAGTACAGCAAAGCCAGTTAATCTACTCTGAAGCTTCCTTTTTTATGACCGTAGCTACATTTGGTGAAATGGCACCTTTGGCAAATGCCCAAATTGGATAAAATTGCCATTTTTCTTGGAACCTAGAAAGAATAACACATGTTTTGAAATCACTTCATATCATGTGGCTCTAAATGGTAAACTGCATGATAGTCCTGCTCCGGAATTTAGTCTCTGGCATTTTCTGATTTGACCTTAAATTTCCTTTCCTTTACTTAAGTGAGTCAGTGATGGGCTTTTGTGCACAACACATAGGTAAGCACTGGGGGAAGGGTGCAGAGGGAACTGGTGAGAGCAATCGTGGCAATATTTTTAAACACCACAACCATGTAAGAAAATGATGTGTCCCTGCATTGACACTTGTGCACAACTTTCAGCTGATGGTAACTTTATTATTGGAAACATTGTAGTTTGAGAGCCTCTTCAGTGTCGACATAACTAGCAGGTGCCGTGATCATAATGGTAAAAACATTCACTTATTAATCAGCACACATAATTCCTCTCTAATGCTGTCAATTTAAGATGGCAACCATATGTGTGTGTGTGTGTGTGTGTGTGTGTGTGTGTGTGTGTGTGTATATGGTGGTTTTTTTTTTTTTTTTTGGAGTGGGGAGGAGGGTCAACAATTTAATGACTCTCGTCTGCATTTTAATTCCAACCTAATAATCTGCCTCTGGCTCTTTTCCCTCCCTCACTCTGAGAACGTTTCTCCGGATCCTGCTGTTAAGCACAATGGGATATTTACCTTCCCACCTCAGTTATGCATTAGGATAGGGGAAGCAGAAAGAGAGCCAGACCCTCCAACCCAACCAGAACTAATGTTAACCTGTCACCAATCCTCACCGGCATCATCCTCAAATTCCCTTTTCTCCGTTTGTTCATATACAATCTCCTCCCTCCCTTATTCTGACACTGTAGTGCTTTGCAGGTTTCTTTTATTAAACACCACTGGGACCCAGACTCAGAAATGTGCAGCATGTTGACATAGTTAAAATAAATAAATACAACCCATTGCCAGAAATATTAAAAAATTCATCTAAATGTGCTCCTGTCAGAGATGATTTGTTTTCATCCAAACAGGGAAGACTGATGGCTTCAGGATGGACTGAGTAAGAGAGACTCCATCTCCTCATTCACTCTTTCATTCATTCATGCCTTCATTCATTTCCTTATAAAAAAGCAACCCACCACCCCTTGCTCGCCATGTCAAATGTAAACAGAATAGACTTTGTTATTAGGAGAGATGTGACTCCAAGTGTCTGAGCTGCAGAGTGACAGCCGGCTCCTCTCTGAATTTCAGGCAGCCTCTGTCACTTGCCTTGACAATGAAGGAAGTTAATATATTCATGACATTACCACACATGCATTCGCAATTCACAGCATATTGTATTGTTTACCCCTGTTCTTTTGTACTACTGCATGTAGTAATTTGCCTTCTAGCAACAGAAAAATTCCTCAACTTAAAATTTTACCCTCATTTTATTTACCCTTAATAGAAAAACCACTGCTTCCTGGCCCATCCGTGGTTGGCAAGACCACCTTTCTGCAGCATTGCAAACAGATAAATGTCAGATTTTACATTTTGATCAGATGTGTCTACAGTCATTTCCTATACATATTCCTCATCTCCTGCCTCCCACGCTTTCATTCAGCAGTCTTTGCCGCCCTTCCCATGTATTCTTAGCACATTTTGCACTAGGTGGCCAGCTCTTAAAAGGGAGAATGAGAGAAGTGTGGCATGGATTAGGTAGCATACCCTCACAAAAAGGGCAATGCTAGTGAAAATGAAGAGCATTGGGAAGTTCCACTTTTTTTTTTTTTTTTTTTTAACCACCTATGTTCTATATGCCCACGGTGCCCTTTGGTTTTAGACACGGTAACACCTCCTTGGGTTTATCCACCAGTCCCACTGAACCAGATACATTCCCCAACATGTATGGATCCCCATCATTCATTTAAAATCTGCCTATGGGACACTGATTACTCAGCCTCCCTGGTCTAACTTATTTATTCTGAAGGGGTGCAAACTTGTAATAATGTTGACTGCTTAGACAGATGGTTTTGCTATGATGAGTATGGGATAGAGTTGTTATTCTCAGATACTGCACTATTGTTCTTCAGAATACTGCTGTTGAGGACCAGAACTGAAACATGCTTTGATCGCTTAGGGCAACTTTGTGGAGATGGCTGGAGAAGGCAAGCAGTCTAGGTGAGTAAGACACACTGACTGTTTCATTTTCCTCACAGTGATGAACTGTCTGCATTCCAATGCATGTCACCAAATTCCTGGGCTGAGAGAGGCCATGAGGGGTCACTCGGTCCAATGCTCTGCCTTTGAGTGGAATCATTTAAAAAAAATACCCTATGTTAAGAATCTTCAAGACAACCTATGCTCCTCCGTCTAACCGAATGTTGAAACACTTTCTTAGACTAGACATAATCTTGTCTGCAATTTAAAAGCATCTCCTGTTCTGTTAGAGAGAAAACATTTGGTTGTTCTTTATATTCAAACCCTTTCACACTTAAGAATTATAATTGAGTTATATTCTTTCAAATTCTGCTGCTCTTATAGTAGGCTATATAATTCAGTGTTTACTTTTGTAAACCCCTAGTTCTTTTGTACTAGATATTTATTGTTTCATCTCTGGATGTCTATCCAATTAACTTGTAAGCTCATCCTGGGCAGGAGTTGCCTTTTATAAACTCATAAATGAGAAAACAGAGTCTCTAGAATAGTGATTCTCAGACCTGACTGCATATTTGGATCACCTGGAAAGATATTTTAAAATACTGATGCCTGGGTTATACTCCCAAAGGCTCTGAGTTAAATGGTCTAGGACATAAGAGGATGTGGTAATTTATTAAAAGCCACTTAGGTGATTCTAATGTATAACCAGGACTGAGGGTTGATTTCTATATGTAAGAAATGGGGATAAAATAGCAGCCACCCTTTTCTTGGAGGCTTAAAAAGTTCATGTATGCAAAAGCCTTAAGCACAGTGCCTGGACCAAGGCATGTTATCAATAAATGTTCGTAGCATTAATATTGTTCAGGTTATTATTATTATTTGGCCCAAAGTACCTAACATGTTATTAGAAAACTAACCATCACTTAATAAATGCATATTAACTAATAGCTTCAGGTTACTTACCCAGTTAATCCACACTTACAAGAAAAAAAAACTAAATAATTAAGGTAAATATCCAAGTAGTTCAAGCCAAAATGTAGTTTCACTTACATACCAAAATGCTTGAAGAATATGAGTTTTGGCATTTGATCTAGGTAACTGTACCTGTTCAAAGTTTCCTCATAGGTAGAAAATAAATGGAGTCACTGTGAACTGGCAGATATATAGTGGGCAAATAACAGTGTCATAATGTCTGAAGAATAAAGTCAAAATATAAAGAATTACAAATGCTTATGACAATCAGATATTGCCAATCAAGGATATGACAGTATCGTAAGGTGATAAGATCATCAGGACACTAATAAAATTTCATACACAATATATTTCATTATTATAGACAAAGCTTACAAGTTATCTGTGAAATCTAGTCATGATATCCCCTCATTTTACAGATGAGTAAAACTAAGTCTAAGAAAGGTAAAATAATTTGGCTACAAAAAGTTATAATGCAAAATATGACAAATTAACACAGGATCAAACCAAGAAACTTAGAAACAGAGAAAGAAGAAATTACTTGTGATGTAGATGATCAATGAAAGCTTCATAGAGATGGTAACATATAATCTCTGAGTGGAAAAAAGGACATAATCTAAAGAGGCAGAAAAAAGTGGAGGCCATTTTAGAAGGGAGCCAAGAGAATAAGCAAAACAACAGGCCTGGTTGACTGGAGCTTAAGTACATTAAAAGGACAATGGATGATAAGGTTAGAATAGAAGCTTGAGGTCAAATGTGGAAAGGTCTTGAGTGATAAGCATAGCATAGATCTCAGAAAGCCATGACCTAGGCTAACACTATAGTAAAAATATCTTTAGATAGGCCATAATAGAATAGAAAATTATATTTTCAAAAAGATGGAGCTAGTAAAAAAAGTAACTTAAATTAGCACCAAAAAAAGAGAGGGAGAATTTAATATTATTTAAGGCAGAAACAAAATCTATATACTCCCAAAACATAACAACAGCAATTAGCAGCATTCAATCAAAGCTCAATAAACATGTGAAGAAGGAGAAGATATCACCCATAGTCAGGAGGACAATCAATTAATATAAACAAACCCAATAATTATAAAACTGGTGGAATTATCAGATAAGAGTTTTAAAACAACTTTCTGGGGGGTGCATAGGTGGCTCAGTCCATTAAGCATCTAACTTTGGTTCAGGTCATGATCTTATGGTTCATGATATTAACCTCCACATCAGGTTCTCTGCTGCCAGCACAGAGCCCACTTCAGATCCTGTGTCTCCCTCTTTCTCTGCCCCTCCTTTTCTCTCTCAAAAATAAATAAGCATTAAAAAATAGCTTTCTGAATACATGTACTTGAATATTTGCAGGAAAACATGAACATACTGAGAAAAAGTGGAAGATGCAAAAAGAACCAAATAAAACTTCTAGAGCTGTAATATATAATGTGATATTAAAAATTCACTACATTAGTTTAAGAGCACACCAAGTGCTGCAGAAGAAAAGATTGGTGAACCAGATGACACAGCAACAGAAGGAAAAGTAGCTGAAGAAAACATAAAAGGTAATTAGTGATCTGTAGGTCATTTAAAAATGTTATTATGTAACTAGTATTAGAGTCCCAAAAGGATGATCAGAAAAATATTAAAGAAGTAATGACAGAAAATTGTCCAAAACTGATGTAAACGAAACAAGCTCAAAGATGTAATAATCTCAATGGCCATCAGGAAAATCAAACACAAAGAAAATCATACATAGACACATTGTAATCATGTAGTAATTAACCAATGAATAAAGAAAATCTGAAAAATGGCTAGAATAAAAATACACATTACATACATGACAACAAAAATAAAAGTGAGAGATACACTTTCATTAGAAGCAATCAACATTTTAAGTGAAAAAAAAAGGGAAAAAACCCCTGTCAATTTAAACTCTGTATCTAAAAAATATCCTTAAAAGTGAAGATTAAATAAAGATTTTTGAGTTAAATGGGAGAAAGTTCATCACCATTAAGTCTGTAGCAGAAGTATGTTAAGGGAAGTTCTTCAGGCAGAAGAAAAAACAATACCAGGTGGAAATTAAAATCCATACAAAGAAATGGGGAAGATTGGACATGGAAATATAAGAGTAACTTCGAAAGACTTTTCCTCTCATTTAGTATTTATTTAAAACATAATTTACTGTTGAATACAAGAATAATAGTGTATTTTGAAAATTATAAATGTGTAGAGATAAACTTTGTAACAATACAAAGACAGTTCAGGGAGAATAGAAAATGATTGTTGCTATTTTTCAAATTGTAGCTAAGTGAGTATATTATTTGAATGTAGACTATGGTAAGTTAAAAAAGCATATAAAAATATACTGCCCTAACAAGACCTCCAGCCTGCCCAGACCACCCATACCTATTTGAACTTAACTCCTAACTCACACTTGTACAGATGGATCATAGAATGATCTCTAGAATTATCAAAGACTACTTCTATTTACATCATTATAATACTAAAAGCTCTGCTCAGGGAGGAGTACAAACCTCATTTGTATCACATACAATGTGTGTATAGGCATGTTTCCTTAAGACACATATGTGAACTTATGCCTGTCTCTATATACCATGACAAAGCTTCCCTCTCTAAATATTTATCCTAACGCTAAATAAATGGAACCCATTTACTCTTTCTGAAGGAGTTCTCAGCTTCCGAAGCCATCCTCTGTGATCTCCTTATTTACTGCAAAAATAAAGTTTTCTTTATTTTTGGTGTTAACTCAAGTTGGTTTGGTTACAAAGTGACATCACCAAGCTGATAACATAGGCTGTTCCTGACTTATGCCCTCACAAGAAAAGCAGCTAATGTCTGTTCAAGAACAAGACACCACTGAGAGAATCCTAGAACATGGGGATGATGCTCAAGCACCAGCCCCTGTACCAAAGAGATGAAGACAGACTGCATCAGAAAGAGAAGTGACTACAAATGGTTGCACTGCCCCTCCCCGAGGTCAGCACGAAAAGCCTGACCCTTTGGCTCCTCCAGTGGGGAACAAGAATCCAGAGAGGACAATGAGCATCCCCACCAGAACTGGAGGTCATTTTGTTGAAACCTTTACTCTGATCTCACACCACAGGGACAGAAATCAGTGGGGCCCAACCACTGGGAATATGACTAATTCGGAGAAGAGGGGAGGGGCTTGCAGTAGCCAAAACATTGATCTTTGCAGACCAAGTTCATACCTGAAGTGCCGAACTGGAGGTTTTGCTCATCCTAGTTGTCAGTGCACTTTGACCAAGGAGCTTGTGGGGTGCAGATCTGCCTGATTTGGATCCTCAAATAAAAAGTTTAGCTGGCCGTAGCACCCAGTTTTCCTATACCCAGAGAAGGAGCTGAATCACAGACCCACCTGCTATGGAAAGAATATCTGGTTCCATGTGACCAGAAATGCTGACTCAGTGGTGTTTTCAGAGGAGAGGTGGGTGGGCAGAACTCATCCCTCCAGACCAAAGCCAGTCCCAGGACCCAGGCCTGGAACACAGACAGAAATACTGATTCACAGCTGAGGCTGAGGGTAGCTCCTGGCCCCTCCCAACCTGAGAGCCTATTTAGGAAATTGAGAGTAGCTCAGAGCAGCCTATTCCTATTCAACCCAGGCAAGGGAGCTGAGACAGCCCTACCCACTGTGGAAATTATCCTCCAGCCGTATAATATCAGAGGGCTGGAGAGAATTCCTGGAAACTCTGTAGCCCAGGGACATTCAAGCCAAGAGGTGGGCAGAGCTATAGTTTGCAGAGCAAAGCCAATGGCCTTGTTCAGTCAGGGAATCTAACATACCCCCTAACTTGGGATACAGCTTTGAGTTAAGGCAACAAAGAGCCTTACTGGTTTTCGAGCTGCTTCACCCAGGCAGGGAATCTAATTCATAGCCGCACTTATAAAACTGCCTTAAGCTTGTCTGAGCAGAAACCTAACCAGAACGCATGGGAAGTTACATAGCCCGTTCAGCAGTGGCACTTGAACAGATGGCAGTATGCATCTCCTCCCATCTGCAGAGCAAAATTGGTAGCCTCACCTGACCAGGGAATTTATTATACACTGGACTGATTTGGGTCACCAAACAATAAGCTGTGTAGGCCTTGGATCCCATCTTGATGCCTGACAGAGCAGGAAAGCTAATTCATGGCCCTATCTACTATTGAATATAGTAGTCAGTCCTGACTACTTGGTAAATCTGACCAGAGAATCCACGTAAACACAGAGCCCATCCTATAGCTCACTTGGGTAGGAAACCAAATCAGCAGTCCTATCCAACTTTTCTCAACCAATGGCACAACCCTTATCCCCATCCTCAGAGCTCAAATAGTTGTGTAGCCTCAAAATAGACCACAGTAGCAGCACTCACTTGCTCAAAGATGTTACCAACAGTAACACTTAGAAACATGAGTGGAGCTGACTGGTGAAAAACTATCTCTGCCAAAGCAAACCTGTAAAGTCTAGAAGAGGAGCATGATTACTCAAATGTACAGATACAAATATAAGGAATCAAGGATTATAAAAAAAATCAGGTAACTATAAAACACCAAAATAAAATAATAAAGCTCCAATAACTGACCCTAAAGAAATTCAAGTCAATGAACAAAGAAAAAATTCAGAACAATATTCTTAAGGAGGTTTAACAAAGTACAAGAAAGCACAGACAGGCAATAAAAATTAGAAAAAATAATGCATCCACAAAATGAAAAGTTTGACAAGAAAATAGTAGCCATCACAAAAACAAACTGAAATCCTACAGTTTAAAAATACAATAAATGAACTGAAAGAGTTTCAAAGTTTCAAAACTCTACTTTCTTTCAAAAGTGGAGTTGACTATACAGAAGAATGAATCAGCAACCTGGAATATAGAGCAGTGGAAATTATCCAGTTAGAGAAACACACCTAAACAAAAAATGAATGAAAAGAGTGAAGAAAGCCTATGGGGATTATGGAACAAAATGAAATAAAGAGAAACAATATTTGCATTATGGTAATTCTAGAAGAAGAAGAGAAAGAGGAAGGGACAGAAAGTATATTTAAAATAACAATGGGCAGAAAACTTCCCAAACCTGAGGAGAGAAAAGGGTATCCAAATCTATGAGGACTAAGGGTCCCCCAAATGTCTGAAACTGAGTCCAGGGCTACACTGAGACACACTATAATTAAACTGTCAAAAGCCAAAAACAGAAAGAATTTTAAGAACAGTAAGAGAAAAAAAGATAAGTTACATATAGGACTACATACATAAGACTACTGGAGGATTTGTCATCAAAACCTTTTCAGGTCAGGAGAGAACTGGATGACATGTTCAAAATATTGAAAGAAGGTGTGTCAAACAAGAATTCTATACCCAGCAAAGCTGTTCTTTAGAAAAGAGTAGGGATAATGACTTTCTTAAACAAACAAATGCTGAAGGAGTTCATTTTCACCAGACCTGGCTTACAAAAAAAAAAAAAAAAAAAAAAGCTAAAGGGAGTTCTTTGAGTACATGTAAAAGAACACTAGTTAGTATCTCAAAATCATAAAAGGGTACTGTAAATCTCAGTAGTTATGGTAAATACATAGCCATAGTTAGATTCTGCAATATGGCAATAAGAGTGGTATGTAATTCACTTACAACTCTAGGTTAAAAGTTAAAAAAAAAAAAAGAATGTAGTAAAAACCACAACTACATATCTATAAACATATAACCATAATACCATTACTAATAATTTGTTAATAGTCACACAATATTAAATTCATATAAACTGTAACAGCAATAATGTAAAACGTGAGGGGAGGAGAAGTAAAAGTGTAACATTTATGACTTCTGCTGAAGTTAAGTTGTTATTAGTTTAAAACAAGGTGTTTTAAGGTTAGTATATTTTATGTAAGCCTTATAGTAACCACAAAGGAAAAGTCTGCAGTAATTACACAAAAGAACACAATAAAGAAGTCAAAGCATGCTATACCAAAAAGAAAAAAAAATCATCAAAACACCTAAAAAAAACCCCAATACAGCAGGATAATAAACAAAGAACAATGAATCTATAAAATAACCAGAAAACATATAATGAAATGGCAACAGTAATTCTTTAGCTATCAATAATTTCTTTCAATGTAAACAGATAAAATTTTCCAATTCAAAGACATGAGATGGTTGAATGGATGAAAAAACAGATCCAACAATATGCTGCCTGCAAGATATTCACATTAGCCATTAGCCTTAAAGACACACACAGACTAAGACTGATGGGATGGAAAAAGCATTTCAAACAAACGGTAACAAAAAGGGGTGTCTGGGTGGCTCAGTCAGTTAAGCGTCTGACTTCAGCTCAGGTCATGATCTCACGTTCATGGGTTCGAGACCTGTATCAGGCTCTGTGCTGACAGCTAGCTCAGAGCCTGGAGTCTGTTCTGGATTCTGTATCTCCTTCTCTCTCTGACCCTCCCCTGTTCATGTGCTCACTCGCTTGCGCTCTCTCTCTCTCTCAGGAATAAAACATAAAAAAAATTTTAAAAACGGCAACAAAATATAGACTTTATGATAAAGTGGTCAGTACATCAATAAGATATAACAATTATAAATAATTATGCACCCAACTTTGGGCATCTAAATATATAAAACAAAACTTAACAGAGCCAGAAAGAGAAATAAACAGTAACACAATAATACCTGGGGAATTTAATACCCCTCTATCAACAATGAAGAGGTCAACTGGACAGAATAACATTAAGGAAGGAAAGAGCTGATTTGAACAACATTAATGACCAAATGGATCTAGAAGATGTATACAAAACATTCTATCCAACAAGAGCAGAATACATAGTCTTCTTAAGCTCACATGAAACATTTTATAGGATAGATCATATATTAGGCCACAAAACAAGTCTTAGAAAATTAAAGGTATTAAAAATCATTCCATGGATCAAGAAGATGTGGTTTATCTATACAACATCTATAACATGGTAATGAGAAAGAATGAAATCTGGCCATGTGTAGCAACATGAATGGCACTTGACGGTGTTATGCTGAGCGAAATAAGTCAGGCAGAGAAGGACAGATACCATATGTTTGCACATATAGGAGGATTAGGAGGAACTTAATGGAAGAATTTGGGGGAGAAGAAGGGGGGAATTAGTGGGGGAGAGGGAGAAAGGCAAACCATGAGAGACTCTTGAATGATGAGAAGAAACAGGTTTGATGGGTGTGGGGGGTAAGGGGGATGATGGGCATGGAGGAAGACACTTGTGGGGATGAGCACTGGGTGTTATATGGAAACCAACTTGACAATGAACTATTTGTAATAAATAAATAAATAAATACATAAATACATAAATAAATACATAAATAAATAAATAAAAATCATTCCAGGTATCTTCTCTGACCATTAGCTCATGACACTAAAAATCAATAACAGGAGTGGAAAATTGGAAAATTCACCTTGGAAATTAAACAAGACTGTTTTGAGCAACCAATGGATCAAAGAAGAAATAAAAGGGAAAATAAAAATTAAAAATATATATATAGAGAGAGGGGGGTTAAAAAAAAAAAGGCAATTCAACATACCAGAACATGCAGAATGCAGCCAAAGCAGTTGTAAGAGGAATGTTTATAGTAAAGAACACCTATATTAAAAAGCAAGGAAAAGGGGCGCCTGGGTGGCTTAGTCAGTTAAGCGTCCGACTTTCGCTTAGGTCATGATCTCGCGGTTCGTGGGTTCGAGCCCCGCGTCGGGCTCTGTGCTGACTGCCAGCTCAGAGCCTGGAGCCTGTTTCAGTCTGGACTCCCTCCTTCTCTGACCCTCCCCTGCTCACACTATCTCTCTCTCTCTCTCCTAGAAATAAATAAAACATTAAAAAAAAAAAGCAAGGAAAAAAAATAAAGGGCATAACTTTATGCTCTAAGGAACTACAAGATAAAGAGTAAACAGATACCAAAACTAGTAGCAAAAAGAATATAGTTTAGAGCAGAAGTAAATGAAAGAGAGAACAAAAAACCATAAAAAGATTGACCAAATTAATAGCTGGTATTTTGAAAAGATAAAAACAAATGACAAATCCTCCGCTAAACTAACCAAGAAAAAAAGAGAAAGGACACAAATCAACAAAATTATAAATGAAAAAGGAGACATTACAACTGTAACACAAAAACTTAGACGATCATAAGAGGTTATGAACAAATATATGCCAACAAACTGAACAACCTAGAAGAAATGGAAAAACTCTTCAAAACATATAGTGTATCAAGGCTGTGTAAGGAAGAAATGGAAAGTCTGAATCAGCCAATTACTAACAAAGAGATTAAGTAATTAAAAATCTCCCAAAAGAGATAAGCTCAGGACCAGATGGCTTCACTGGTGAATTTTATCAAACAAATAAAGAAAAATTTACATCAATGCCTCTCAAAAAATTGGAAGAGAGAACACCCCCAAACTCATTTTATAATGCCAACATTATCTTGATACCCGTACCAGAAAAGGGCACTACTAAAAAAGAAAACTGCCTGGGTGGCTCAGTTGGTTGAGCATCCGACTTTGGGTCAAGTCATGATCTGAGTGAGTTTAAGCCCCGCATCAGGCTCTGAGATGACAGTTTAGAGCCTGCTTCAGATTCTGTGTCTCCCTCTGCCTCTGCACCTCCTCTGCTGGCTCTCTGCTTCTCTCTCTCAAAAATAATAAACATTATTTTTTTTAATTAAAAAAGAAAACTATAGCCCAATGTCTATGATGAAAATAGATGCAAAAATACTCAGTAAGATACTAGCAAGTCAAATTTAGCAGTGTATTAAATCCCAAGTGGGATTTATCCCTGGGATGCAAAAATGATTCAACATATGAAAATCAACCAATGTGATACATCACATTAATAAAATGAAAGAATATAATCATATAATCATTTTAATAGGTATAAAAAAGCATTTGATAAAATTCAAAATCAATTTATGATAAAATCTTTCAACAAATTAGGTATAAAAGGAACATATCTCAATGTAATAAAGGCTACAAATGACAAACCACAGGTAACATTATACTGAGTGGTGAAAGGCTGAAAGCTTTTCCTCTAAGGTCAGGAAGAAGAAAAGGGTGTCTACTCTCACCACTCCAATTCAGGATAGTTCTAGAAGTCCTAGCTAAAGCAGTCAGGCAAGAAAAAATTATAAAATGTATCACAACTGGCAAGGAAGAAGTAAATGTGTCTCTATGTGCAGATGACGTGATTTTATATATGCAAAATCCTAAAGACTCAATGAAAAGACTCAATGTTAGATCGAATCAAGGAAATCAGTAAAATTGCAAGATACAATATTAACATACAAAAAATCAATAGCATTCCTATATGCCAACGCTGGATTTTCTTAGAAATAAAATGATCCCATTTACATAGCATCAAAAGAAATAAAGTAGGATTTTTTTTCAAATACGGTTATTTAAATTCTAGTTCCTTAACATACAGTACATTGGTTTCAGAAGTAGAAACTGGCTTCTACTTAACATACAGTGCATCTTGGTCTCAGGAGAAGAATTCAGTGATTTACCCGTTACGTACAATACCCAGTGCTCATCACAAGTGCCTAAATAAGAGGGAGGGGGCACGATGGCGGAGAAGTAAGGAGCTCCGTACCTGCACTTGCGCCCATACATCACACAGAAAAGATCTGAAGCCATTGGAAACCTTACAAAACCTGAGAGATTGGGAAAAAAAGGATGCAGAATCCACTGAGAGCGCCTTCTAACGTGAGTGCGAACTGGGGAAGATAAAATCAGGCCGGGATCGGAGACTCCAGGGTGGGAGGCGATCCCCCTCTACCCTCTACGGGGAGTGAGAGAGGAAAAGGAGAGAGTCCGAAACAGAAAAACCTCCGCATGGGGGAGAAAAACCTCCGCTCGGTGCATAGAAAGACCGTACTTGACAAATACCTGCACACCAAGTCCCCTCGTGCCAACTGGTCCTGGGGGGCTGAGCACACAAACTGCTTCTTTGTGCCGCTCCTGGAGGTTGGATTTCAGAACAGCGGCGTGCCTGGTGCCATTGTAGCTCCCGGGCAGCTGGGGCCCCTGAAAGAGCCGCGCGGACACCGGGCGTCCGCGCTCCTGGCTGGCTGGAACTCAAGAGGGAAGGCAAAGAGCTAAAAACTGGGAAATGTGCCTGTGAGTTCGTGTTTCAGGTGACGAGCCATAGAGGGAACTGGTTCCCCTCACTTCAGCGGGCTCGGTGCACCCGGCAGGCAAGCCCCCGCCCATGCGCACCAGCCCGACCCAGAGAAGGAAGCAGTGATTCTGACTCCGCCCACAGAGCTCAGCAAAGGGCCTGGAATTGCCCCGAGGGGGTTGCCTGGGACGCTGTATCCAAAGCAATTTCAGCAGGGCGCGCGGACTGGGATTTGGAGATTGGAACTGGCCTGAGTTAAAGAGTGCAACGAACTTCAGCTGCGCCCCCGGTATGGGGAGTTTACAGGCCCAAAAAAGCAAGATGCAGCGCTTGGTTCAAGAAGGGACTGGAGCACCGTCACTCTCCTCCCCACAACCGCCAAGGCAGAGCTCCCGCCAGAGGCACTGGATCACGCCACGCCCATCCCTGCCTGAGAGGTGCCCTCCTCCCTTTTTTTTTCTTTTTTTTTCTTCTTTTGTTTTTTCCTTTTTTTTCTTTCTTTTTTTTCCTTTTTTACTCTTTCTTTTTTTCTTCTTCTTTCTCTTTTCTCTCTTTTTTCCCCAGAACACTGACCTGATTAACTCTGGTCGCCAGCTTGCTTAAACAATCACGAGTCCATTCTGTAAATGTAAATTCTACACCTACCGACATTTTCAGCTATTTCTCTCAGGAGTAATTAGACTATATAGTTTCTCTGGATAATTCCAGCACCCTTCTCTCACCTATCCAATCATATTCTACCCTTTACCTCTTTGAAAAAAAGCTTCTTATCCCTTCTGCTGTTCATTCTATTTCGAATTCTGCCTCATCCCTCCCTGCCTTCTCTCTCTTTCTCTATGCTCTTCAAACAGCACTGCATACACACAGCTATTTAACTGTAGCTGGGAAATCCAGGTATATGCTTTAAACCGTTCTTTGTCCATCAGTTTTCTTCTTTTTTTCCTTTTCTTTTCCCCTTTTTGAACCTTTTATGTATTTTATACTCCATATTATTCGCACTACCTCCTCCGTCTTTTCCTTAACTTTTTCGTTTTCCCTCTTGCTTTGCATGTTAGTTGAATTAGCCTGTGCATTTGTGTGCTCCTGCTCCCTGTGTGTTTGTCTGTCTGTTTTCTTTTCCAGGGCTACCTCAAGAAACAAGCTAGAGTGCACAAGGTGGAGAGTCCCAAATATCACTATGAATAGGAAAATAAAATAATCAAGGTCCCAACAAGAGAGACCAAGGGATACCATTCAAAAAACACTCTCTGAAAGAATAGGCCCTGGAAAGTCAAAGAGTCTTCTTGGATATAGCAGTGCTCATAGAAACAGAGAGCATAACAGGTCTTTAAAACCAACAAGAGCCGGAAAGCTAACTAAAATGACGAAATGAAAGAGCTCTCCTCCAAAGAAACTCCAAGAAGAAATGACAGCTAATGAACTGCTCAAAACAGATATCAGCAACATAACTGAACAAGATTTTAGAATCATAATGGTAAAATTAATAGCAGGGCTTGAAAAAAACATAGGGGACATCAAAGAAACTATGGCTACAGACAGAATGGAAAATAAAAATAGGCATGAAGAATTAAAAAATGCGATCAATGAGATACATAATAAATTAGAGGCCTCCAATGCACGGATTGAAGAGGCAGAAAGGAGAATAAGTGATTTAGAAGGCACCATTATAGAAAAACAAGAAGCTGACCAAAAAAGAGACAAACTGATCCAGGAACAGGAAAGAAGAATTCGAGAGCTCAGCGATACGGTCAAACGCAACAATATCCGTATCATAGGAATCCCAGAAGAAGAAGAGAGAGGGAAAGGTGCTGAAGGAGTCCTGGAACAAATTATAGCAGAGAACTTCCCCGACCTGGGGAAGGAAGTAAATGTGGAAATACAAGAGGCTCAGAGGACTCCCCTCAGACGTAACTTGAATCGATCTTCTGCACGACATATCATCGTAAAAATGGTAAAATACAAAGACAAAGATAATTTTGAAAGCAGCTAGGGAGAAAAGGGCCCTCACATACAAAGGGAAACCTATCAGAGTGGTGACAGACCTATCTACTGAAACGTGGCAGGCCAGAAAGGAATGGCAGGAGATCTTCAATGTGATGAACAGTAGAAATATGCAGCCAAAAATCCTCTATCCAGCAAGCCTGTCATTCAAAATAGAAGGAGAGATAAAAACCTTTCCAAATAAACAGAAATTGAAAGAATTTGTCACCACGAAACCAGCTCTACAAGAAATCCTGAGGGGGATGCTCTGAAGGAAAGGTTGCAAGGAACAAAGATTCCAGAGACACCACCACAAACATGAACCCTACAAAAGATACAGAGACTCTAAACCCACATATTTCAATAATAACACTGAATGTAAATGGGCTGAATGCTCCAATTAAAAGACACAGGGTAGCAGAATGGATTAAAAAACAAAACCCATCTATATGCTGTCTACAAGAAACTCATTTTAGGCAGGAAGATACCTTCAGATTAAAAGTAAGGGGATGGAGAAATATATATCATGCTACAGGAAATCAAAAGAAAGCCGGAGTAGTGATACATATATCAGACAAACTGGACTTTAAATTAAAGACAATCACAAGAGATGAAGAAGGGCACTACATAATAATTACAGGGTCCATCCATCAGGAAGAACTAACAATCATAAATGTCTACGCACCGAATATGGGAGCACCTAAATATCTAAAACAATTAATCACTAACAGAAACAAGCTTATAGATAAGAATGCGCTAATGGCAGGGGACTTTAATACTCCGCTTACACCAATGGATAGGTCAACCACAGAAAATCACTAAAGAAATAATGGACTTGAAAGACACATTGGACCAGATGGATCTGACGGATATATTTAGAACTTTACATCCTGAGGCCAGGGAATTTACTTTCTTCTCAAGTGTGCATGGCACATTCTCCAAGATAGATCACATACTGGGACATAAAGCAGCCTTCAATAAATATAAAAGAATAGAGATCATACTGTGCACACTGTCAGATCATAATGCTTTGAAACTTGAAATCAATTACAGGAAGAAGTCTGGAAAACCTCCAAAACCATGGAAGTTAAAGAACACCCTACTAAGGAATGAATGGGCAAATCAGGCAATTAGAGATGAAATTAAAAAATATATGGAAACAAATGAAAATGAAAACACAGGAGTCCACAATCTATGGGATGTGGCAAAGGCAGTCCTAAGAGGAAAGTACATTGCTCTCCAGGCCTATTTCAAGAGATTAGAAAAAGTGCAAGTCCAAAATCTAACAGCTCACCTAAAGGAACTAGAGGCAGAGCAACAAGAATGGCCTAAACCAATAGTAGAAGAAGAGAAATAGTAAAAATCAGAGCAGAAATAAACAACATAGAGACCAAAGAAACAATTGAACAGATCTAGGAAACCGAGTTGGTTTTTTGAAAAAGTAAACAAAATTGTCAAACCTCTAGCCAGACTTATCAAAAAGAAAAGAGAGCACCCAAATAGACAAAATTATGAATGAAAATGGAATTATTACCACCAACCCCTCAGAAATACAAGCAATTATCAGGGAATACTATGAAAAATTATATGCCAACAAATTGGACAACTTAGAAGAAATGGACAAATTCCTAAACACACACTCACTACCAAAATTCACACGGGAAGAAATAGAAAACCTGAACAGACCCATAACGAGTGAAGAAATTGAATCAGTGATCAAAAATCTCCCAACAAATAAGAGCCCTGGATCTGATGGCTTCCCTGGGGAATTCTACCAGACATTTAAAACAGAATTAATCCCAATTCTTCTCAAGCTATTCCAAAAAATAGAAATCGAAGGAAAACTCCCAGATTCATTTTATGAAGCCAGCATCACTCTGATTCCCAAGCCAGACAGAGATCCAGCAAAAAAAGAGAACTACAGGCCAATATCCTTGATGAATACGGATGCAAAAATTCTCAACAAGATCCTTGCAAATCGAATCCAGCAGCCTATAAAAAGAATCATCCACCAAGATCAAGTGGGATTCATTCCTGGGTTACAGGGCTGGTTCAACATTCGCAAATCAATCAATGTGATACATCATATCAACAAAAGAAAAGATAAAAAACATATGATCCTGTCAATAGATGCAGAAAAAGCATTTGACAAAATACAGCATCCCTTCTTAATAAAGACTCTAGAGAAAGTTGGGATAGAAGGAACCTACTTAAACATCATCAAAGCCGTCTATGAGAAGCCTTCAGCTAACATCATCCTCAACAGGGAAAAACTGAGAGCTTTCCCACTGAGATCAGGAACACGACAGGGATTTCCACTCTCACCACTGTTGTTTAACATAGTGCTGGAAGTCCTAGCATCAGCCATCAGACAACAAAAAGGAAATCAAAGGCATCAGAATTGGCAAAGAGGAAGTCAAACTTTCACCCTTCGCAGATGATATGATATTCTACATTGAAAACCCGACAGACTCCACCAGAAGCCTACTAGAACTGATCCAAGAATTCAGCCAGTTGCAGGGTACAAAATCAATGTACAGAAATCGGTTGCATTTTTATACACCAACAATGAAGCAACAGAAAGAGAAATCAAGAAACTGATCCCATTCACAATTGCACAAAAACCCATAAAATACCTCGGAATAAACCTAACCAAGGATACAAGAGATCTGTATGATGAAAACTATAGAAAACTTATGAAGGACATTGAAGAAGACACAAAGAAATGGAAAAACATTCCATGCTCATGGATAGGAAGAATAAATATAGTTAAGATGTCATTACTACCCAAAGCAATCTACACATTCAATGCAATCCCAAACAAAATTGCACCAGCATACTTCTCAAACTAGAACAAACTATCCTAAAATTTGTATGGAACCACAAAAGACCCCGAATAGCCAAAGTAATACTGAAAGATAAAATCAAAACGGGAGGTATCACTGTCCCAGACTTTAACCTCTACTACAAAGCTGTCATTATCAAGACAGTATGGTATTGGCACAAAAACAGACACATAGACCAATGGAACAGAATTGAGAACTCAGAAGTGGACCCAGTTGTATACAGCCAACTGATCTTTGACAAAGCAGGAAAGAATATCCAATGGACAAAAGACAGCCTTTTTAACAGATGGTGTTGGGAGAACTGGACAGCAACATGCAGACGAATGAAACTAGATCATTTTCTCACACCATACACAAAAATAAACTCAACATGGATAAAGGACCTGAACGTGAGACAGGAAACTATCAACACCCTAGAGGACAAAGCAGGAAACAACCTCCTTGACCTCCACCGCAGCAACTTCTTACTTGACACATCCCCAAAAGCAAGGGAATCAAGAGCAAAAATAATCTATTGGGACCTCATCAAGCTTAAAAGCTTCTGCACAGCCAAGGAAACAACGCAGAAAACTAATAGGCAACCAACAGAATGGAAAAAGATAGTTGCAAATGACATATCAGATAAAGGGTTAATATCCAGAATCTATAAGGAACTCACCAAACTACACGCCCAAAAAACAAACCACCCAGTGAAGAAATGGGCAGAAGATATGAACAGACACTTCTCCAAAGAGGACATCCAGATGACCAACAGACACATGCAACGATGCTCAGCATCCCTCCTCATCAGGGAAATACAAATCAAAACCACACTGAGATACCACCTCACGCCAGTCAGAGTGGCTAAAATGAGCCAATCAGAGAACTCTAGATGCTGGCGAGGATGTGGAGAAACGGGCACCCTCCTACACTGTTGATGGGAATGTAAACTGGTACAGCCCCTCTGGAAAACAGTGTGGAGGTTCCTCAGGAAACTAACAATAGAACTCCTCTATGACCCAGCAATAGCACTGCTAGGAATTTACCCAAGGGATACAGAAATGCTGATGCATAGGAGCACGTGTACCCCAATGTTCATAGCAGCACTCTCCACAATTGCTAAAACATGGAAAGAACCTACATGTCCATCAACAGATGAATGGATCAAGAAGATGTGGTTTATCTATACCATGGAATACTACATGGCAATGAGAAACAATGAAATCTGGCCATGTGTAGGAACATGGATGGACCTTGAGGGTGTTATGCTGAGCGAAATAAGTCAGGCAGAGAAGGACAAATATCATATGTTTGCACGTATAGGAGGATTAGGAGGAACTTAACAGAGGACCAAGGAGGAGAAGAAGGGGGGAAATGGTGGGGGAAAGGGAGAGAGGGAAACCATGAGAGACTCTTGAATGCTGACAAAAACTGAGGACTGATGGATGTGGGGGGAGGGGGAGATGGGCATGGAGGAGGACACTTGTGGGGATGAGCACTGAGTGTTATGTGGAAACTAATTTGACAATAAACTATTTGTAAAAAAAAAAAACAAAAAAACAAAAAAACAAAAAACAAAAAAAACCCAAGTACCTAAATAAGGAATAAGTTTAACTAAAGAAGTGAAAGAGTTCTACTTTGAAAATTCTATGATACTGATGAAAGAAATCAGGTGAGATACAAATAAATGGTAAGATATGCCAGGTTCATAGATTAGATGAATTAATACTGTTAAAATCTCAGTACTACCAAAGGCCATCCATAGATTCAATGAAATCCCTAACAAAATTCCAATGCATTTATTATACAAGTAGAGCAAACAAAGTTACATGGAGCCATAGAAGATTCCAAATACCCCAAAAAAAAAAAAAAAGAAAAGAAAAGAAAAAATAATCCTGAGAAATAAAAACAAAGAAGGCATCACTCTTCTTGATTTCAAGCTATACTGTAAAATGCAACAGTCACCAAAACAGTATGATACTGGCATAAAAACAGACAAATAAACCAATGGAAGAAGCCCAAGCATATATGCTCAACTAATATTTGACAAGAAAGCCAAGCATACTCATAGAGGAAAAGACAGTGTCTTCAGTAAATAGTGGGATAACTGGATATTCATTTGTAAAAAAAAATAAAACCAGGCCTGTATCTTACACCACTCACAAAAATTAACCCAGAATGGATTAGACCTACATGTAAGACCTAAAGCCATGAAACTCCTCGAGTAAAACATAGAAATAAGCTCCTTAACATGGGCTTTGGCGAAGATTTCTGGTTATGACACCTAAAGCACAAGCAACAAAATAAAAATTTACAAATGGGACTACATCAACCAACAAGGCTTCTGCATAGTGAAAGAAACCATCAACAAGATGCGAAGATAACCTATAGGATAGAAAAAAAATATTGCAAACTGTTTATCTCATAAGGGTTTTATATTCAAAACATATAAAGAACTCACAATAACAAAAGTACCCAATAATCCAATTAAAACTGGGTAAAGGATCTGAATAGACATTTATCCAATGAAGTTATATGAAAGGCCAATAGGTACATAAAAGATGCTAAACATCACTAGCATTAGGGCAATGCAAATTAGAACAATAAAATGTCATTTCATTAGAATGGCCATCATCAAAATGTTAGCGATACACCGAAAAGCAAACCCTTGTGCACTATTGGGATTGTAATTCTGTACAGCCACTATGAAAAACAGTATGAAGGATCCTCAAATTTTTTTTTTAAAAAAAATATATAACTACCATATGATCCAGCAGTTCCACTTCTGGAAATATATTCAAAGAAAATAGCTCAAAAATATATCGGCATCCCCATATTCATAGTAGAAATATTTATAATAGCTAAGACATGGAAACTACCTAAAGTGCCCATCAGTGCATGATCCTATCAAGAAGTTGTGGTGTGCGTATATATATGTATACTTGAAATATATATATACTTGAAAGTATTTTCTAAGTAAAAGTCAGACGGAGAAAGAAACATACTATATGATCCCACTTTTATGTGAAATCTAACAAGAAAACAAAAACATAAAACAAAAACTCATCGAGAAAGAGATCAGAGGCAGAGGCGGGGGCAGGGGGAATTGAAGGAAAATGTCAAAAGGTACAAACTTAATATTTATAAAGTAAATAAGTACTAGGAATACACAGATGACCATAGCTAATACTGCTTTATAATACATAGGAATGTTGATGAAAATGATTCCTAAGAGTTCTCATCATAGATGAAATTTCTTTCCTTTTCTTTTTTTTTGGGGGGGGGTACGTATAGGAGAAGACAGATGTTAGCTGAACCCATTGTGTTAATCATTTCACAATATATCTAAATTAAACAATCATGCTGTACCTCTTAAGTTTATACAGTGGTGTTTGTCAATTATTTCTCAAAAAAATTTGAAAACAGAGAAAAAGATAAAATGGAATGTTTAAAACATATTTACATATGCCAAAAGAAGTCAGAAAAAGTGAGAAAAAAAGAAACAGAAAACAGATGAGACAAAGTGCACAAAAAGAGAAAAATGGTATATTCAAACCCAACAATATCAATAATTACGTTAAATATAGTGTCTTGGCACTATAATCACTATACAATGATCAACAGATTAGACGACCAAAGCAAATTTCCACCAATATACTATGTTAACATATGACACAGTTAATGTCAAGAAAGAGACATTAACTATAAAAAGAGAAATAGGATAAAATGTAAAAGATGGAAAAACATATATCATTCAATTACTACTCTAAAGAAAGCTAGAGCATCTATATTAACACCAGACAAAATGGACTCTGGTCAAAGATAGCCAAGAGATAAAGAGGTATGTTTCTTAAGATAAGTGGCCAATTCATTAAAATGTAAGAAATCTAAAGAAGAACATACAAGAATCCTGCATGTGCACACAATTATAACAAAACGTCAAAATATGTAAAACAAAAAGTCACAGAACTACAACAAAAGATAGACACATCAACAATCATAATTGGAAATTTCAAATCTCCTCTCAGTTTAATAGAAGGAGACAGCAAATCTATCAACCAATATGAACTATTTGACATTTATGTAGCATGACACATAGCAACAGCAAAATACACATTCTTTTCAAACATACATGAATTATTCACTCAAATACGCCATATATCGTGGCATAAAGGAAGAGTGAATAAATGTCACAGGGTACAGAGTATGTTAGCTGGCTATAAGAGAATTAAAATAGTATCCAATTTTTTTTTTAAATCCTGCAAAATCTACACTTACTGGGATAAAACTGTACTTTTAAATAACTCAGCTGTAGAAGAAATCAAAGTTGAAATTATAAAGTACTGTGAACTGAGTAAAATATATCAAAATGCATCCACTACAGCTAAAATAGTATATCAGGGGGATTTTTTTAAAAATTTTAATGTTTATTTATTTTTGGGAGAGAGAGACAGAGAGCTAGCAAGGGAAAAGCAGAGAGAGAGGGAGAAACAGAATCCAAAGCATGCTCCAGGCTCTGAGCTGTCAGCACGCAAAGTCTGATGTGGGCTTGAACTCATGGACTGGGAGAACATGACGAAGTCAGGATGCTTCACTGACTGAGCCACCCAGGTACCCCTTCAGGGGAATTTTTTTAAACTTAAAATGCTTGTAATAGAAAACATGAAAGAATGAAAATCTAAGCTACCACAGTAAGAAATAAAACATTCCAGATTAAAAAGAGAGCAACTTAAACCCAAATTAAATAGAAGGAAGGAAATAGTAACTTTAGAGTAAAATCAAGGAAATGGAAAATAGACAAACAGAAAATTAGTAAAATAAAATGGTTTACTAAAACATTAAATGCTTTGATATATTTGATAAATGAGTTATCAAGTGAAAAAGAGAGAAGATATACTTGCTAATATCAAGAATGAAAGAGGAGATAATACTAGAGATCCATATTAGTAAGACATTATGGGGAAATTGTAAAAGACATTAGGCCATAAATTCAACAAATTAAATGAAACTAACACATTAATAGAAACAAATTACCAAAACTAACACAAAAGAACACAGAAAATCTGAAAAGCCACATGTGTTTGTAATTACAACCTTCTTTCTAAGATAATTCCAGTTTCATTTAGCTTCACTGGTAATTTCTATGATATAACTTAAGGAACAAATAATACCAACTCTCCCGGAACTCTTTCAGAAAAGAGAGTAGGAGGGCACATTTCCTTAATCATTTTATGAGGTCAGCATTAGTCTGATAATAATATTGGACAAAAATAGGATTAGAAAAAGAAAACTATAGACAAATATCTCTGATGAACAGAAATACAAAAATAGCTAACACAATTCTAGTGAATAAAATCCAGAAGTATTTCGAAGAAGATTCATCTCAGGTTTTTAAGATTAGTTTAACTTTTGAATATCAATCAATATATTTCACTGTATTAGTAAAATAAAGGAGATAAAATATAGGCTTATCCTAATAGACTCAGGAAAACATTCAATAAGTTTTAATACTCATTCATGATAAAAAAAAAAAAAAAACAACAAAAACAAAAAACCTCTTAGCAAAGTTAGAAGAGAATTTTCTTACCTTGACAAAGAGTATATATAAAAGAAAGAGAGCAATCATATTTAGTCATCAAAGAGTCAATATTTCCCTCAGATATTTGCATTCGGTAAACTTTTCTCACTACCTCTACTGTGTTTACTACTAAAAGTCTTAGTTAATGAAATGAGCCAACTAAAGGAAATAAAAGGCACAAAGACTGGATATAAAGAAAAAGAAGTGTATTCACAGATGAAATCATCATATACACAGAACACCTTAAAGAATTTAAAAGAAAAGTCTCAAGAAGTAATCACTGAATTCAGTAAGGTCACAACATAGAATATCAGTATACCAAAATTAATTGAACTCCTATATATAGCTAGCAATAAACAGTTTCTAAGTGAAATTTTAAAATTTCATTTGTGTTGCTTTACTATAATGAAATTATTAGGAAAAAGTTAATGAAATTATTAGGAAAATGTTAATAAAATATGTGTAATGTCTCAAACTAAAAATTTAAAAAGCATTTCTGGGAGAAAGTAACATGTAAATACATGAAAGATTTGGGACATTCATGAATTGGAAGGAAGACAATTCCTTTAAGATACCAAATCTCCCTAAATTGGTCTACAAATTCTATACAATCCCATTCAGAATCCAGGAAAATCCCATCAAGCTGATGGATAAAAATTGACAAGCTAATTTTAAAATTTATATGAGAAATTTATGTGGAAATGCAAAGAACATAGTATAACCAAAACAATATTGAATAAAAACATATAAAGAACCCATACTACTTGGGTAAGGATCTACTTTAATTAAATATCCTACTTAATTGTAATTAACCTCAGCCTTTGCATTATACTATACACACAAATTAACTCTAGGTGGATGGTATACCCACAATAAAAACTAAATCTTTCAGAAGGAATCACGGAGTAAATCTTTGCAACCTTGAGACTGATAAAGATTTCTTAGATAAGACACACAAACACACATACATACACACAAGTAACACAACCAAAAAAGAATAAGAAATCAATTGGTCTTCAAAATTGAAATTCTGTTACTGAAAAGCACCATTAAGGAAATGAGTAAGCAAATGATAGATGAGAAAATAATGTTTGCAATATATGTAGCTGACAAATTATTTTGTATCAGGAACGTAAAAGGTGATCTTTCAACTCAATTATAAGCAAACAGCTCAAAATGGGCAAAAATATTTGATCAGATATTTCACAAAAGAAGATGTGCAAATGACCAATAAGCACATGAAAAATGCTCAGTAGTCATCAAGGAAATGCAAATTAAAATTATACTTACTTCTACATACATATTAAAATAGTTAGAATCAAAAAGGTTAACAATACCAACTGTTGATGAGGATATGGAATACTGCTGTAGGAACTCTCACCTTACTAGTGGTAGTATAAAATGGTATTACCACTTTGGAAAGCAGTTTGATAGTGTCTTATAAGATCAATCATATTTACTCTATGATCAAACAATTCTTGTTGCTTGCCCCAGAAAAATAAAGCATATTTTAGAAAAACGCTTGTAGTTAAATTATCACGGCAATTTTGTTCATAATATTTCCAGGCTGGAAAGAGTCTAACTGTCAATCCACAGATGAATGTATCCACCATTGGGATATATCCATTCCAGGGAGTACCATGCAGCAATAAAAAGAGACTACGGATAAAGTTAACACTGTCATGCTGCATGAAAGAAGCAAGAAATATAGGCTTACATGCCATAGAATTCCTTTTATACGAAATTCTAAAGCAGAAAGTCATATATAGTAAATGAAAACAGATTAATGGTTCCCTGGGAACCAGGTAAGCTGGTGGAGTGAGAATAGTCATTGACTGCAAATTGGCTTAAAGGATCTTACACAAACATACACATATAAAACACAAATATACACTAAACTGTTCACTAAAAATGGGTGCATTTTATTGTATATAAATTATACATCAAAAATTATAGATCGATTGACTGGATGCTAAATTTAGAGACTTGTAAACATTTACCTATCAGGGTTAGGAAAATAATTTTGCCTATAAGAAGCAAATCTTTTAGGAAGCTTTTAGAAACAAAGGCTATTATAAAGATACACAGGGATTGGAATTTGAACCAGAATTTATCTGGTAATCTCTTTACCACAGGGAGCTCTTATCAGAAAGAGCAAAATTTAAAATGAGGGAAGTATGGGGCAAGCAGAAAGGCAATCAAACTTAAGCTCACTGAGTAGTTTTACTGTGTCAGGCTCCACGCTAAGGACATTTCATAAATTATCTTGTAAGATTATCAAAACTATATGTGATAAGCACTACTAAATCTTTTAAATAGCATGCTCAAGTAACAAAACTAGAAGGAGAGATGTTGAGATATGAACTTAAGCTTGATGTCTCCAAAGACATAGCTTTTTTCACTTCAGTAAGAAAAAGTAATTGATGAGAGGCACCTGGGTGACTCGGTTAGCTAAGCATCTGACTTCGGCTGAGGTCACGATCTTACGGTTTGTGAGCTTGAAACCCGTGTCGGGCTCTGTGCTGAAAGCTCAGAGCCTGGAGCCTGCTTTGGATCCTATGTCTCCCTCTCTGGCTCACATTCTGTCTCTTTCGCTCTCTCAAAAATAAATAAAAACATCAAAATTAAAAAAAAAAGAAAACATAATTGATGAGTCAATGTCTATTAAAAATGCAAGTGGGTTATTTTGTCTTTAAAAAGGATGAGAGGTTTGTCTTCAAAAGAGAATGAGAACTTCTACCTCTGAGAGAGATGTCAGAATTTGAATATGAAGAAAGTACTTAAAATTTTGAAATGGAATCTTTAGAAATTCACAGAACTTGATACTTATATTTCATAGTTCACTTGATTTCCAGTTTCTGAACTGACAGACTTCAGGAAGCCTCTTAAAATTTCACCAGTAACTAAATAAATTAGTGTGGCAGGATGATGCTCTTACTTAGTAGCTTTTTAAAATAACTGGTCTAAGATTATGTTCCTTATGAGAATCAACACTTTAGTTGGCTGTCTCCAGTGGTATTATGCAAGAGACCGGATCTACATTTTTATAAGTCCTTCAAATCCAGTCTTATAAAGGCATGGCAGTATTATTTTCCCCCTTGAAAATGATATAAAGTTATGGGGACAAGTGATGGATAAGAGAACTTAAAATTAAAAATTCTGAAGAGAGAAAAAAATGGGAGATTCAAACAAAAATGTAATGTAGGACTACATATGAAGTCTTGTATTTAAGCTGAAAACCTCAAAAGCACAATAAAGGATAAAGAGGCCTGGCTTACATAAAGCCCATTTGAAAGAGACTGTATAGAACTATATGAAATAGAAGCACAGCATAGACCAAATATATATGAAACTAACAAGATCTTCAAAGTGTGTTAATGAAAGTTTCCAGAATGTTCTAGTGTAATCAGGTTGAGTGTAGGGTGCTGTGTTCAATCTCAATAGCCACATTTTAAGTCGCACTTGGACAAACTACACTTCATTTAGAGAAGGCAATCAGAATAATGCAGTATTCAGAAAACACATCCCAGGAAGAACATGCGAAGAAGTTGAAATGAAAGGGTTTTGTGACAAAGGACTGATGGATGAAAACTGATTTTGCATTTTTCAGTGGGAACAATCAGTACATGAAGAGGGATGTTTAGCAGACATACTTTTCCACAAATGAGACGGGCTGCTTCCCAGAGGGATGAATTTCCTACCATTAAAACTCTTGGAGAAGATGAAAAATGATAATATTCAAAGAAGAGTATAGATACGTACTAAGGTTCTTAGCCTTCTGCTATCAGATACCTTGCATGTTACAAAGCAAAATGATTTGGCCATGGTTTGGTTGAGGAAGGTGAAGAAGAGAATGGAATTCAACGGTAGTTTACTGGATTCTGGAGAAAGAAGACAAAAAGGCAAGAAGAGCAGACATTTGGGGAGAGCCTAATAAGCTCTATTCTATGGCAGATTTTAAATTTTTACTGAAACGCCAATGTTATAACCAGGTGTAAATATTTGATAGATATTATTTGCAAATATGTGGCTGTTTCATAGAGAAAAGATAAAGGAGTTATAATTCTGGAACTTCTTTGCCTGAAATAGTTGCTGAAGATGAGGGTGTGAATGATATCTTAAAGGTAGGGAGAAAGAGAGAGGGAAGGATAAGGAGAGAGCCTTGAGGAATTATTATTTTTCCAGGTCAGAAAACAGTAGAGTCAGGGGAAAAAAAAAAAAAACCATTAAAAGGAGAAAAATAGGAGGTTTATAGAAGCCAAGAAAGAAGAGAATACCAAGAAGTCAGGGGCCACTGAGGATATTTAAAATACTGCAAAGAGGTTAAAGAGGGCTCAGAAAGTTCCATTTAACTTGACCATCAGGATTTGGACATGGGAGATAATATTCCATAAACTAAGGGATAAAATGTGAGTAAATAGAAGTAGTGAGTCTCCTTTTCTTCTTTCAGTGAATTCAGTGGCAAAACGATTAACAGTGAGAGAGCATGTTGATTGCCAAACAAGATAAAAGCAATTCTGATTAGAAAATAAGACACTTTTGTGTATGTTTATGTAAGCAAAAACAATTAGAGAAAAAGACCAATAATGTCAAAGAAGGAAAAGGTATAGCCTGCAGATCCTGGAAAAGCCAAGCAGTAGGAAGCCCCAAAGTGCTTGGTGACCTTGGGGTCATTGCTAACTCTTAAATCTCAGTTTCCTGATACGGTACCTGAGATATCTACTTTTGAATGTCACTGAGAGGCCTACACATGAAGTGCACAACAAATCTACCTCAGTGCTTGATACATAGTCATCATTTTTAAAAATCCTAGTATTTCTTTTGGAAAGGAGATGGAAACAGGAGGGCAAAGAAGGAAAGATGAAGATACCAGAGAAAGTTTCAGAGAGTGAAGCATGGTGACAGATGGAGAGGAGGAAAGATTATGGAGGTTGCACCAGATGGCCTCTGCTTTTTCAGTAAAGTAGGAAGGAAGGTCATCTGTTCAGAGTGAGGACAGCATGGTTGAGAACAAGGCATGAAAAATGTAGAAAAATGTTAGAATACTTTTTTTTTTTTTCCCCTTCGGAGAGAAAAGGGATATACAGTTCAGAGAGGCATAAGATACTGAGATTCTGATGAATAAGATGCCTAGAAGTGAGCTTATCTGGTAAGTTTATCTGGTAAAGCTTGGCATCTTGGGGATGAACGAGTAGCCTAAAATGGGAAGGTAATCCCCCCAGCCATCTGGGGGGATTTGGCACGGCCGAGGGCACTATAAGCAGTGATTCTGGTGTGCTATAGCAAACCACCTGGAAGTAACTGACATGGAGTCCTGGCGCATGAGGAAGGCTCATGATGCTGGAGGCAGGAAAAAAACCACACACCTGAGAGGGAGCTGAGGAGACAGGGGTCATGATAAAGGTGAAAAAACAGGTGTGGGAGATGGGAAGAAAAATGGTTGTTGGGGCTCTTATGTATGGATTATTGAAGCTGGGTCAGTCTTTAGAGAAGATGAGTGTAAAGAGATGTAAATGGAAGGGTGGCTGAAGTGCTTGAATATCAAGACCCCAAGAATTGAAGAGGTTAGGAAGTTTTTATAAAGGGTACAGCTCTGGACATCAATGAAGATTCTAAAATTATCGAGCCAGTAAAAAGTTGAAGGAAGAAAAATGTAATATGATAAGAGCAATAGAGCTTCATTGAAGAAGGGCAAGAATAGTAGTTGGGTGATAGCTCCAAGGTGGTGAAGAGACCTTTAAAAGGTGTCAAAGAATCAGAACAAAACATTTACCTGGGACTCAACAGATCTGAGTTTAAAGCAGGATTCTGCCACCAACAAGCTGTTTGGTTTCCCAGCTTAAGAGTAAGAGATTTGGACTCTGAGATTACATCCAGTTAGATCTAAAAACTGTGACCCCAAAGACTGACATAGTCTCAATTCACCAGAAGCATACAGTCAATTTAAAGAGATAAGCTACATGCTCATGCGAAAAGAATAAAAAAATAGTGGAGAAGTAACCACATAAGACAGTGTTTGAATGAATGTTAAGTGGGTTGGCAAGGAGACCCAATCTAAGTACATTCTTCCTACAGATGTGTCTCAGGACAAGAGCACCACATTAAGTCACCATCTTTGATTATGGAGAAACGAGGAAGCCCCATGCTCTTGGCTTCTGAACAAAAATAAGGATCGATCACCGCCATGGAGGCATGGCTTCCCATCCAGCTTGGTGTTTTACTGGATGCCTTCCCCAATGAAGCTCCAGGCTAGCACATCCTCCTCACTTCCTCAGTCTGAGGAAGACTCACTGCAGTGAGAAGAGCACAACCGTGACCTTCAGCGAGTCTCCGACTCCTACGTCTGGCATGTTCAAGGGATTTTTGCCAAAGCTCTCTGGAATCTGCCTCTGCCTCTTCTACCCACCACACCCGACACCAAGTCTTTGCCTGAATCAACCGTATCCACCTGCCTGCTATGTCTCTCACATGCCATTTTTTCCCCACTCCCCTAATCATGTGACTAATAGTTCACGTAATTCATTAATTTTTGTTTCGGTTTTATTGAGGTATAACTGATATGCAAAAAAAAAAAAAAAAAAAGCACACATATGATGTATACATCTTGGTAAGTTTGTAATCATTACTATCCAAAGCCAAGCCCAGGGAAACTGAGTATCTGCCGAGTGCAGTGTCTATTAATAGAATTTTAATGATCTACAGAGTGACCAGACCTGGGACCAACCCATTTTACTTCTGTAGTCCTGACATAACTGGGCCAGCTTCACCACTGGGCAGTGCTAGGGTCCACTGTAACACTAGGGCTCCACAAAAGTGTTTTGATTTTAATTTCTTTTTAAATAAAAAATGAATATAACATGAATATAAGAAATCCAGCCTGGATTATATTTGCTTTTACATCAATACAGTCATAAAGTATAATTTTTAATTTTTTTGGTTTTTGGAGAAAGGGGATCACTGGGTCAAAAGTACCTGGACACCATGAAAATCATACTATAGTCCTAGGTGTAATCATTAACAGCTCTTTTGTCCCTCTCAAATTGTCTTAGTTTCAATGATAAAATTATAGGGTAACCAATGAGAGAGCAGAAGAGAGAAGTAAGGGAGATGCCTAGAGATCTAAAGTAAAATACGAATGAAGGCCTGTTTCAGACCACTAGCTATGGTGAACATATGATCATTTTTTAATGCTCTCTGTGAGCCTGCCTACCCCTGAAGCCTCCCTTCCACTCTCAGAATTGTTCTCAGAGAATCTACTTTACCAGGTGGGACATAAAAAGTACAAATGAGAGAAGAGGCAAGCAAATTGTGACTCCACCCACCCCTGTGAAAACCCCTACCCCATGGCCCCCTCCCCCATCACCTGTTTCTTTTCTCCCCCTACCCCTCTCCCCGCTTTTCACTTTCTCTGTCTCCCAGGCTGCCAAGTTTTGTTAGAGTTAGTTCTGAAATCATGCAGATTGGCCCTGCCACAAATTCATGTTCTCTAACCCCTTGCTGTGGCTCAGCCATCCTTCTTTTCATCTCTTGTTAACTCTATTTACTCCTCCTCCCATGGCTTGGCACAGAGGAGAATGAGAAACATCTCAGTCTTTCACTCACTCAGCAAGTCTTGGCTGAGGACATACCGCAACCCAGGACAACTTCTGGTCCCATCACAGATCTGACCTCAAGTCGCTCACGATGTACTAAGAAAGACAAAGTGATTCACCAATTTTTTTTACATGCCTACTACGTGGCGAGCAGGGTGACAAACGCTTAGGTTTTAAAAAGATTTGACACGGGCTCTGCTTCCCCTGAAAAGTTCACGGTTCAGAGGTATGTAAATAGATCAATATCAAGCCAAATGTTGCCCCTCTCTAACTGGGGGTCGGCAGCTGATGACGCTATGTTCACTTGAGGGCAGATTATGGCCGAAAATTTGACCTGGTATCCACGACAGGCATCTCTTTGCCCTTAATTTGGACCTCCTCCCATCTTCAGACATTTCTACATTAAAACCAAAGTGAATACAAGCTTATTTTTAAATCATTAAAACCCAGGGCCCAAACAGCTAGCTGGCGCATGTTGTTCCTTAGTTAGGAGCTGTCAGAATCACTTAAAAACAAAGCTGAGCAAAGTGTTAAATAAACTTACAAGAAGGCAGAAGGGGCAGTTCAAATATCACCAGGTAATCCAAATCCACTGTGGATTTGGGGAGAGCGCATCTGCAGACTTTGAAAGATCGCAATGCTGATTAGCTTTTTAATCTTATCCCAGTAAGGATGGAAATTTTTCCTGTTACTGAGAGACACGAGGAAACCATTATTTCTTTGTAAAGACAAATATCCATTTCAGTAAGTAATTTAAAGCACACACTGTAGAGAACATGTGTGGATATTTGGCAGAGAGCTGGAAGTACTAATAAAATAACTTCTCTTTAGCTGGTCTTTTCTAGACTAAGAGACAGAATTAATGGTGTCTTCTTTCTGGTATTTACCATATTATAGATGCTTACAGTTGATCAACTGTTAGAAATAAAGAAGTCTTATGCACATAAAATAAGGGAAGGAGGACAAGAGGAATCTATCACCATTTTCTTTTTTACTTAGAATGTCATCAGTGTTTAATGCTCTTGATGTCAGACTGTCTAATGACTCTTTCTTTCATTATTTAGATATGTCTATACCTGCATAGCGCTGCGATTGTCTCAATCATACATATTTGGCTTTGATGCTGTTTGCCCCTTTAGGACTTGGTTACATATTCTAAGGGGAAAAAGGTACTTGTATTTTAAATGTTATTTCATGACATGTTTGTGAGGCTAAAAATAAGACTGGGGGTTGATGAAGTTATACAGCACCAAGAATAACTTTAGAAACCACACATCTTACCACCTGCCCCTCCATCCTGGCATCATGATGGGCAATGGGAAGATGCATCCAGTATTCATACACATAGAGCAGGGGGTTGGATGTTGTGAAGGAAAAATCCCTCTCTCTCTCTCTGTCATTACCCTTATGCGATTTATTATAACCTTTGGGTAGTAGATAAATATGAAAGAGGCCAAATACACAATGTAATTAGCGGAACCAGAACAAAGAGTAGAAAAAATTAGCATTGTCTTTTCTGACATAAATGAAGTGTCTGGCACTCTGCCTGATTCCTAGTAGGTGCTCAATAAATATTTGTTAAATGAATAAATATTTTCTCTACCCCAGATGATGACTCTGAGCTATCATATCATATATTTGGGCCTCCAATGGCAAGTATGAAGCTTCAAGATTCTTGGTCATTTTTCCTACTGGAAAATTGGTCTCTTAAAATATACACTTGAAAATATACACTTGAACAAATGACTATCAGAATGATCAGTCTGCTGACCCTATGTTCAGGGAAGTTTCCAATATAGAGGACTCTGCTATGCATTACCAGTGGGGGTCCACTGGTAAAGACTCTTTAATCCATCTTCAAACATCACTGTTCTGGCAGAGCCCCTGTCTCTCTTTAAATCTTTGGTGTCCTTCAGGGACTCTTCATATTAGCTTTCTCATTACCAAAAAAAATGTCACAAAATTTCCTTTTCTCTCGTTTATTCCGATTGCAATGCATCATCTTCTGGATCAAGTTAAGTAGTTCTCCTTCCTTTGCTCTTCTACCTCTGAAAGTTTTGTGGACTGTAATTATTTCCCATCTTGGCTATGGTTTCAATGAATGATCCATTTTCTTTAATCCACTCAGATAACTGGATTATTCTATGAGCTTAATCATCTTGCTGCTCTTGCCTAGAGTTCCTTTCATTGCTGTGCATTTGCTCTGAGAAGAGATGCCTCACGTTGAACCCTGCACTCTGGTGAGATTTTTAAGGAGCAGATGTTCTCTTGGTATCCCTATGATGCAAGTTTATTGCTATGCAGCTTTTTATGGCATTATCAACAATTTGTATTTTCTCCAAAACTGTGCCTAAAGCTTTGCAAAACTTTACTTTCACTTATGAGTCTTCATTTTACTTGCATTTTGTGAAGACAGAGGGAGAGGGAGGGGGTGAGAAAGAGAGGGAGAGGGAGAAGGAGGAGAGGAGAAGAGAGACATGCATGTGTGTGTGTGTATAAGATAGAAGACAGAATAATTGCCAAAGGTATTTACATTCCCTAACTAAAGAAATTGTTCCTTTTGATCCAATCCATTAGAGATTACAGCTGTCCAAATTTACAATCTTAAAAGATCTTATTCACTGATAGTTTATAAAATATTTTATAGGCATATACTTAGATACAAAGATTTAGATAGGTAATGTTTAATCCTACGTGGCAGAATTATTCCCATTTTACAGATGATGAAAGCAACTGCTTGAAGAATCCAATAATTGGCCTAATAAAGCAATGGGCAGATCTGGGACACAGCCCTGGATCCTCGACTCCCAGGCCAGCGTCATTTCTGTTCCAAACCAGCTGCTTCCTCCATCCCAGCTGTTGTTCAGAGAAACCAGTTCCAGGTTCAGATACTGCATCTATCATAAAACACTATGGTATACTTCATACTCAGTCTCCAGTGCTTACCGTATACTTTGTTTTATCATATTGCCTTGCAATTGTCAAAGGAAAGGAAAAAAGAAACTAGAGAAGCGAAGCGCAGCTCATGTTTTTCTTTGCAGAGATCCCTGTGAAAGACCAGTGTTGGGAGTCAAGGGCAAGTTCGTTGGTTTGACTTTTCTCTGGTATAGTGAGAAAGACTAAACATCACCATGCTCTGGTGATAATAAAACAGAACACATGACATGGAGAATGCAATGCTGATCTACCCAGCTGAGACCCAAAATTATGAGGTCATCTTCCGAATGTTCTCTTGAAGGAAGTTGTTTAGATTAATGAATGCACGCTCTCATGCCACCAAAAAAAAAAAAAAAAAAAAAGTCTTAAAAATAAGGTTAAGAGATTAGGTCTTAGCCACAAAATCCTGGCTATAGGAGCCTGGAGTATAGTACCAGGTGTTGTAGAGTCTTACAGTAAAAAAAAAAAAAAAAAAAAAAAAAGTGTTTGGGGATATGTAGGACACAAATCCAAACCACAGCTCCCAACCACTACGTGAATCAGAATCTCTCCTGATCCAAATAATGAGGATTCAGCTGGGATGCTGTGCCTTGGCGGAAGGAAATCTAGAGAGGTGGTGATGGTAAGGACCATCATGGGGCACTTGCAGAGAGTAGGAACAGGGCAGTTGATAGTAGAAGCTATTATGACAGTCAGAGTCTCTAGCCAGGTCAGCGCAGGTGAGAGAGATTCCTCTTTACTTTAGTCCTGTCAGCCTAAGACCCAACCCGTCCTTTCTGCCATTAACCCCTTATTGCTTCAAGTCTCCCATACACCAGTAACAGTTTGGGTCAGGAGAGGTCCAGGGCTTCCTGAAGCCAGCGCATATAGTGATATGAAGGATTGGTTGAGTCTATACTTTTTCAGGTTCCTTTGTATAAAGATAAAGATCACATGAGAGGATACAGATTCTCTGCCATGTGCTGTGCCCCTCTTGCGCTAGCATTATCATTTTGTAATTTAACAAATACTTTACTGCATATGTAAATTCGCAAGATATAATTGGCCAACATATCAGATGCTTAGGTTGTGCCTATTCAGAGAACTTATATCCAGCATCATCTGGATATAAAGTATCCAGACTGATATCTTTATTCTTCTTTTTTAATGCTTATTTATTTGTGAGAGGGGAGAGGAGGAGCAGAGAGAGAAGGAGTCAGAGGATCTGAAGCAGGCTTCTTGCTGACAGCAGAGATCCTGATGCAGGGCTCATATCAGGTAAACTCATCTCACTTATGAGATCATTCTCTTAGCCAAAGTAAGGATGCTTAACCAAATGAGCCATGCAGGTACCCTGATACCCTTATTCTTAATATGATCTATTTATACCTAAATGTATAGTGCGAATTATCAAGATTTTTCCCATGTAGTTGCAAAAATGATGGCCTTTGGAGTGGGACTGCCTGGTTTATAGGCTTTTGCTCTTTATTTATTTACATAAGAGCAAAAATAGTGTCTACTCCAAAGGTCGTTGAGAGGCTTAATGGCTTGGTCCTTGCAATGAATTTATCCTAGTAATTACCATAGAGCAAGCACTCAGTGTGTTCTCTGGCTATTATCATCATTGTCCTTCTTCTCTTGCTATGCCTCAGAGTTATGTAGATTCCAGATTTCCTACTGAATTTTATCAAAGGCTGTGGGAAGGACCCTCTGTTTCAATAGGATTCTCTGAGATTGGAAGGAAGTGAGGAGAGGGGCTGACACCCTTTCTTTTCAATAAAAATTCTTTCAATGGAAGATGGGAGAGTGGAAAGACAAAGTGGCCCCTCTTCTTTGCTCTCACTACTACAGAGATCGGCTGCCCAAGCCCAATCCCAGGGTGAATGAAAAGTAGGGATGGCCATAAGGCCAGTAGGTAGAGAAATAGGCAGCAGAGCATGATAGTGTTGAACATGTATCCCAAGGCACGAACTGTCTGGATTTGAACCCCATCTCCACCCCTTAATACCTGTATGACTTCGAGCAAATTACATAAACTCTGTGCCTCAGTTTTCCTATCTGTAAGAGGGAGATAATGATAGTATTTGTTCACAAGGTTGTTAGGATTAAATGAGTTAATGTACATAAATGACATAAAAAAATACCTGACATAGTTCAAGTACTATAAAAGGAAGTGAGAGAAAGGGTGATAACCCAAATACAGTTAATAATAACAAGCATCCCCTCCAGTGGCTCATCTTGGATCCCACATGTGTCTCAAATGTGTTTATACATCAAGTGTGTTTACTAACCTTTTATTTTTAGTGATTCAACTACCTTCTGATTTTCTTTGGCTTTGCATCTGTTTGTATTTGTTCCTACCATGTTTCTCAATGTCATCCTAACCATATTATCAACTTTAGAAAAAACTCCAGCCCTTCTGTGCCTGAATAGGCTCTTAGTCTGCATCTGGAAGGTATCCGGATTTTTCTCCTTTAGTGTCTAGAGTGATAGGCAAGAAGCAGTCAAATCCATATCTGTCTCTGCAAGAAGCATGACCCAGTCATTCTTCCTGTGCAATTTCCGATCTGAAGCAACGCTGGACTCTTTTTTGATCAATCTCTTTATGTAAAGCTTTGCAATTCCTCCAAAATATAGCCTGAAATGATGAGAGAGAGAAGACAGAACGACAGAGCACTGCCAGACTAAATGAGGCATCTGCCCATATCATTGTTATTTAGCCCACTGAACTTCAGTTTCCTTCCCTGTAAAATGGACATAGTATTATGTACCATTGTGTGCACCATTTATAGAGTAATTGAGATTATGAATTATTATTGCAATTCTATATTTTATTGCAATATAAATTTTCTTTCTTGGTTTTATAAAAATGTGCAGTCACTCATGGAGTATGTTACGTGGGGGAGTACTGTCTTTTGTGTGCGGTGAGGCAGAAAAGGGTTGAGAATAGTTGACCTTAGAGACTGGATGTACGGCATGGCCCTCAGGAATTCCTCCATAGATGTTGTTTCCCTCACCTCAACTTCTCATATGTCCAGAGAGACAGAGAGTTCACAGTTGTGCTTCCTGAAAAGCATACAGTATACTGCTCTTCTGTGCTTTGAGTTTGTGTGTAATTGTATGGCCAAGCAGCCAACCAAATGGACACAAAATTTGAGTTTCTCTTATGAATGTCAAGGAGCATGACAAGGACACTTGGCTGACTTGAAGATCATATTTCCTCCCCATAGAAGCAGATCAGAATCTGTAAGTCAGGGCCAACCTCCTCCTGAAATGGTTTGAGGTCACCACTGGCACATGGACAAAAGCCCAATAAAGACCCCAGTGTCTTTGATCATAGTGCATGACTGTAATAATCTTAGTCTAGAAAACCCGTAAAGCAGATATAAGCAAACATCTGCCTAAGTCATAGTAAAATCAGTAAATAAAGATCACAAAAGGGAAAGCCAATGATAGAATGTAAAAAGCTCAACTTTCAAACTTAATCATGTACCCTCCAGTGATTGTCTCTTGGTACTGAATGTGTTAATTTCCTGTGTGTACTCATCCATGAGAGTCTGTGACAGCGTTATAAAAAGTCAGTGAGATCTACAATCGTGAGTTTTTTGTTTTTAATTTTATGTTTTCAGATTGATTATAATGTTTAAAATATGAAAGGATGGAGCATATTCTGAATCATCTAGTAAACCATCTTAGAACCAAGTATTGCTACATGATTTTCATGCTCAGGTTCACATGTGAGTGAACAGTCTTACTGGTACCAAACGACAACACAACATTCAGAGCATTTCTGGCTGGCGTTAGGTGATCATGCCCTAATGTTAATGAGACAGCGATCATCATGCGTCTGCTATTGTACTCTTGTTGGATTCTTTTCCTAATTATCAAGACAAAACTTCTCTTTTACAGTGATCAGCTACAATTGAAAGATATTTTCACAGGCTATGGTTTTAGCTTCATAATTTATTTAATAAATCTAGAATGTTTTGACATCATGAAAATGACAATGTGGTGGAATAATGTTCTACATTAATTGTCACAAGCTGATGAGAAAAGAACAGAGGCAGACTTAATGTATAAATGGGACTTTTGTCCCAAATGAACAGTAAATGACATCACAGCACCTGGTACAAACTTCCAAAGCTTTTATAGTTGTTCAAATAGAGAATTCTGGTTGAATAATTACATTGTCACCAGGCATATAGTGGTATAACCATACTGAACTCAAAGAAATCCATGTAGAGCAAGAAGTACCTTCCATGCTGCTTAGAGATGCTCTGTGCAGACCCATCTTTGTACACCACAACTTGCAATAGTTCATGAGGACTAAGCAGTAACAGACAACGAAGAATCTGTCATTCTGACAAGTGTGAGGTGATATCTCATTGTAGTTTTGATTTGTATTTCTCTGGCGATGAAGGATGCTGAGCATCCTCTCATGTGTCTGTTAGCCACCTGTATGTCTTCTTTGGAAAAATATCTATTCATGTCATCTGCCCATTTTTTAACTGGATTATTTGTTTTGGGATGTTGAATTTTATAAGCTCTTTATATATTATGGATACTAAGCTGGAGTGTATTATGCTAAGCAAAGTAGTACAGTCAGAGAAAGACAAATACCACATGATTTCACTCATATGTGGAATTTAAGAAACAAAACAGATGAACATAGTGGGGGGAATCAAATGCCTATTTGTATTTTTTTTTTTTACAATTAAACCTACAAAGATCATTTAGTTCAGTAAAACATAACATCATCTGCCATATCAAATCATTTTGTATAGTTTGGCTACATATTTTATTTGTATTTATCAAAAGATAAACTGAGGCATGTTAAAATGTTTAAGAGTTTATTTGAGCTTTTAGACATTCCAACTGGGCAGTGCAAAACCAGAAATGGTTATAAGTGCTCCACTGACAAAAGCTATGGGAAAGACTTTAATGGAGAATGAAAGAAAAAAAAAAAAAGATTTCATCAGCTACAGCTTAAGGAAGAGTTGGCCATTCTTGATTGGTTGTGCTTAGCATTTTGATTTCATCACCTCAAAGCATTTACAGGCTTAGATTTTGTTTTGCTTATATAGACTTGCATGACATTAGAGCAACTTCAATCTAATGTCCTCTTTATTTAACATATACAATGTGAAGCTTTGTTTAGATTTTTTATAATCTATGAATTATAAGCATGTTTGCACATACTTAAGTAAAATATAATAAACAACAATTTAAGGCAATGATGAAAGCTTATAATTTTTTTCTCCACTTTACTTTATTCAAGTACTACCTAAGATTTTTTTTTAATGGGTAAAGGTTTTAGGTGTAAAATTTAACCTTGATGGAATGCCTACCATACAAACATAATTAGTATTACTTGTCTCACTCTAAAAATTGAAAAATATATTCCAAGAGAATAAATGACTTGACCAAAGTCATAAAATTATTAAGTGGCAGAACAAGGATTTGGAGGAAGATCTGCATGGTTACCATTTCTACTCTCTCAAAACGAGATGTCTCAGGGTTTGAGTTGGGAAAATACAGAGGGACAGTAAAAATAATGCATTTGGTATTTTAAGAGTCGACCAGTAGTCTTTACTCTTTGATGATAATTGCATGAAAGGCCCAGAAATCTAATGAAGCTACCCATAATGATTATGATAAAACAACACTATTGCATAAGAATGAAAAAACATTCTACCGTAGCTCAGAACTCATCAAAAGTGGAAAAATTTTAGTAACTGCCACCTGAGTATCACTCATCCTTCACTTTTAACATGCTATTAATATACACTATTAACAAATGTGATTGATAGGTAAAACATGTGCTTTTCTACTCCTCTCCATTCCTCCTCTTCCTCCTCCTCCCCCTCTCGTTTTATCGCCTCCTCCTCTCCCCTCCAGTTCCTCCTGCTACTCAACCCCCTCTTTCATTGTTTTGCTCTGTCCCTGTCTCCCAGTTTACATCCCCTGATGTCATTGTCCACCACCTGAGTCATTTTTCTGGTGTTGATCTAAGTAGGAAAGTTTGCCTTCACAACTTAGAGTAATACCATCCCCGCTGCCCAGGGCAAGAGAAAAGAGTTTCATTTAACTTATAGGTGGATTATAACGTTCTAACACTTGAGAATCCAAAATTGTTTAACACTGAAAGACCGTATTTGCTGGAGGGAATGAATCAGAAAGGCATGAGATCCTTTCAAATAAAAGTAAATCAAATATTTATTGAGCACCTACCATGTGCAAAGGCTAAAGTAGCAGGTAAAAAATGAAAACAAGGATAGGGTAAGCCTTGCCTTCAGATTGGGCACACAGAAATTAAAATTATAATGCAGGCTAAATAATTGCTCAAGGCGATTATAGAAAAAAACTTAAAAGGAGACATTAAAGTAATTTATAAATAAATAGTGAAGACTAATGCTATAACGTTGAGACAAAACACAGAATTTGAACCGTATCAGGAAATTTTCCAAGGATTTGCACAGTTGGAAAAGTGAAAATATAGTAGGATTATTATTGGATTAAAGTGGTGAATTATTCCGATCACATCAGTAACAAAATGTTCTAACAACACCCCAAGTCACTAGTGAAGATCTTCATTTGGAGGAACAGTGTATTATTATCAGGAGCACAGGGACAGTAGTAATGGCAGCAGTAGAAAGGGCAGTAGTCCTGGTGGTTGTTAGCACTTCCTGAAACCCTCTGCATCTACATGCCAAGAACTGTAAACAATGCTACAGACCCGTCATGAATCTAAAAGATTAAATGTGGCAGGTCATGAGTGGTAATTATAAATTGTTTATTTTTTCCTTAACTTTTGGATCCCATCTTTTATATTTAAGTCTGCATTAACTTATGTCTTAGAAATTGTCAGAAATGTGATTTATATAGGGAGAGAAGCATTATTTCGACACAAGGCAAAATGAAAACGTTCTTTTTTGCACACATGTTTCCAGTTTTGCTGCTTAATTTTGGAAAGAGGTAATTCTATGTCAAAATTAGTCCGAGTGAAAAATGCACACACAGTAATCTTCATTTTCATTATCTGGAGTAGTTCAAAAGGCTCAAAAAATGGAACTACTCTCAAAGAAAGGAATGCATGTTCAGGTAATTACAAATAACAGACGCATCTGGTTATCTTAATTGTTTGGGAATGTCTCAATTAGCTGAGAATGTTTTCATGATGACTTGGAGACAGTGAAAATTTTTCACAGTAGATTGGATTCAATAGTGAAGAAATATAAGCAGCTCACCCTGAAGTCTATTTATGACTACAGAATCCATTCAAAGATCCATATCTTTTGGGTTTTATTTGCCTGGAAAGGGAATATAAATGCTATTTTGTTTTGTTTTGCATGGTTTCTGTGGCTTCGTGGTTGGTCTGAAGAGTAGGCAGGACTGGTGGTGCTGTGGATGCCCAGGCGAAGGCAAGATATGCCAGCCTCATGTTCTCCATCCCAACCACACTCCATTTCTTAGCAGAAGTTGCCTTCTCACTGAAATTTGATTCTCAGGCTTCCTCAGTAATTTGGGCTTGCTCCTTGAGAAGCTTAGAATGATCCCCAAATGCAGGCACATTCTAAATCTGGTTTAGGACTGACGGCTTTTGGATACTTGAAAACAATTCATACTGACACATTTTGGTCAGATAGTCAGCAACATTATGAGTCTAAGACCTGCCACCATAGGCATGCTCTTGTCCCCTATCATGCTTCCAGTAGGTCAAATTCAATCCAGATCCTGCTTTTATCTGAGCTTAACTTCTTTAGTTAGTTTGTTTAAAGAAACAGATTTGGCATCTGCAGGATAGTGCATAAGTTACTATATGCAAGGCATAGGAAAGTCTAGGGCAATATACAATAGTTCTGCAAGATGTCCAACAAATCAATGTCGTGTCCTCCCAGACTTACTCCCTGGATGTAAAAGCCCTTCTAACACAATTCCTTTGTGGTATATTAATGGAGATGAAAAGAGATGGCCTCATCTGTTACAGGTACAATTTCCAATGTAACTGTTTAGAGATGCTTCAAGAGTGATTTTTCCAATCTTGACAAATACTCTCTCAAGCCAGAGGAAAGTTTATAATTTCTAGTGAAGAGGTTATGAATTATATTAGATCGCACTAATTCCTTACTTAACTGCCCCCTTTATATAGAAAACATGACCTGGGTTAAATCCTATGGATAAAAGGGACGCGCGGGGGGTTAATCTAACCAGCAAATGGATGCCCCATCGCCTCAATCAAATTTAGATCAATGTTATTTATCCATTAGCCCTTGAAATAGAACAAGGGCTCCTCCACCAAAGCTTTCTTTAAGAATTATCAGGAGTGGGGTGCCTGGGTGGCTTAGTCGGTTAAGCGTCCGACTTTCGCTTGGGTCATGATCTCGTGGTTCGTGGGTTTGAGCCCCGCATCGGGCTCTGTGCTGACTGCCAGCTCACAGCCTGGAGCCTATTTCAGAGTCTGTATCTCCCTCTCTCTCTGACCCTCCCCTTTTCACGCTGTCTCTCTCTCTCCTAGAAATAAATTTAAAAAAAATATTTAAAAAAAATAAAAGAATTATCAGGAGAAACCTAATACTCTCTGGCAATTTATCTACTCCTAAAAAAGTCAACCTCTCCTAATTTTTCAATGCAGCTCTACCTGGATATAGCCTAAATGCTTAGGAAGTACTGGAGAGAGGGGACGACATGAAGGGGAATGGGAAACAGGGAAATGATAGTGAAATAAATGGTCAACTTCCTCTCTTTTAGGGTAGGACATAAAGTTGGTGCTTCAACCATCTTGCAACTTCTAGCCTTCAGATTCACATTTTAGAAAGTAGAATCTACATCTTGCTGTTTAACAGAGACTTAGAGAGTCACAGTGTCCCTAACTGACAAGGCATCTAATCAATACTATTCTTCTTAGGTTCTGGACCTTAGAAACAAAAATATCAAAGTAATATGTCCTGAATTAATGCATTAAGTAATGGATCCCACATGAACAATGGCTTCATCTTTCAGGGCTTCTCTCCTATCACACATTTTCTCACCTGATCCTTTCTTGCCCACTGTGGAGACACCAGACAATTTGTTGTTGGATTCCATACGAACCCTTCATGTTTTGGAAGACAGTAAGCAATGCCTTGATTTCCACAGGCTGGAAAGCTTTTCTTTGTAAATGGAATACTGACATATAAAACCTGCCCTCAAGAAACAACTTCTTAGCCCTCATTCCATGTCTTTTCTACAAGAAGTACACTAGCTTTGAGCCCCTCCCCACTGTCCTTTGAAGTTTCCAATTTTCATCTTCCTTAAATCTGCCAGAATTGTTACCCATGTCAGAAAATCATGTACAATGATCTTCCCTTCATTCATTCCCTTCATCCCATCCTTCGGGATTCACTTAAGTCTACTCCCACCCAACTACCTTGAAGCTTCTGAATGCTCTTCTAGATTCTGAAGATCTTCCATCTCAGAAGAGTCAAATATATATTTCAATAGTGGGTCACAGGAACATTCAATCAAACCCACTGCTACTTGTACTGCTATATATCTAGTAAGATCCATAACCTCTTTTAGAACAGGAATGTGCTTTATATATTTAACACCATATTTGCTCAATAATAGGTTCTCAGGTAGGATAGGCTGAGGGGAGACATATCAGTAGTAAAGAGAGCCTTCTAATGGTAGCTCTGGATAGATGTGTTAGACTTTGCAGAAATGAAACCTAAATATGAAAAATATGTTGGCAGGTGGCTGGTTTCATTTCCAATAGAAGAATAAAAAAATGTTTATAAGGTAAAAAAAATGTAAGAAATGAGATTATAGATTATGAAGATCAATATTCACTTTCTACAAGCTAGGAAGTAAAGGTTCAGGCATTGTTCCTAATTCAACTGCTAGTATATTTTGGCTATTGAGGTTGAAAATGTAGGCAAATTAATGCTACACACACACATATACACATTGGTGGAGAGAACACCAGAACTGACTCGCAGAATGACTTAGAACTCAATACAAATACCCCAAAGCAGAGGGAAGAGACTCTGGCCCTGCAGAGTGGCAGTGTTCAGCCATTAGAAGCACAAAAAATCTGGCCTCAAATCTCAACCATGTGGTTTGGGCAAGTCACCTTACCTCTCTGGGCCTTTGTTTCTTCACTTGTAAAGTGAAAGTGATAAAACCTCACAGAATCAAGTAAGACTGAAATCAAGGTAATGTAAAAGTCTCAGGGCTCAAAAGCTATAGAATATAAATATGGTCTCATTTGCACTATTACTCAAATCTCGATGCCCCACTATCCACCCTGGTTTCTGTAGTGAAAACAGACTTACAGATTTCCTCTTTTCCAAACATTTCTCAACTCCAGGGTAACTTTTCTATTGCACTGAGCTGCCCTATATTTCCATCCCTACTACAATGATCTCAGCTGGGACTGCACACAACTTGGACTCCAATAGTGTCCCAAGAAGTCACACTTAAAGCTGAAGCCTTATTCCCTTCACCTACACTTCAGCTGAAGTAGAAACCACCTCACTCTCTTGCTAATGGGAGTAAGGGCAGAGGTATAGCATGGTACAGTAAATCTGGTGTTCAGGTGTGCCCACCCGTGAAGCCAGGGAAATGTGATGGGCCAGTGAGTTCCATCTTCACACTCACAAGGTCAGGAGCAAATCAGCCGCTCCTTGTAGGTTTGTTTGGATTCAAAGAGGGAGAGTAGAATACCACAGCAAAGCTGGTTGAGGCCTTAAGTATTATACCTTTTAATTTTGGAGTATTTTCCAATGGGAAATTATGACATCCTTCTTCTAGAGCTCTAAGACAAGCCAACAGGGTGTTTGGGGAAGACTAAATCTGACAACTACTACCAGGCTATATCCAGGACCACTGTTAACTTTTGGCCCAAGCTCTATTAGCATGCCTGCTTAGGTGGCAGATTTGACCTTTGCTTATGATACAGGGTTTTATTGGTCCCATTATTTCTCTCTGTGATCTAGACTCCACATGTAGTCTGTCTCTCTGTTTTCTACCCATCTATCCATCAATCAAGTCTCCTTACTCCCTGGACTATGTAAATCACTGGATTTTTGTCCACCTGGCTCAGTACATGAATGTTAAAGCAGTGAATAAATATTTGACACCTACTACACACAGAAAAAGAAAGTCAAAAGCAAAAGGTTGGAGAAGCTTCTCCAGAAAATTAAACTGAAATTAAACAGCATTTTTTTTCAGTCCAAATAAAATGAAAGTTGGCTGGGCTTCACCCCTGAGTATGAAGCAGAGAGACAGGTTTACATGTTAATTGGATAATTGGTCAGCTGCAGTCAATTCAAATATAAAGACACAGATTAAACCAAATTTCGGTAGTTAACAACCCACTACCAGGTTGTTTGTTTGTTTGTTTGTTTTTACTGGCCTATACTTTTAATCAGTGCTTTTCCACACACTACTTGGGGGTGGAAGACTGCTGGGCATGGTTAGAGAGGCCTAGAAGAGGATTGCTAATAATGGAATGAAACAATGGAATTTTAGTAGAAGAAGGCTTATCTCCTTTGGAACTACACAGTGAGATGCATTCATATTTATAGATGAGGACACTGGGTCAAGAGAGGTTATAAGTGAAACCAAAATATATTCTTTAGAGTTTTAAGTAGAAGCTTAATTAGTTTAAGAAAGTCATAGAAAGAGAACTGAACTTATGACATTTCCTAGACTTTCTGGGCATAGCATGCAAAATAATTTCAACTTGTGAATCTTCAATTTCTGTTTAGTATAGAAAGGATCAAGACTATGGTCAATAGTCACATGGACACTGGATCTTGTTCTGAGAACATTGATATTTGTAATTAGCAGATGGTTTACTGAGGTGTTTGGGGACAAGTATTTGTATACCATTATTCATTATTTGAAGTTTATTTATTTTGAGAGAAAGAGCATGTGCACGGGGTGGGATTAAAGGGGCAGAAAGAAGGGATGAAAGAGAGGGAGAGAGAGAGAATCCCAAGAAGGCTCTGCACTGTCAGCGCAGAGCCTGACATGGGGCTCGAACTCATGAACTGTGAGATCATGATCTGAGCCCAAATCAAGAGTGGGGTGCTTTACCTACTGAGCTACCCAGGTGCCCCTGTGTATCACGATTTAATTTTAAAAAGGGACAACAAAGTGTGTCAGAAATGGTGACAGATTTGAAGCCAAGTGTTATTGTCCTGACTTCTACAAACAGAGTGCAGTGAGGCAAGAGCGTATCTTCACTCTTCTTACCTCCACACCCTTCGTAAGGTGACTATAGCTCTTCCCATCAGGAAGTAGTGTCTACTTCCTGAATCGGGGCTGGCTTTGTGACCTAATTTGACTAACAGAATATGGTAGGAATGACAGCATGCCAGGAAGCCCTGCTATCTCTCTCTTGCTATAAAATAAGCCCAAAGTAAAAAATACCAGAGGCAGAGAAATTCAGCCAAGTTTTCCCAGCTGAGGCTCCAAACGTGTGACACAACCAGCTAAGATTGCAAAGCCACTTAACTGAACTGCAGCTGATCTCAGATCCATGTGTGAGCCCTAGTGAACCGTACAAACTAATGAATCCATAGCTTCATAAGCCTCATGAGCAATAAATAAATGTTGCTGTATTAAGGGGAGTGATAGTTACTGTGCATCATTATTTAACAATGGACAGCTAACATATATGTCTGATAGGATTAGCTCCCTCTATAATATTAGGATGGCTCTGACTTCTGGTGGAGTGGATTAGATGTCCCTAATTTGACTGTGGAGAAAAATACAGGGAGATGAACATCTATATCTATATATATGTGTTATATACATATATTCATGTAAGTGTATGAGTATATACAGATCTATACACACATATATATGCAATATATATAACCACATCTCTGTAGATATGTCCACCTTTAAACATATATATTTACCTATATCTAGATTAATAGACACAAACTATAAAATAAGACAAGATGCTTAATACAGAGCTCCTCAACCTGATACACTCATCTTCATATAAAGGTAAATTATTCATTTCTGTCATCAAGGATTTAGTAAAGGCTCTATTGATAGCATATCCTGTGCACTGACATAAACTGGCCCAGGGCAGATTTATTCAGCAGGTTGGGTAACTAGCATATCTTGTGATTTAGCCGAATACAAGTTTTATTTCCTCAACCATCTTTTCTTTCCTCCTATTACAGTTCGTGTGGCCCTGCATAAGATTTGTTCACATCAGTGATTAGTCCCTGTATCATTTTTATAGGTCTATTTTTAAAAGGTGCTTATTTAAGTGACTGGTAACTAATCATAGTTCTATAATTGACTGAAAAGTTGACTCAGTGTAAAATCCAAATTAAATTGGGAAAAAAAAAAACTCTCATTATAAATTATTCTTCCCAGCTCCACAAACACTCATTTTACAAACAGCAAGAGCATGAAGAGACAAACTTTGCCTTCCTGCGAAAAATATGTTCAACAATTACAGACCAAAATTTATAGCAAAGGAAGAATGTTCCTCTTTCTTCGCAGTGACACTAATAAAAGGAAAGAAATATAAGTACTGCTTAGTGTAGGCCGGGAAATGCCTAAATTTTAAAATTAGAATAGTAGCATTTTATTTCTGGACAAGCTCGACTGATCTTTTTACACAGAGCGACAGACAGGCTTAGGGGGGCATGACCTCATCACAAAGATGTGGGCTTCAAAGGCTGCTCCTCAAACCTCTTGCTGATCACCTGCCCTTCTACTACCCCAAATTAAACATTTAAAAGTTTTGAAGCCTTCTTGCTTTACATTAAACATTTTTCTACCATCCTCCAGTCAATTACCCAGAGGCCAAAAATATCTCTTCCCCCATTCAGCCTATGGCACCTCCACTGTGAAGTGCTCTAAATCCATTAGCACGGCCCTCTCTGCACGCTACATCATCGGAGGAACAAAGCTGCGATGATGTAGAACAACCCACGTTCATGTATATCACTAGAGTTCTAGCCTCCCGATCAGCCGGCGGGCTTAATAAACATTCCAGATGGCTTGCTCTGCCTGAAGGAAGAATGGATAATCACACTGCACTCCCCTCCAAACAATAATAAAATAAGGCCATGGTAGCACAGAAGCCTGAGCCTGCCAAAAGCATTGAAAGGACTGCTTAGAACAATAGAATCAAGTGATTGGGAGGCACATCAGTGCCCTCGCCCTTTATGAAGGAAGGTGGCCTGCTTTCCTATAAAGCATGCAAAACCAATTGTGTTATGCAACAGCTCTGCTGAAAAAGAAAGGAAGAAAAAAACAACAACAACAAAAACTCCATCTAAAGACTTTCTTTTACAAGAACTTGGTGAAAAGGGAATTTAAATAAAATAACCTTTGCAAGCTAGAATCCCAAGCCACGCTTCCAGAGCCTGAGACCTACAGCTGTGCGTTGTGCTTGTCAGTAGGCAGCAGAAAAGGTATGATCAGTTCTGTACTCATTTTAAGGAATCCTGAGTGGGACTCCACAATTAGAATACATGGAGGTATTCTGCAGAGTTTCTGAAGAGGCTTAAAAAGATAAATCCACACACAGATTTGAGTTGAGCACCACTGGTTCTCAGCTGCAAGGCCAGTTCTCATGGCACACAGCCCTCTTTTCTCCTGTTTGCCCTGGGTCCCCCTCTCCCTTTGCTCCTTGAGTAGTATCTCTGTTCTTTGAACTGATACCCATTTGTTATCGTTAATATGTTGCTGATTGATCACTTATTTTCTCTTTTAGTTTCCAACATTTGGTTATCTTGTTATGTGACAGAGTGTACCAGAGTTGGAACTTAAAATTTACTTAACATTTATCAAGAAAGGTCTCTGCAGAGCACGAAGGAGTTTTAGGGCAGTGAAACCACTCTACAGGATCTTATAATGTTGGACCCATGTCACTACAGCTTTGTCAAAACCTGTAGGATGTTCAACACCAAGAGTGAATGCTAACATAAACTCTGGACTTGGGATGATAGTGATGATGTAGATTCATCGACGTCAACCAATGTACCACCACTCTGGTGGGCAATATTGATAATGGGAGAGGCTGTGCACATGTGAGGGTAGGAGGTATGTGGGAAATCTCTGTACCTCCCTCGCAATGTTTCTGTGAACATAAAACTGCTCTGAAAATTAGAGTCTATGAAAAAAATTAAAAAAAGAAAGGTCTATGTAGACTTGGTGTCTTCTTATTGATGGTCATTGAGGGGAATTAAAGTTAGAAGTCTGAGTATCATTCTTCATACACCGCTTTGACTCTGCCTCTAAACCAAATTAAAAATTTCAAGTCCTGACTAGATGTATTTGCATAATGGGCTACAACAAGATTCCTTAAGGAGAGGCCAAAAATCAAAAAATTATTCCCCCAAGGAAAAGCATCCGTAAATAAGGAGCACATGGTGCTGGCTCCCATCTCTCCTGGTGATGAGTCCCACTGCTTATTATGACTTGTGGGTTGTTACGGTGATGATAGGAGGAACAAGCCAACTCAGGTTGTGAGTGGTGGTGCCATCTGAGGAGAAGCATACCCCATTTTAGGACCTCTAAGGTTAAACATGTGCCTACATATAAGATTGGTGAAAAATTACTCTTTTAAGTTGGGCTTGATATTTGGCATCTTTTATTCCCATGATAGTAGCTTATTTTATAAGGGTAATAAATCAAACATCCTGCAAGCCAAATAATCCTGTCTTCAATAAATTATTTAAAGAACCAAAAAGGTAATAATAAGAGCATGGTAACATTAAAAAAACATAAAAAAGGACTATGTTGAGGCATTTGGATAGCTCAGTTGGTTAAGCATCCAACTTCAGCTCAGCTCAGGATCTCATGGTAACTGGGTTCGAGCCCCACATTGGGCTTGCTATTGTCAGTCTGTTAGCATCGAGACTGCTTCAGATCCTCTGTTCACCTCTCTTTGTCCTTTCTCCCATTTGAGTTCTCCCCCAAATAAATATTTTTTTGAAAAGGACTATGTCATATTATGGGTTCTGTTAAGATATCAATTCTCTAATCTGCCTTTAAATGTAGTACATTACAAATCAAATTTGAGTTGGCAATATTTTAAAACATTAATGACATAAAAATAGATAAGAAGTATAACTATGCTAAAAAAGAAGAATATGAAAATGTGCTATAAAACCACAATAATTAAAACAGTATGATATTAGACCATGAACAAAAAAAGAAAATCGTAAAATAAAATCCATGTCAATTTATGACAAAATAAAGGTGTCTTTTTTAATCACTGGGGAAGAAATGGATTTTTTCATTAATTTCAGACACATTGATAATTTGGGGAGTAAGAACAAATAAAATTAGATATGTAAGTTCCAACATAGAAAAAAGGCAAATGTATACCTTAAGGAAATAAAATAATAAAACTGCAAGGAAAAAATACAGAAAGGCAATTATATATATATGATATGGATAAGATAATTTTAACATGATGCCAAGGTCTTAAACTATAAACAATAACACTGACAAGTCTGAAAAGACAAAAATAAAACATCTATTTACTTTAGAATATACCATAATCAAAGAAGAGTAAAAATTAAATTGAAAGGAACTATCAATGTATACACAAGGTTAATAACTTTAAGATATAAAATATTCTTAAATGTCAAAGAGATCAAAATGGCAGGAGAAAATGATATGCAGTTACAATGAATTCATTCACTAATTAAACAAACACCAAATGGACTTAATGATCTAGAAACACAGATAAAAATAAATAGTAAAAATTCTAAGAAAGTTTACAGATATAAAATGGAACAGCCCTTCAAAACACAAAAATGCTGGATAAATTACACACATATATCATATGCACACAAATACATTTGTGTGTGTGTACACACACACACACACCCCACATATACCCCTAGCCCCCTTCATCTGCTTGAAAGAGTCTTCTCTAAGGAAACTTAAGGTCTTATGAGAAAAGATCTATAGATAAGGACATTTTCTGGTCCCTGAATGAAATCACAGGTTTGTTACCTTTTCATCTAGAGTGAAACCCATAAGATTTCTATCAATTTTTTAGAATTCTTCTCTAAATGAATGCTTAGTTTAAGATCAATCATACAGGAAAGCCTTAAGCATAAATGAAAGAGACTAAAAGAAATAATCAAAACAAAACACAAACAAATTTAGAGAAAACAAAGACAATATAGATATTGGAAGAACAGAAAAACAACAACATCACCAATAACAACAACTTGTTGTTCATGTCCTTGAGAGAGAAGAAAAAACTGCTTGAAAGAACAAACATCCTGAGAATAAGAAATAGCTGCTGGAAAGTGAGCACATGAAAGTTGAAAATAAAAAAAAAAGTAAAAGAGTTAAAAGAAAAAATAACCTCTTAGAAGAAATTACATCAAGAAAAAAATGGCTAGGGCATGAGAAAATATGTAAGAAAATCTCAGAGGGCCAATATCCAAATGATCGAGATCTGAGAGAGAAAAGTGAAATGTTGAAAAGGAAATTATCAAAGCATTAACAAGAAAATCTTCAGGAGCTGAAGGTTAGGAGGTTCTAGATTTAAAGCCTCAAAAGAATATCCCCAAAATTTATTAAAATTTCATCATATCAGGGACCATCACCATGGCATTATAGATCAATAAAGATAAAAAGAAAATCCTAAAAGCTTCCAGAAAGTAAAGTGTATGACATAAGAAGATAAGGAATCAGAAGAAAACCTGTCTTCTCAAAAGCAAACTTGGGAGCTAGGAGAAAAATGAAGAAATTAAGAGGAAAACAGAGTTCCCACCTGTAAATCTATAATTCAAAAACAACTGTGATGGCAAAACGAAGACATTCCTAGATGTCCAAAACACCATTTGCCTATATTACATTATATTTATTATTATATTATATTATATTATATTATATGCACAAATTATATATAATATAGAGTTTCATAACCCCGATTCTCAGGAACTATTGTAGAGGGTACTTTCTCAAATTAAGGAACTAAAGCAAAATAATAGGAAGGCATGGGATTCAGGAAAGAAGGGATCCAAAACAAAAGCAAGGCAAAGGGAAATTCTAAGAAGATAATGAAGAGTAACTCCAAGATGAAAGATATGCAGCATGTCTGGAGAGGAAAGGTCATGACAGGAACACAGAAATTCCACAGTTGTTTGGTATCAAACAACTCCCACTCAAAATAACCAAGAGATGCGAGAAACCAAGATTCCCAAAAGAAGATAATCTCTGAAAAGTGAGCTCAAATATTCCGTACCAAAGTTTTCCCTTTGGAACATTTGTAGATATTTGATTCTAGGCAAGAGACTACAAGGTCAGCCTCATGGTGTCATTAAATGGCTGAAAACCAGTGGAGATTGTAGCAATATTAAGGGCTATGAAGACAAAAGCTGGAAGTCAAGGTTGTCAAGGACTTCAGGCATCAAGATCTTATTGAAAAAGGCAAGTGCAGAGATGTGGGTCTACCTACTATTTGATACCCGATTCTCCTTCAAGGCCTTTGTTCTTAAGTTGCCAACATCAAGAGGCTAAGAAGCCAAACAGAAAACAGCTTAAAGGGAAAGTGAAGATTTTAATAGTCACATTGTTACTTTGAGACAAAAATTAGATTAGGATACTGAGGAGCCCAATTAAAGAATGAGTCTGCATCCACCTTTAAAGTCAGGGTTCTCCTGAGAAAGAGAATTGGGAAGATTTCTATATAAATCACATAATACATATATGATTGATATATATATACACATATACACATATATGCCAATTCCATGTAATAAAGCACACACATATATACATATATGTATGTATACATATATATACATAATTTATCATAAGATATTGGCTCACCTGACTATGAAATCTGGGAAGTTCCATGATCTACTTTCTAGAAGCTGGAAACCCAAGAAAGCTGGTGAGTCTGAGTCTGTAGGCATGAGAAGCAGAGCTAATGGTGCAAGTTCCAGTCACCAGGAGTGCCAATGATGCAAATGCAGGAAAAGAAGGATATACCAGCTCAAATAATCGGAGCAAACAAATTCTCCCTTACATCAGTGTTCATTTTTATCAGACCTTCAATGGAGTGGATGGTGTCTACCCACAATGAGGAGGGCAATCTGCTTTACTCTACCTACCTACTCAAATCATTGAGAAATACCCTCACAGACTCATCCAGAATGATGTTTAGTCAAATATCTGGGCACCATGTGTCCCAGTCAAGTTGATAAGTAAAAATGAACCATTACAAACTCCTTCCCATAGATCTTCCCAGAATGCAATCAAATCCCAGGCAGTGTGAGACTGCTAAGAGAAATCCTACTGAGTTGCCAGTGAAATTGGGCCATTTCTCCAGTGTCAAGTATCTTCCTGTGGATGACAGAGAACTGAAAGGTATCTTTCCAAATCCTTATAAGCCCACAATGAATGGACCACAGATAGAAAAGCCATGAGAAATCTCAGCAAGGCACACTGGGCTTTTACTGATTGCACCATGCCGGCTCTCTGAAGGCTGAAAGCAGACAGCAAGGCAAAAAGAGATCTCCTGAGGCACAGAAAGAAGGTGTAAAGAGAAGAGAGAGCCGAGAAAACTCCCCAGTAATCTGAAATAACAGCATTCAGGAAGTAAAATAGAGAAAAGTTTTATGAAATGAAAAGTTGGAAGCTTGGTTGTAAAGTAGAAATAGGTCTCCAGAATCTTACAAGTGTGTAGATCCCAAGCCCTTGTTCAAGGGAAAGTTCTTTTTCTGCCCCCAAATCATAAGAAGCCAACAGGGCAGAGAATCTACGTAAGGTTGCATCAAAATCCAGATTCATTATTAAATACAAATAAAACGCATACAGCCTCCTATACTAGCGGCCTAATGGAGAGGTGTGCCCTTTTCTGGAGAAAAATAGTATATGCTTCAGACTCTATTTTTATGTTACAAAAAATGTTTAACATATAATCAATACTTAATAGAGCCATGAACAAGCAAAATAATGAGACCCTGGTCAAGAGATGGAACAAAAAATAGAATCAGACCTAAAGGTTTTCATTATCTGAGGCAAATTTTGAAGTAATGGTGGTAAAAGAGTGAAAGGCTCCAATGGAATGGTTTATACTTGTGTGAATAGATGAATGATTTTAGAAGAGGAGAAACTATAAAACTGACTACATATAAATTCTGGAAATAAACATCCACACATCAGACACACAGAATTTATTTGACAGAGTTAACTGGAGCCTAACCAGAGAACGCAGCACAAAAAGGAATATATAAAATGAAAGATCAATAAACTTGAAGACAGGTTAGTAAGAAATTATACTAAAGGTTGACATCAATGATATGGAGAATCTGATATCTGTGTGAAAATATTAAAAGGTCAACATACATGTCATTGGAGTTCCAGAAACAGAGAAGAGAATAGGACAGAAGAAATATTTGATGAGAAACTAGCCCAGAATTTGTACAAAACTGATGAAAGACATCATTCTACAGGGCCAAAATTTTCAGCAAATACCAAGCAGGAATAAGATTAAAAAAAATAAATAAATAAACCTAAGCATGTCAGAATCAAAATACTAAAAATCATGTATGATACAATCTTGAAAGTAACAAGAAAAAAAAAGGACACATTATATAAAGAGAAACAAAGACAGAAATGATGGTTGATTTTCTTCAGAAACACTGGATGATAAAAGGCATAGAAAGATATGCTTTAAAATTGAGAGTGAATTTAGGAGTGCTTTTGTGGCTCAGTCACTTAAGTGACTATGGATTTCGGCTCAAGTCATGATCCCATGGTTTGTGAGTTGGAGCCATGCTCTGTGAAGAGAGTGTGGGGTGTGCTTGGGATTCTTATTCTCTTCTTCTCTCTCTGTTCCTCCCCTGCTCATGCTCACATTGTCTCTCTGTCAAAAATAAATAAATAAACATTTAAAAAATCCCATTTAAAAAAAATAAAACTGAGAGTGAATTTTAAAGACATTTGCAGACAGATAAAAGAGTTACAAAAGAATTGTGGCAAACTAATCTGCATTTTAAGAAATGTAATAAGAAATTCAGGCTGAAAAGATAATTCAAGAAGGAAACAGACTGCAAAGAGGAATGAAGACTACTTAAAAGGGCCAATATCTGAGTTATTATAAAATACCTTTTAAAATATATGTATATATGTATATATTATATGTATATAATATTTTTATATATAAAACTTTACACAGTAACTTATTTGAAGAACTCTTAACCAAACAAAAATGATAATTGTATTATGAAGTTTTTAGCATATATGGGAGAACAGTGTGGGATCATACACTTGAGACATATACACATATAATTATCTGTTTCCATATATATATAAGCCTGACTTTTATAAGATATATATTTATATATAATGCATATATATATTTACATATATAAATATAATATATGTATCTTACAGAAGACATATAGCTATAATATGTAAAGAACTCCTATTAATAAATTAGAAAAATGCAAACCATAAAATATGGTTAAAAGTTTAGATAGAAAATTCATAAAAGATTCTATTTTAATAATCAACAAATGCAAAAAAATCATTAGGTAAATGAAAATAAAACCATTTACCACAGTGACTAAAATGAAAAACTCTAACAACATAGAAGTTTATGTGGATGTGGAGTAACTGGATATTTCACAAATCACTGGTAGGAATATAAATTATTAAAACTATCTTGGAATACTTTGACAGTAGCAACTAAACTTGAACATATGCATATGCTGTGTCCTGATTTCCCTTTTACTTATGCGGCTAACCAATAAGTGTACATATGTGTCTATACACACACACACACGCACACACACAAGCACAGACACACACACACAGAAATAATCTAATCAGCCATCAATGGCAAATAAATACTTGCATATAGTCATAATATGGTATACTACATAGCTATGAGAATGAATTAACTACTGCTTCATGCAACAATATGGATAAATCTCACTAACACAATGTTGAATAAAAGATGTCAAACACAGAAGAGCTCATACTATGTGATTTCATTTCCTTAAATTCAAAAATAACCGAATTTATCATTGGTGATAGAAATTAGTTTACTAGTTAACTTTAAGAGGGGAGTAATGGTAGTCAAAGCCACAACACAGTATTTGAATAAGCCACCATGGTTTATTTCTTGATCTGAGTAATGGTTACACACATGTTCACTTTGTAAAAATTCATTTATGGGGCACTTGGGTGATTCAGTTGATTAAGCATCTGCCCCATGATTTTGGCTCAGGTCATGATCTCACAGTTTGTGGGTTCGAGCCCATGTGCTGTGCTGACATCATGGGGCCTGCTTGGGATTCTCTCTCTCCCTCTCTTTCTGTCCCCCTCCATTCATGATTTCTCCCTCTGTCTTAAAAAAAAAAAAAAAAACTTAAAAAATTCACTTATTAGTTGCACACTTTGTATTTGGTACTTTGTTTTAAAGTTTAGTTAATTAAGGGATGCCTGGGTGGCTCAGTTGGTTAAGCATCCAACTTCAGCTCAGGTCATGATTTCACGGTTTGTGGGTTCAAGTCCCGTGTCAAGCTCTGTGCTGACAGCTCAGAGCCTGGAGCCTGCTTCTGATTCTGTGTCTCCCTCTCTCTGTGTGCCCCTCCCCTGTTTGCACTTTGTCTCTCTGTCTCTCTCAAAAATAAATAAACATTTAAAAAATAAAAATAAGTAAATAAATAAAGCTTAGTTACTTAAAAAGGGAGAGATTGGAAGAGAAAGATTGGAGGCTCAAAGTGTCTGGAGAATAAGAAAATGAATGATTTCATTGCATTTACCATTACGGTAGGATGTTTTATATCTCTGAAAGGGATTTAGAGAATAAAACAATGAATCAGGCAAAGTGCCATAAGAAACAGCATATTCAAATTAGGATAACTGGAGAATGGTTAATAGAGAGACTGTGGCAGGGGTGCGGGAGAACTGCTAAGGGAAAGGGGAATGACCCAAGGTAGTAAAAACAGACCTATCACTACCCTAGTCTGAAAGGACAGAAAGGGGCTAGTAGACCTGGAAGGAGAGAATCCCTTAAGGAAAAACCTGCCTTGAGAGAGCAGTGACCTTTGACCAAGGAGATCAGCCAGCCCTAGCAAGGAGGGAGTCACAGGAATCAATTTTTGACCAATCTCTCCTTCCTCCCCTTAATCTCTTGAGAGTGCTTCCAACTTTAGAAACCTAATTAGAAACACAAAGTCAAGCCAGGCTTTGATGTTCCCCATAAGGGTCACCTTATAAAAGCACAAAGAATGGTAGGAAGGGATGGAGAATGGTCAGATCTCACAGTTTGTGGGTTTGAGCCCCGCATCAGGCTCTGTGCTGACAGCTCAGAGCCTGAAGCCTGTTTTGGATTCTGTGTCTCCCTCTCTCTCTGCCCCTCCCCCACTCATGCCCTGTCTCTCTCTGTCTCAAAAATAAATAAACTTTAAAATTTTTTTAAAGAAGAAAAAAAAACAAAAAAGAGAAAAATAAAAATGTTAAAGAGAAAGACAAAAAAAGATGGGAAAAATAAATGTAAATATACCCATAATTATTATGTGACATAGATTAATCTCACCTATTGAAAACCAAAGGCTATCAAATTGAATTAAAAAAATCTAGTAAGTGTTACTCTTAAAGCAAAATAGTGCAGAAAGGCTAAACAAATTGAAGATATATTAGAAGATTTACTAAGTATAACCAATCAAAGGGAATATTAGGTATGTAATCTATTTTTTAAAAGTTAATAGAGAAATTCAGACAAAGTAAATTCCAGAAAAATAAAAATAAAGGGATGCTACGTAATGAAATAATGGGGGGAAAAAGAATATATAACAACCATGACCTATATGTACCAAAATCTGATGAGTTACGAGGAGAAATATACACATCCACCAAGCTGGAGATTTTAAGAGAACTCAATTATCAACTGATACGTTAGTAGGGAAAAAATGCAGAATTTTTAAACAGATAAAAAGCCTCAAGATATGTCAAAATGGGGGTGCCTGGGTGGCTCAGTTGGTTAAGCGTCCAACTTCAGCCCAAATCATGATCCTGCATTTCATGGCCTCGAGCCCCATATCGGGCTCTGTGCGGACAGCTCAGAGCCCGGATCCTGCTTCAGATTCTGTGTGTCCCTATCTCTCAGCTTTTCCCCTGCTTGCACTTTGTCTCTCTACCCAAAATAAATAAATGTTAAAAAGTAAAAAAAAAAAGATATGTCAAAATGTAGATATACAAAAGAACTTTTCTGATAATGCCAAAAACCTAGAATCTGCTATAAATAAATTCTCAAGAGGAACATGTGTTTCACTAGGCAAGAATGTAATACACTTCCCTAAATAAGCAACGGAGTAAAAAACAGATGTTAATATTTATAATTAAGACGATAATTTTACTACATAAGAAACTTGTAGTATGTAGGAAAGTAATACTTAGAAAGAAATTATAGTCTTAAAATTATTTATTTAAAAAACAAGAAAGAGTGGGAATGGAATGAGCTTATACCAATAGAAGCATCAATCCAAAGTAGAATGATGATAACATTAATGAAAGATTAGATTTTGATCTTTAGTAGTCTGGGGAAAAAGCTATAAACCTTGCCCAATGTTGATAAAAATATGAAGAAATAGTCACTCTCATTCACATGGTGAGGTGCAAGTATGTATAAACTTAATACTTCTGGAAGGTCATTTGATGATATGTTTTAGTACTTTAAATTGGCTATGTCTCTGTATGTATTCTCCTGAACAATTTTATATTAAAGAAGAAATCAGCCAAGTGTACAAAGATGAATTCCCCCACCAGAGGAAGGCAAAGAGAAAAATCTAACGTCTAGTAATAAAAACACTGGTCAGTCATTATACAAGGGTGATATAATAACATGTTACACAATCACTTAAAATGATGAAATATAGTTCTATTTATTGACATATTGAACTATGTCTAAGATCTATTCTAATGTAAAATAAACAGATGATAGAATAGTACACACAGTTCTCTTTTTTCTTAAGAATCAAAACCAATATGTACACAATTATAGGAATTAAAGAAAAGTGGAATAGTGTACTGGCAAAGGCATCTTTACGATTCTTACTGTAAAAAAACCAAACCTCCAACTCCACAGACTGACAAAACCATTATCATTGTAGGATTTTGTTTCTGGTTACTTTGGTGTTACACTCTTTAGCCCGTTTATCTACACTGATATAAACTGGCTGGCTATCTTCATTCTTGTCCTGGACAATTAAAAACTATTTACAGAGATGTATTCCTTAAGGCAGTCAGTCAACTCGGACATTTTTAACCTTAGGGCACAGAGAATCCCTTTTTAACAGTTATGCCCAACTCTTTGGGATGCTTGCCCTTTTTACATTTCTGTATAGATGTCTTTACAGCAGCATGCTGGAACAGAGCTCATTATAGGTAATTGGTGACCCCAAGTACAGAGATTACAATTTGCATTGTTTACTAAGAAAGGGCTCCATCTTGGACAAACCTGTTCCTTGAAACTAGGGCGAAGAGCTCAAACCTTGTACAAAATATAGAAGAAAAATGAACGAACCAACATTTCCCGGAGCCCCTATGTTCCCGATACTGTGTTCAATCCACTCCAGTTCAAATATAGATGTATGTTAACTGATTCTGGAAATCGAAATTCTTGCCATGCATTTTGCAAGTAAAATGCAGAAAGGTGGTTTGAAAGCTCTAAATTTGTCTGTTTCATATAGAGGTTTGAGAGCAGAAATTGGGGAAATAGAACATACTGGAGAAGGGGTGGGCAGCAAGAGGGCTAGCCGTCTGTGTGGGTGGGGCTAGGGCCCACACCAGTAAAATGGGAGTGTTGAGGGATCCAGAGACAAGCTCTGGCGCTGTCTCCGTATTTTTAAAGCAAGCCTTCATTGTTTGTCCGCATTATCTTCTTAGAAGTGATTCTTAAACTATAGTGAAGAATTGAAGGAAGAGAAAAACATTTCAAACTATGCAAATGATGCTGTGCTGGATGCTCAACCCACTACTTCTGTTGGTGCTAATACTTGAGAATTAACTGAATGTATGCTACTTACCCAGAAAGTTTTGACACATATCTAGGTTATTTCATTCCTATCTTATCATAATTAGGTAAGATTTTCCTTCGTGTCTATTTTGACCAATGTGGTGTTTGAATCCTCAAATTTAATGTGATTATCAGTCATCCTAAAGTAGTTAAAATCAGTCAACACCACTGAAACTTTTCTCAAAACAAAGAGGAAAAGTGCGCAAAGCTGCTGAAATGAGAGACTACTTCAGGCAGTCTATGATTATGAATTCTGCCTAGGTTTGTAGGTCAGGAGTCACCATTTTTAAAAGCCTATTTACTTAAATTCAAATTAGTTAACATACAGTGAAGTACTGGGTTCAGGAGTAGAACCCAGTGATTCATCACTTGCGTATAACAGCCAGTGCTCGTCCCAACAAGTGCCCTCCTGAATGTCCATCACCCATTTGGCCCATCCTCCATCCAACTTCCCTCTAGCAATCCTCAGTTTGTTCCCTGTATTTAAGAATCTCTTACGGGTTGTCTCCCTCTGTTTTTATCTTATTTTTCCTTGCCTTCTTCAATGTTCATTTGTTGTGCTCCTTAAACTCCACATATAAGTAAATGCATATGATATTTGTCTTTTCTGACTTTTCTCACTTAGCAAAACACACTCTAGTTCTATGTTTTTGCAAATGGAAAGATTTATTCTTTTTGATTGCTGAGTAATATTCCATTGTGTGTGTACACACACCATATCTTCTTTATCCATCCATCAGTCGATGGACATTGGGCTCTTTCCATAATTTGGCTGTTGTTGCTAGCACTGCTATAAATACTGGGGTGCATGTGCCCCTTCAAATCAGCATTTTTGTATTCTTAGGATAAATACCTAGTAGTGCAATGGAAAAGGAAACAATCAACAAAACTGAAAGGCAACCAACATCATCAGAGAAGAGATTTGCAAATGACATAGTGGATAAATGGTTAGTATACAAAACCTATAAAGAACTTGTCAAACTTAACATCCAAAAGAACAAAGAATCCAATGACGAAATGAGCAGAAGACATGAATAGACACTTTCCAAAGAAAACATCCAGATGGCTAACAGACACATAAGAAGATACTCAACATCACTCATCACCAGGAAAATACAAATCAAAAGCACAATGAGATACCACCTCACACCCATCAGAATGGCTAAAATTAACAACTTGGGGAATAACAGATATTGATGAGGATGTGGAGAAAAGGGAACACTTTGCACTGTTGATAGGAAAATCACCATTTTATTAAGTCTTTCTATGAACTCTCTTTGATTCTTTCACCTGGAATGAAATGATGTGTGTGAAGTGAATCCTGCTATGGCTTATCATTATAGGCTCTGAAACATGAAATTTCCACTTACTGTATATTTTAAGATTTTAAAACCTTATACACAGTGAAATAATGACTATTTTGGGATATCCTGTTACTAGTGATGCCTCTAAGATAACAAGGTGAACATCAAACTATATCAAATGGGATGGAGATGTAAGCTGTCAAGACACTGAAGTAGAAGCAGTATATACAGGCACCAATCCTGGCTTCCCAGAATACTCATCACTGATCAAAGAGTCACCATAGCATTTATGGTGAAGAGCCAAACAAGCTCTGGCTCTACAATGTAAAAGTCAAGGCAAAGGAAAACTCCCAAGGTAATTAAGAAGTTTAGAGACAAGAACATTACCATCTTGATTAATACGGGCCAGAAAGAACGAATCAAAAGATGAATCAAAAGCATGTATATCCAGATGAAAAAAAATGAAACCTCCTATGTAGTTTGATGCTAAAAATAGTAAGGGAGTGTTAAATCCAGTACAGTGGTCTCAGTTTATGAATTAAGTTAAAATTATTGGAAGAGTCTATCAAACTTCTATTTTCAAGAAGGCCTTAAGAACAGCATACAACAGCCAACTATGAGTGGGATATTGGGCTGGCCTCTTAACAAAGGATTTCAGACCCTTTGTAGGGGGAAACCTCCTTGTTTGTTTGCTTGTTTCCATCTTTCTCTTTAGTCCTTGGCAATGTCACATGATGTTTAGACAATATTTGTCTTCTTTTTTCTGTGATCTTTTTTTTCCATCTATGAAAATTTGTGGCCAAAACTTTACCTTTCGTGGTGATGGGGACTAACGGATGCTCAAAGAGGAAACACTATACTGAATCTCAGAAGAAACGAGACTCCATAGGAAATGAAGCAGAGTATGTGTGAGGATTCTCAGGGACAACAGAGATAGAGGGGGTTTCTGGGTAAATTCAGGTGAGCGAGCAAAGCTACCAACTGCCCTATATGTGAGATGCTAGCTGTCAGCCATCAAAGGGTGCCTAGGACAGAGGAGGTTTGCATTCCATTGCAGTTGGACATGTTGAAAAAATTTAACTTCACTTTGCAGAATGTTAATCTTGAACTTCTTCTATATTTTTCTTTTTATCTCAGTTTTCTTTTAGATAACTTTACTCCCTTCTTCAAGAAATCCATAACAGGAAAAAATGAATTAACAGGGAGAAAAAAAAAAACTTTACAAAGCAATTGCTTCAGAAATTCTTTTCTTATGGTGGACTAAGATTTTTTTTTTTTAGTTTTTGTTTAATTAGGTCTTAAATCTTTCCTTTCTTAATTACTTTTTTGGTATTAACACCTAAATATACTTCTATTTGGAGCACAAACATACAGTGATAACAATTAGCAGAATAATTACACTCTTTCTGTCAGTGTAACCTCATGGCATAGAAAGTATTACAAATCCATTTTAAAACATATTAAATGTTCATATTAATGAGGATAATAGAGAACAAGTACCAGCAAACTAAATATTGTTAATGATTTTGAGCTATTAAATTCATTACCATTTTCTTTCATAATAAAGTGGTTACTTGCTAATTAGACCTTTTTTAACTCATCATTATTGAATTCATTACATTGTGTGCAGTTAACCCTTGGAGGTCTGTGGGTGTGTGCACACAATTAAAATCATTTTAATACCATATTAAGGAGATATGGAGAGCTCTTATGGTTTTTCTAACAGTTGCTCCGTATACTTTCCTTCTGTACATTTTCTTGGCAGGATATGCCTGGCAGCTTCATAGCTGTCACTGCATTTTCACCAACACATAATACTGAGGCAGCCTGACTTCATTAGGGTTATTACCATTAGTATTTAAAATAAAAGTGCATCCCACTTGTTTTATTATAAAAATCAGATGTGCAAAAATACTCTAAAGCAAGCAGGCAATACTTTAAAATAGTTTTAGTGAAGCGTCTGAGGTAAAGCCCATAAGGCAATTGTTCTGCTAATCTCAAGTCAGGTAAAAATTAATACTGACCTAGGGGAGAATTATGGTCTCAGAATGTTAGGATTTATTTTTTGTATAAATATGATTTTATTTTTCATACCACTACCCTTGGACAGTCTGGAACACACACACACATACTGCATATATAGGCATACACACACGCACACATTTTTGATCAGCTAATTTCTTAGATGCAGGCACAATGACGCAGTGGCCTGAACTCTTTTTTCTAGCTTCTCTTGTGGTCAAATATGCAAACATGGCTACTAACCTAAGGAGGGAAAGCATAACCAAAGAACAGATTTTTGTTCTACATATTTATTTAGTGCTAAAATCTAAATTCTTGGGGAACCTGGGTGGCTCCATTGGTTCAATGTCTGACTCTGGCTCAGGTCATGATCTCACCATTTGTGACCTAGAGCCCCAAGTCTGTGCTGATAGCTCAGGGCTTGGAGCTGCTTTGGGTTCTGTGTCTCCATCTCTCCCTGCTCCTCCCCTGGTCATGTTCTGTCTCTCTCTCTCAAAAATAAATAAACATTAAAAGTTTTTTTAAAAAAATCTAAATTCTTATCTTCAGTGCTAATAAGCTCAACCTAGAAACAACAAGTTCAGGGTGGTGGATAAGTGTATGAATAAGATAGATATTCATTAGTAGACAACAAATCTGTGTGCGCTTGTGTGTATCTGTGTAAAACAGATGGGCAATGGGTAGTGGTGAGAGTCTCTTGGGGTGACAGGTAGGACATTGGTAGTGTGGGAACATACACACTTTCCGACACTGGCCAACAGACTAGAGGATAGAAGACAGAGCTTACCATAGTAGCTTGTCTCTAAAATGATTACCATCAATTCCTCTCCTCTGTGAATATACATGTCATTCACTCATCGAGAAGTGGAGTCTACTCCATTCCTCTCCTTGAATTGGGACTAGCATTTATGAATTGCTTCTTTAACAGAGTATTAGGACTCCAAATCTAAGTTATAAGAAGCTTTATAGTCTCCCCATTTATTGGAATAGTTACTCCGGGGGAAGCCAGCCTCCAAGTAAAAAGTCTAACTACTTTGAGCGTAATCTGTAAGAAGATCCAAGCTCTTTATTTGGAGAGGTTACTTGAACATATCAATGACAAATCAGCCTTAAACTATTATGGCCACCTCAACAGTCCCGGTGCTGAGGGAAGGAGCCTTTAGCTTACTCCAGCCTCAGCTGTTGTCTGACTGAAACTGTATGGAGGGCCACCAACTGAGAACCCCAGCTAGTCCACCAGCCCCAAGAACCATGAGATAACAATAACTTATCACTTGAAGCCATAAAAAACAGATAGCCAGAACACTGTCCCTTGTCTAGGTATGGACTTCAAACCACTTATTCTCAAGTTATTCTCAACTTTTATTCATTTTTCATTTTGCAAATATAAACATCAACAACAATCTGCAGGACGAAAGGATTGTAGAACATCAGTAGAATACCACCAGAATGCAATGGGATTAGGCCCTGAAACATTTCATTTTATGTGAATGGTGGCTTCTGAAGTTGTGAAACACAACAGTCTTCTCACTCTTAATATTTTTACAGAGCTGTACTTTTAACAGACAACTTTGTCCTTGTATCCCATTTCCTTTTATGACAAGCTCCCAGAGGTAATTGGGATGGAAAACAGGTCAAAGTGGACTAGTGGTTTGCTCAAAGTCACACAGCTGGTAAGTTTCAGAGCCCAGATATGGGGCAAGATCCAAAGCTCTTTGCCCTGTACAACCTTGAAGGCCTGCCTGGAACAAATTTTAGAGCTTTCCGTGAACCCCAGTGTGGTATCACTTTCCTCTCCCAGCTCTGGTCTTGAAATCAATAGTTGAGTGAGGTTAGAAGTCTCATCACTTTTCATTTTCTATGTCCTTATCATTAAAATAGGCTTGTAACATCCTCCTCGAATTCCATGAAATTCAAAATGTGAAAGCAAAATATAAGTTTTAAATCATCATACAAAAGTTGGATAATGTTACTATTACCTCTTGTCCCTACAATCCTTACTAGAAAATATTTGGTTTTACTGTAAAAAGTAGACTCTAAAGTGCTGAGAAGGGAGATGGGAGCATAAGGAATATTCAGAAGAAATTTATGGAGGAGGGGAAATTATGGGTATATTTTAAAGAAAGCAAAACCCATTCAAGTAGATTGATGAGGACAGAGAAGGAAGATCCAAAAACATGGAGTAGTCATTGGAGAGGGAGGTCTGAGAGGAAGCACTGAAGTTGGATTTCAGAGCAGATGCTTGGCAACAGAAGGGTGCTGAGAAAGGGTGTCAAGGAAATGTGCTTACAAAAGGTACACAGAACTCAGTTCATGGCACTTATCACTTGAAACATAGCACTCTCAACAACAGCCAAAACATGGAAAGAGCCTAAGTGTCCATCAATGGATGAATGGATCAAGAAGATGCGATTTATCTATACAGTGGAATTCTACATGGCAATGAGAAAGAATGAAATCTGGCCATGTATAGCAACATGGATGGACCTCGAGGGTGTGATGCTGAGCGAAATAAGTCAGGCAGAGGACAGATACCATATGTTTGCACATATAGGAGGATTAGGAGGAACTTAACGGAGGACCATGGGGCAGAAGAAGGGGGGAAATAGCTGGGGAGAGGGAGGGAGGCAAACCATGAGAGACTCTTAAATGATGAGAACAAACTGAGGACTGATGGGTGTGGGGGGAAGGGAGGAGATGGGCATGGAGGGCACTTGTTGGGATGAGCACTGGGTGTTATATGGAAACCAACCTGACAATAAATTATTTGTAAAATATAATAATAAAAAAAGAAAAATAGAATCCATTACAATAGTTCTTCCTTGACTTCCCTTCATCCTCCTCTCCCCTTCTCTTTCTTTTTACTGCATTGACCCCTGCACATTCCTACAAACCACCTTCCTGCCATGTACACATTTGGTAAGAAAATACTTCATGAAGACATGTTCAAATGAAGCCTTGCATGGGAGCCACATAAAAGTGGATGCAGGCACACACACACACCCTCACCACTGCCATCACGAGCATTCCCAATTACTAAAACAAAATGAGTAATGTCTTGTCTCATGTGCTCATCTTTCACAGTAGAACCTATGTCCATTTTGTTGATTAGTTTTATTTATGAAACACACATTTTTATGACAATAAGATACTGCACCTCACTATAAGAATATAACAATGCATAAAACATCCCTAATTAGAGGAAAGCATGTTTCTACTCAGTACACTGTAGAGTTAATAAAAATACAGCCTTAGTATAGTTTTATCTTTTCCTTCCAAGAATATGTGATTCTAATTCACGACCAAACAATAGATTACCTGCTGAGAGGAAAGTGTCCTTTTTAAGAGTATTCATGTTCATTACAAAAAAAAAAAAAATTCAAATTCATGGGAGTCCCAACACTGATATATTCGCATTTGGAATGAAATATCTCATAGTCTTCCCATGATTATCATGCTTGGAGAATTAAGAGTAAAAGTTAATACAATTAATATTCTCTTTTCTCTATTTGCTATTTTTTTTCTTCTTAAAGAACTAAAGCGCAGAAAATATGAAAGTAAAGAAAGACTTGGATTTTGCAAATCAATATACTGAAAGAATGTAGGTCAGGTTGCTAGTCTTCTAAACGTGTTAAATGTCTCTCAAAATTACTTTTTAAAGGATCTGGGGCATGAGTTCTGTCCCTCTGTGCCTGCCCCGATAAAAGGTTATCAACTCTGAATCAAGATGGCTGACTGAACAAACGACTTTCCTCTCCTCCCTCTTCAAATTCCATCGAAATGACAGAAAAAATATAAAAATAAATCTATATCAGTTCCCAGAAGATCACTGGGGGGCGGGGGCTCCTAGAAGAATGATCAGTTAGGAAATCTGGAAGGTATTTAGCAGGTGGGAACTGATATACTACAAAATTCCCCTAGAATAGGGACTAATCAACCCCAAAAGCAAGAGAAAGGACCTCTAAGAAGGATTTTTTTTTCTAGTTTTCCTTTAGCCCCAACAAACAGATTAGATGCTTGAAGAAGGAGAAGGTTTGGCAACTTATCATAGGGCAAACACCTGTTCTTAGAGCACCTGACTCCAGCATTTGTCCTCTGTTAATCTTTTCATGTTGGGTTTCTTGAACAGGGAAAAGGTCATGTGGGGAGGCTTTGGCTCAGTTAATTAATGGGTAATACTATTAATGAGGGAGGGCTATTAATCCAGACTGGGTTGTGGTCCCAGTCAACTTTCACTTATTTATTTTTTCATTCATTAAATAATTCAGCCTGTGCCAGATATTGTGCGTAAACTACAGGTATCAAGATAGTTTTCTAGTCTGTAAAAATTGACCCAAATTATGTTTCAAATTTTAGCTGCCACTTTTCCTGTGTGACCTTCATCATGTGAGTAAGAGTGGTGAAGTCTGTGTGCCTGACTTCATCTTGGAAGGACAGAGTGTTGTTACACAGAGCTTCTGATGGCAACGGTGTATCAGAGGTGCAAAGAGAATTTCACCCTTAGAATTTTTAATCTGTGTGTTCAAAGGGTTAATAAGAGAGTTTTAGAAATTTTCACCAGGTCAAGATTTCAGGTCAATGTTAATGTTGAAGAGAACAATATGGTAGGGTAAGAGTACAGGATCAGCTGTCTGGTTGATCAATGGCTAGGTCAAGAATAATTTAGTTTGGAACATATAGATACACACACACACACACAGTTAGGGGTCTCTTCATAAATTGAGCAGATCTGTCTTGGTTTGTGTGTTTTTATTCTATGGGAAGTTCAGATTATATGTCATAAACTTATGAAAACTAAGTAACGAAATAGCAACAATAATTCATCCCTACCAAAGGTTATAATTTGACAAAGTTTTACTCTTTTTTCAGTAATAATAGTTCACTTAATCCCCCAAATTTTGGAATATGTCTTTGGGTCTTCTTTCATCATCGAGGATCTGCTGATCTATTTAAACATTCTCTAATGTGTGACACATCTTTTTTTTTTTCCCCCTAGAGAGAATTTGATTCCTAAATACAGCCGAAAATCATCTGGCTAAAAATAGGTGAATAAGACAGTTAAGCTGGGAACAGTATTATGCATTAAAAATGAAATTGATTTCACATGTGGCTTAAAAATCTTATTAACAAGGAGGGAGGGTGCCTGGGTGGCTCACACAGTTAAATGTCTGACTCTTGATTTCAGCTCACATCATGATTTCAGAATTTGCAGGTTCAACCATGCATCAGGCTCCACAGTAAAAGCATGGGTCCTGCTTGAGATTCCCTCTCCATCTCTCTCTCTAACCCTCCCCTGCTTGTGTGCACATGAGTTCACTCTCTCACTCTTTCTCTCTCTTCAAAATAAATAAATAAACTTAAAAAATATTATTTCAAAGGAGAGGACTGTTGCTTAATAGCCACCTCTCTGTCATGATTACCAATACTGTAGACCTTCCAATTGCCACTGATTGTACACTGGAGAGATGAAGAACAAAGTGAGGGATCAGAGGACATAGGAGCAAGGGTACCTTCATAATCAGGGACTGGGAGGGCTGTCTAACATTATTATTCCATTATAGAGTTACAAGTATTCAAGAGTTTTATCAACCCTGTTTTAGAGCTATGTGGTATTTAAATAAAATCATGGAATTTAAATCACCTCATTCTTCAATTTTCAGTATCCCAGTACTGATTGGGAAGAATCTATCATTCCAATATTCCATCAGAAATTCAGGACTTACTCTCTCTCACTCCAAATGTCTCTCTCTCCTTCACCCACCACCAACCATCTCCTCTCTCTCTGTCTCTGTCTCTCTCTCTCATACACACACACACATACACACACACACACACACACACACACACACACACGGTTACCTACCAGTTGTCTTTTTTGTCTTTTATTTCCTACTCATAAAGAAAAATAAGTATTTTTTAAAAATGTCTAATGGCCCATTTCAGTGTTAATTTACCCTCTTTAAATTTAGTGTTCTTTCTTTTTTTTAATATTTTTAATTATTTCTGAGAGAGAGAGACAGTGTGAACAGGGGAGGATCAGAGAGAGAAGGAGACACAGACTGAAACAGGCTCCAGGCTCTGAGCTAGCTGACAGCAGAGAGTCCGACGCGGGGCTCAAACCCACGAACAATGAGATCATGACCTGAGCCGAAGTCGGAGGCTTAACCGACTGAGCCACCCAGGTGTCCCTAGTGTTCTCTTTTAACCTGTTTAATGTGGACTTCTCTTTTATCCTTGGTCCTGGCAATCTAGAAGGTCTGTTAGGGGAAACCAAATTATTGCCCTTTACAAAATACAGGGGTACAAACAGCATATTTCAATTTGGTTTTGTTTATTCTAAATATTTTGGTCAATAAGGGCCTGCAAATCAAAGTTTGGGGTCTTCTGATTTTTTTGTGCTCCCCAAAATTTATCCAAATGCACATGTTTGTATTTATTTGTTTTCCTGTTCTTTTGGCTCCATAATAAAATCTTCAGGCTCTCGATGGCAGGTATCTTGGCAGATAATCCAGGATTTTGGTTCTTATGCTTGGTATTCTTTAAAGCCCTTTCACACCTCAATAAATTCCTTTATCCTTTTACAATGAAGACATTCCATTTGAAAATACCTCTGAGATGGGTGATACCTAAGAGATCCTACTCAAGATCCTACTCCCATCTAGGATCTTTCATGTAAAAGTCCTTCTGTACAGCAGGTAAAGATCAAGGGGGAGAAATAAGGGGTACAAGGTAGACATTCACCTGGTTACAAATACCTAGCTTTCTAGAGCCATTACTAAGGGTTTGCGACAAGAATATACTTAGCATGAGTGAATCTGGCTACACATCCTAGTGGGAGGGGATTTATGTGGGCAATTCCTCCTCTGCAACATTATAAACACAGCCTATTATCTCCTGACTTTCCAATTCCTAGTTCTTTTTCCCTAATGAATGATTCATGTATTAATAATGGTAAAAATAATACTTTGCAATTATAGCATGTTCTTTTTCTCTCCAGGGTGCTCAGTGGACATTAAGTACATAATCATTTTTTCATTCAGACTGTCCTGGGGGGTGGTTGGGAGGCTTACTGCTGGGGATACCAGCTTTATATTATCCTTGTTCTGCAAACACACTTTTCTATGCAAATGCCAATTTTCTGTATTCTTTAGGAGAAAGAAGCTAAGATGGCTCCTCTTTTCGAGGTGCCAGAAAGCTCTGGCAATATGCATTGTTCAAGACCATGAACTCATTGGATTTTTAGGTTGACAGAAAACTTGGGCTGACTGTCAATCCCCACTGCTGGCTAGTCCTCTTCCTAAACATGTACATGTTCAAGGGCCTTGATTCTCAGTTCCTATTTCCTCTGGATCTTTACTCTCCATTTAGATGACGTCATCCAGTACCACAGCTAATGACATCTTTTTGCTCATTATTCCCAAATTAATATTCTGTAGTTCAAACTCCTCCTCTGACTCATACATCCAGCTTCCCGACTGAGATTTCTTCTTAGATATGCACTGGGCATCTCTGAGTTCACATGTTAAATTTCCCACACTCAACACACACCCACCCACACTCACACCTAATCCGTTCCTCCCCCAGTTCCTCATGTTAGGAAAAGACACTCACATTTGCTTAAACTTAGAAGTCCCCTTGGCTCGTCCCTTTCCTTCACCTCTCCTGTATCTTCTCCATCAAATCCTACTGGTCTACTTCCAGTGCCCTACCTGTGGTTTATGCCATCATCTTTTGCCAAGAATACTTCGGTTACCCTCTAGCTGGCCTCCCTGATTTACTCTTGCCACTGTAATTAATCTGTTTCTACAGAAACCACAGAAAATGTTCAAAATTTGAAATTTTTAAAGTGACTTCTCCTCTCTTAAGACCCCTCTCCCTGTGTACTTGATTCCCATTGAACACAGAAGAGCATGAGCTTCAAGGGCGCCAAGCTCCCTCTGGTCTTGCCTCTGTCTCTCTTGGACCCCATGCTGTGTCACCCTGGCCCCTGCTCAGTGTGCTCCAGTCACACCTGGCACCTTTCTGTTCCTGAAACCAATCACTCATGCCTGAGCATATGTACCTTCTCTTCCTTCTGGGTGGAGTCCTCTACCTGCACATTGTCATAAAAATAGATTCTTTTCATATTTTGATTTTCTTATATCTCAAATATCATCTCAGAAAGACTTCTCTAACAGTGTCTTCTAAAGTTCTTATTTCCTTCATTTAAAAAAAAGTTTTTAAATGTTTTATTTATGAGAGAGAGAGAGCGAGCATGAGCAGGGGAGGATTAGAGAGAGAGGGAGACACAGAATAGGAAACAGGCTCCATGCTCTGAGCTGGCTGTCAGCACAGAGCCCGATGCGGGGCTCGAACCCATGAACTGCGAGATCATGACCTGAGCCAAAGTTAGGTGCTTAACTGACTGAGCCACCCAGGTGTCCCTTATTTCCTTCATTTTCATTATTCTTATCTAAAATTAGCCATTTTCTCTGTCTTTCCTCAATTTCTCATGGGACCATGTGTCTTAATGTTTTTTCTATTTCTATGGCTCATAGTATATAATCAACAAATATCAGCTAAATAGTACTGAATGAATAAACGTGGGTGATGGTGAAAACACCTTATATCCCAATACAAGAAACTGATGTCATTCATTTTGTGTTCTCAAACGGTCTTTATATGGAGAGGGACTGGGAAGTGAGGGGAGGGCCCAAAAGTTTGGAGAACACTTTGAAGACGATAGACTGGATAATCCAGGTAACAGGGAGAGGACCAGCTTATGGCAACATGGATGGGAACAAAGAAGGGGAAGAGCTAGGAGGTAGAATCCACAGAATTTGATAGAGAATCCAAGATAGAGAGGAGTCAGAAATAAGGTCCAAATGACCTGAGTAAATGATGATATTATTGACTAAGTTTGAAAATCAGGGAAATAACAATATCTAAGATCTGTAGTTGATAAAATTTTGAGGAGTCTGACTAGATTATGATAATCTCCCTTTCCTTTGAATTGGCTTCCTTCTAGAAGATTAGGCTCCTAGTGACCAAATATATATATGGTATGTGTGTAGCATATATATTTATATAATATATAATATACATATGATGTGTGTGTGTGCGCGCGTGTGTTAGTATATATATTATGTAACCTGGTCCAATAACTTGGCTATAGTCAAGTAGATCTGGAATGGTTGAGTGATCCAACTGGAGCCAGACTCTCTTTCCTTGGAATTTGGAATTGGAGCTGACTGATAGCTAGACATTCTCTGGGTGTGGCTAGAAATGAGGTAACAAATTTTGAAACTGTGGGGATGTCCCCTCTAATACCAAGATAGAAAATCAGTCTATATGGCAAGATAGTAAAAATCAGATATGCAGAGAGAAATAGAAATGAAACACCAAGGGAGGAAAAGGGTTGCTTATGTTTCTGAAGAGCTGCTCAGCTTCTACTTAAAATACCTCAGAAATCTAGCTGCCTTTTACTTCCTAAAGATACTCCAAAATCTAGTAGTCTATTCTTTAAAACTTTTATAATGTTTATTTAGTTTTGAGACAGAGAGAGAGACAGAGAGAGAGAGAGAGAGAGAGAGAGAGAGAGAAAGAGAGAATCCAAAGCAGGCTTCAGGCTCTGAGTGTCGGCACAGGGCCTGAAATGGGGCTGAAAACCACAAACTGTGAGATCGTGACCTGAGCTGAAGTCATGTGCTTAACTGACTGAGGCATTCAAGTGCCCCCTTTATTTAAAAAAAAATGTTTTCTAATGTTTATTTTTGAGAGAGAGAGAGAGAGAGAGCAAAATCCAGTAATCTACTATTCCAACAAAACTCTCTTCTCTCTTTCTAATTTGTATTCTAAAATTTACATTCAAGAAAAAAATAACATATGAAATTATGTATACATATAACAGTAATGCCAGAGGATTTATCCTATTTTTTCTTACAAATAAGTGATTGAAAAATTCACTTCTCTTGCCTTGGTAGCTTAAGTCAATAAATATTCACTTGTACAATGTCTGATATGCACTGAGAAGAATTCAAAGACTATATAACATTTGGTCCCTGCCACAGAGAGTGTTAGAAACCGTCTGGCACATGAAAAGTTAAATCATGTGAATTTAATAATAATGTAATAGGGAAGGTGTCACAAGGCACGGTACATGTGATTAATTGCCAAACAGTTGAGACAATAACACCATGAGTTCAGAGGCTGAAGACAGCCGGGGGCTGGGTGGACAGGTACATTTCAGTAACTAATGAGGACAGAGGTTAGGGCTAGAAGAATGGTCAGAGTTTGCACAGTCGGACAGGGGTACGAATGGGGTAAGATGTCACCATTGGGAGGTCTCCCATGAACAAAACCAGCTAGGGAGGGGGGTTTGAGAGCCCAGAAGCCCAATAATCTTGATCTGAGAAGGAATCTTGATGGGTAGCAGTGACAACAAAGAATACTCTAGTTTGCAGAAAATAATTTAGCATTTCTCCCAAATGGAAAATGCTCTTGGCTCCCCAAGGAAAAGACTAGCTTCATATAAAATTCTTTTTTACCTGCTGCCTTTAAATTCACCTTGGCTAAAGGAGTCCTTATTCCAGTGCCAGCGACTAACGGCAGCTTCCAAGCGAACAACCAGATCCTCGAAATTTTGCTTCTGTTGTTTCCATGGAACTAACAATCCAAGAAAACTCCCCAACACAAGAGTGTGAACATTGGAAAATGAGCTGCACTCTCTGCATGCAGGACTGAACAGCTTGGAGAACAGGAAGGAGTGAGCTGAGGACTTGGCAGCTCAGCCCCAGTGTGGGTAAGTGGACTGAGAATGCGAGCCATGTGGAGTACATCAGGGCCAACATGGCTAAATCCGCGCTGGCCGGTGTCTGACCCTGAAAGAAGGAAACCTTCATAAGCCTGGGCCCAGCTCGGCTCCCAGACACATGTGTAAGCAATACCACCCCCAACCTGCTCCTCCACACACAGGGTCAGTGTTCTCCCTGACAGAATGCAGATGGGTGAGTCTCCATTTGCCCGGCCAGGATGCACCAGCTTGGCCCTCGGCTTCCTCTTGCGAAACAGCAACACATTTCATAATGAATCTCTTAAGACACCAATTGTAAATACAAACAAACCCCCAATCCTGATCTGCTGCTGGAAGCTAGCATGATTAAAACAAAAGACGAAAAAGAAGAAACCCACGCCTTCAAGACGGGTGTTCCAATTTCTACTTCTCAAGTATAATACTCATTTATTTATTTTTTATTTTTTTCCCCACCTACTTTCCAGAGGAAAAAAAAAACCCTTCCAATCCTGAGGTGCACTTATTCAAACCAACCTCTAGTATGAAAAGATCTGATTTGTCAGCATTTTTCCCCTTTCAGACACTCAGGTCATATTTTATAGGTACCTAAGCCACACAATCACAAACTGTCCATGGCCAGATATCAGCATCACTATTTCCATATGAATCTAGGTCAAGACAATAGCAAAATGTTAAAAACCTGGCATGTCAGGAAGAAAGGAAACACAGCAGAGCTCAGACTCAGCTCCTGGCACGGTTCCCCAGTGTCACATCGAGAAAGTTAAAACTGACCCCACAAAGTCAGCCCTCACTATGATCAGGCCCAGCATTTAAAAAACACATGGACAGCTGAAAAGTCCAAATTCTAATCAAATTCCACTCTTCCAAATGCCATAAGCCTTTTTCCTCTCCTCTTTATATCCATTTGCACATGAAGGGGAGAAATGAAGAAAGAAAGAGGCTCAGGCAAAGCTCGTTAACACGTAAAAAAATGAATGAAGACTTTATACAATGAAAAATTAATACAACTAATTAATTGTGAAACTTAATTAATGTTTGTAAAGCAGTTGGAGATTCTCAGATGAAAGGCAGCATAAGTGTACTGAGGTACCGTTTTGTGATGTCATTCTGGCACTTAGAGCTAAGGTGCCACATAGTAATTTTATTAACACAATAGAACTATTCTCAGCAAAATAATCTCAGATATAGTAGGGCTGTCCATAAATTTCTAAATATCAGTTTACATTCAGCAGAAAACCACAGCGGTGGAGTAGGTAGGAAGCTATGATGTCCAAGTGGGAGTGAATTTATAATACCCAGGTCCCTTTGAAATAATGGAAAAATTCCTGGGACATGAATCATTCCAAATTAATTACTAACTAATCCCATTATATATTTCTGCTCCAGCTAAACAAAATTACGTATTCTTTCTCATAATGTCCCATGCGTTCCTACTTGTGTGTCTTTGCTCTGATTTTTCCCCTGCATCAAGAGTGGCCCTGTTACTACCTCCACTCATCTAAGCCCCGTCCGTATGCATCAGTGTCCATGTGAAGTGTCAGCCTTCCATGAAGTAGCCTCCAAATCCCAGAATTCAGGATTCTCCAGTCTCTCTGAAGTCCATTAACTCTACATTCAGGCCTTTCTTATGGAGGGCAGTCTTTTAATCAAGATGGTTGTGGTTATGCTGCAAGTGATACCTCCAAATCTTTGAGACTTAAGCAATAATGTTTATTTTTTGTTTATTATTTAGTCAACAAGGGAGATGAAGTAATTTGTCCAAGATAGAAGTGATATGCCACTGATGCACAGTTTGCCCTGATTTGTCCTTTCAAAATATCCTGTATTGACCAAAGATGAGAAATGAAATAAAAAATGATTCTGCATAGTTTAATTTCTCTGAGTTTAGACTCACAGTACATTGTTCCTGCCTTAATGATTCTTTCTCCCTATTTTTTCCTCTTCATTGTTTTCTATTTAATGATAACAATGAAAAATTAATCTCCCTCTTAAAAATCAATAAAGGTAAGAATTGTTGGATAATTATGGAAAATCATAAAATTACTAGAAAATCATGTTATTCCAAGCCTTAAAATTTCATATGGAAATTACTTTTTGTCTCACTAAAACTTTCACATGTAGAGATATATCTTTAGAAGTCAACATGTAAACTATCTCTCTTGGCGGATTAAGAGATAGAATGGAAAATAAATTTTTCCATGTTTTTAAATTTACATTTTAATCATTTAAAATAATTATTAGTGTAATATTTGATCATGGAATATTGGTCACATTTTAACTTAGCCACCTCTTCAAAGGACCTATCTCTAAAAATGATTATATTCTGAGGTATTAGGATAAGGATTCAGCATATGAATTTTGAGGAAACACAATTCAATCAATAACAGTACCAATTAGACCACTTCCAGAAATAATTGAATAATGCTTATACTTTAAGAATATCTTCTGTTCCTTACAATTGTCTGATTTTAGCAATTACTTTTAATGAAATGCCTTCCCTTTATTCCTTCCTTCCATCTGTCTTCTCTTTCTGTGTCCCTCTTTCTCTCAGTAAATCTAAAGTAGAACAACAAACAGGAAATTCATGGAACGCCATCTTCCATTTTACAGGTGTGACTAAAGGTGCACAAAGATTCATAGAGATTCTAAGTAGCTTGCATGGAGACACAATGAGCCTCTTCCCATGCCTTCCTCCTCAATTTTCCCCATCTTCCAGGGGAACTGTAGTTGTATCAGCTTACATCAGTTTTATCTCATCTAATCAAAACATAATATATCATGTATGCTATCTCTGGCTTCTTTTGTTCAAAATAACCTTTTGGAGATCCATCCACTGTGATATATCAATAGCATGTTTATTTTTAAAGGAGGGCGTAACTGGAAGGGGACAGCAGCAAGCACATGGGGCATGTGTTGGCTTTTGGGATGCCCAATGGGAAGCACAGTCCTCATTTCCCAGACCACACCAGCCTCAATCACAATAATGGAACTAGTGACACTTCCTGAATGCAAGACCACACCTTTGAATCAAGGGTTCCTCCTGAGTGCTCTTTAAAGGCATCATTCTCATGCTTGTCTCTTAGAATCCTTGTCTTGGAGTTTCCTAAAGGCTCTTCCAAAAAGTATCCAGTTGTTTTTGCTAACATCACTTTGCAAGACTATACACAACCTCTTACTCAGGTATTAATTTGGGGGTGCTCATAAGCTTATTAATATTGAGGAACTCTGCTCAAGTGTGTGAAATGAGGAAACACACTCTCCCTAAACATACTGTTAGTAGACCACAAACAAGGTGCTACCACTCTCAGATTCTTACAGATGAAATTTGTCACTTGACTGGCTCCTGACAGCCACTGCCATCCTATATTATAATAAAGATCCTGGAAGCTTGGGCCCCAAAACCAAAGATTTATGTGATACTGCACAATGCCAAAATCAAAATAATTTGTTCTCTAACCAGCTATTCCCTGTCTTCCAAGTTCAGGTAGTCTAATTTCTTTCCCTCTGGTGGGTTCCTTCCCCATCAGTTATGCTATTAGGGGAGTCTGGGGTGGGAGTGTTATCATTCACTAAATTCCCATCATCTTGATCCCAAGATGAGTTGTGGTATCTCATTACTATTCTCCCCAGAGACTATTAGGGGATATGCAAACAGAATTCTTTCTATCCTTGAAAGTGTGTTCATAATATAAGTGAATTTGCAATGAGCATGAAGTGTAGGCACTGTTGGAATCCTGCTGCAAAAAGACATTTTGGATCACATCTTCCCCCAGGACAGGACTAAGTACATTGAACCTAAAAAGTAGCAGCTCTCTATCATGTTCAAGGAAGGTGGCAAAACCTCCCAAAGCATTATCCACTAAAACCTAGTTTCACTAAGTCACAGGTTAAAAGACACAGAGTAGGGAATATGGTCTATGATATTGTAATAGTGTTGTATAGTAACGGATGGTAGCTACTCTTGTGTGAATATAGCATAAAACACAGACTTGTCAAATCAGTATGTTGTGCACTTGAAACTAATGTAACATTGTGTATCAACTATACTTCAATAATATACATATAATGTAATAATGTATTATATGTAATTCTAAAACAAAAAATTCTAGCTTCAGACCATCAATCTATCCAGGATTAATATAGGCACAGCACTTTTGAAATGTGTAGCACTAAATAAGAGTGTTTGGTTAAACATGAACATGATCTCAAAGTGTCATCATAACAGGATTCCCTGCCTGGATTTTTATTGCATTCAAAACTTCACTTCACTCAACTACTCATTATCCTATGTGATTGAGATTGGAGTCCTCACCATCCATAAATGTACCCTCTGGCACACTCCAATCACAATCGCTTTTCCATGTCTCTAGTTTATCCTCTAAGTAAACCTGGCTGCCAGTCCTGTAGCTGGTTCATAGTAGGTGATTAATTATATTTGTGGAATAAATAAGTGTGAATGCAAGGGAACAGCCACGTCCAAAATATATGGTACCTTTCTATCTTAGAATACAATCAATGGAAAAATGTTACACAGGCCAGCTAAGAGTATAAAGTGAATGGGATTTTCAATCTATCCAACTCCCACTAGAGTTAAAAAGGCATCTCAGTTCCTAATTTTATCTTGAGCTAAAGGTTATGAATGGAGATGGACTGGACTCCCCTAAAAGTCACATTCTTCACCTTGCTCTAAGGTACATCTGAGCTGTGGGTGGAGCTGAAGGCTGGAAGAGTAAGGCCGGGTGCCTGGGTACAATGCAGAGGCGGAGCTCCACCACCTTTCCTTTTCCACGTTGAGCCCTGGAGAGAGGGTTGTCAGCATAGGTGTTATGAACCCTTTGATTTGAAGCTTTCTCATCTGGCTGCACAATACTTTGGTGCCTTAATAAGATTCAGCTGAAAAGAGACTTACTTCTTTTCACAAATTGAAAGAAAATCTGTTTGGACATTTTTAAGGGAAAGGGGAAAAATTCTGGGTTTTCTTGCATTCTTTTCTACCTCTCTTTTAAAGTTGTTTCTGTCTCTTTGCAGCTCTCTACCTTGTATGTTCATGCCAACTAACTGGTTCTTTGGGGGATTAAACAAGAGAAATAATAAGAAAATATTTACATTTTAGACTCATGGGCTTGGAGGTCCAAGTGGAACCCTATCCAACAAACATTTTTAGCATGTACTTTTTTTTTTTAATTAGTAATTCTAGGAATAAGTTAAACCTATGTTTACGCTGTTAGAGAAATTTCAACAAATGCTTATATATTTTTAAACTTTGCTTTTTTGTTGAGGTATAAATTACATACAATAAAAGGCAAAGATCTTAACTCTTCAGTTGTATGAATTTTGACAGTTTTATAAATCTGTAAAACTATCATCCAAACCAAGATATCGAACACCTCTATTACCGCAAAAAGGGCCTCTCCCATCTCTTCCTGGTCAATTTTCCCCATCTTTCAGAGGAACATTAGTTCTATCAGTTTCCATCAGTTTTATCTCATCTAATCAAAATGTATGCATGTAATCAAAATAACATATCATGTATTCTATCTCTGGCTTTTGTTCAACATAAGTTTTTAGAGATCCATCCATTGTGATGTATCAAGAGCATGTTTATTTTTCTTGTTAAACAATGTTCTGTCTTAGAGGCGCACCATGGTTTATCTGATTCTCCTACTGATAGGGTGGGTTAGTTCAGGTTTTACCAGTAATGAATGAGGCTGATGTGACTACTGTTGCATAAGCCCTTTTCTGTGAACACACATCTACAATTCTTTTGTGTAAACTACTTGGGAGTGAAAATTCATGGGTCATAAGAAATATGTATATGTAACTTTTTTAAAAACTGAAAAATTTTCTAAGTGGTTTTACCATTTTATGCTTTCATCAGCAATGCATGAGCATTCCAGTTGCTCCACATCCTCACCAACTTTTTGTAGAGCAAGTACTTATTTCTTCTTATAAAAAAATCCATTACAAAAGAAGCAAAATTATATGCTATCCTAGCTTTCCACCATATTTTTCTGATGACCAATTAATAATATTAAGCAACATCTTTATATGTTAACTACTATGTATCTTTCTTTTGCAAAGCATTCAAATTATTTATCCAGTTTCTAAAATTAGGTTGTTTGCCTCTTCATTATTTAATTATAAAAAATGTATGGATTCTGAATGAGGTCATCTTTAAGACATATATACTGGGAATATTGTTCCAAGTGTGTGACTTATGTTTCATTTTCTTCATCGTTTATCTACTGACTTACAGAAAGGTTTTAATTTTAATAAAGCCCAGCTTAATTTTTCCTCCTATGGTTATTATTTGTTGTGTCATGTTTACGTATTATTTGCCTAACCCAAGATTATGGATATATTATCCTATTTGTGTTTCATGGCTCTATAATCTTAACATTTAGAAATTTGAGTATCTCAATTTAACGTGTGTGTGTGTGTGTGAGAGAGAGAGAGAGAGAGAGAGAGAGAGAGAGAGAGAGGGATGAGGACCTAGGTTCTATTTATACCCTTATGCAGTTGTTCCAAGACTAGGCCCCCAAAGGTTTTCTTCTGATTTTTCAAAAAGTTTTATGCTTTTATATTTTACATATATGAAGCGCTTTTTAGTAACAATTTTGCATACTATGTGAGATTTAAGTTAAGGTTTAACTTTTTGGGGGGCTGTGGATGACCAATTCCTCCAGTACCATTTGTTAAAATGATTACTTGCCTTTATTAAATTCCTTCTGCATCTTTGTCATAAATTGAGCTGCTCTCTCACTCTCTCTCTGCCCCTTCCCTGCTCATGTGCACAAGGGCATGCTCTCTCTCTCTCAATAAATACATAAACATTATTTTTTTTAAAATAAATTGAGAGTTGAAGTCAGTTGAAAAGTTGGAATTGAGCATCCAAAAATCCCCTCCTTCATAAAAGCAATGAGAACCCTGGCAAAAAAAAAAATTATCAAAATTAACTTTTCAGTACTGTGAAAATTAACCAAAGGCTCTGAATAATTGCAGGGCATTGTTTCAAGTATAACGGCTCAATCTTGGTAAAAATAGCAACTTCTGTGGTGTTTTTAATTGCCTGATTCCTATCCTCCTCTCCACAGCTCTGCGATAACCTTGTTGATAATATCAACAGCTCACAATTATGGTGAACCTAGCACTCTAGGAGACACTGACAGGGAAAAACACAATTCTTTAAAAGCTTCATTCCCAGACAATGGCTCTTATTTGAGCTATTTAGTAGTTACCTGGAAACTCAGCTTTCAAGGCTTGTCTTACTTGACCTGACTCAGTGCTCACTCTGTATGGACAATATTTGCCTAGATGTTTGTTGAAAACAATCAGTAGCAACAGTTTAATGCTGAAGGCGCCCTAGTCAGTGATAAAACTTGGGGCAAGCAGCAAACTAACAACAACAAAAACAAACAAAAACAACAAATAGGCAAACAAAACAATGAAAACAACAAAACCAGAGGAATAAAGAATCCACTGGGAATTCTGAAAAGTTCCAACATTCTCCTGAGAATCTAGAAGTCCTTGTGCGTGTGTAGGGCTGTGTGCATGCTCAGGAAAAATCTAAGATAGATCTAAGTTCCCACCTCTGGTTGACTCTGAGTCTACAAAAAAACAGGAAATCAAGACTAAGGGAGAGTTACAAATTCCAAAGCTAAGTGTTGGCAGCATTTTGCTTACACACAAAACTAGTCAGTCAGCAAAGCCTGGGAGACTACTGGATCAAGGTATTTTTGGAAACCTCTATCTGATCATTAGCCAGCTTCTGATCATTAGCCAGCTAATAAGTTAATGGAGCAGAAATGTAAGTGGCCACACATGACAAAGAATATGGATTTTACAGAATTAGTTGAGGAAAGTCACTAAACATACAGGAACAACAACAAATGGCACACCTTGGGAAAATGAAAGAGTGTGAGTTGCAGAGTTATATTATTTAAAATGCTCATTGAAATAAACAAAAACATATGGCACATACACAGAAAATAAAGTGTCGACAGAAGTGGTCCTTGAGGATACCATGGTGGCTCAGTAAGTTAAGCGCCCAGCTCTTGATTTTGGCTCACATCATGATCTCACAGTCTGCGAGTTCAGTCCCTACATCAAGCTTTGTGCTGGCAGTGTGAAGCCTGCTTGGGATTCTCCGACTCTCTCTCTGTCCCTCCCCCACTCACTCTGTCTCTGTCCCTCCCAAAATAGGTAAATAAACTTTAAAAAATTTAAAGGAGCCTGGCTCAGTCAGTTAAGCATGCAACTTCAGCTCAGGTCATGATCTCACAGTTCATGAGTTCAAGCTCCATACCACACTCTGTGGTGACAGCTCAGAGCCTGGAGCCTACTTCTGATTCTGTGTCTCCCTTGCTCTTTGCCCCTCGTCTGCTCATGCTCTGTCTCTCTGTCTCTATCTCTCTCAAAAGTAAATAAACATTTAAAAATGTATTTAAAAAAATTAAATTTAATTCAAACTTAATGGTCTTCAAAAAGCCTAAATGTTGGACTTACTAGACAAAGAATTTAAATAAGATATTTAAAATATGGCCAAAGAATTAAAGCAAACCATGTGTATAGTACTAAAATATGATAATGGGGTCTCACTAAATGAAATATATATAAGTATTATATATAAATATATATAAATAATATATATTTCCAGAAAGAGTTATAAATAATGAATTATGTTATCACTCTAGAGTTTACAAGATAAATCTTTATGTTTGGAAAGTTTATGTTCAAATAGCATAAAATTGCTTTAAGAAACATGTAAGAATATTGTAAAAGTATAATTCCATTAATGCTTTCCCATCCTTACTGCTCTTATTAACTGAAATTATATTTTTTTTCTCAAAGACGGATATTAATTGTACTCACAAATCATTTTTCCCCTTCCTTTCTGCACACAAAAGAATACAATGTCATGTGACTAATCTAGGCCAATGGCTTATAAATGGAAATTTTGTGAGTCACTTCCATGCTGTGTCATAGAAGACTAAGTGTGAGATTTCTATACCCTCTCTCCCTTTCCTCAATGAATGTCATAAAGACTTTGGGTTAAGATGGCACAGTCGCACAATCAAAGAAGCCTCGGTTGCCCCATTTCACTGCAGAGAGGCACATTTTGTCTATGTACATCTATGTAAAGTGGTGCTTGGGTGGCTTGGCTGGCATTCAACTCTTGATTTTGGCTCAGGTCATGATTTCAAAGTTTATGAGTTCAGTCCCCACATCGGGGCTTTCACTGGCAGTGCAGAGCCTGCTTGGGATTTTCTCTCTCTCTCTCTCTCTCTCCTGCTCCCTTTCACTCTCTCTCTAAAATAAATAAATAAACTTTATATATACATACATACACACATACATACATATATATGTATATATATATTTATATTTGAAGTGTAGTTGACATACAATATTATGTTAGTTTTGGCTATATAACAGTGATTCAACATTAATGCATCATTATGTTTTTTGAAATAAAATTTTGTTTTTTCATATTTAGGGATAAAATTTTAAAATGTAACACTAGGAAAATAACAAATTATCATGATCTCAAAATGACCTCAATACTAGTTTAGACACTATGATTGTCGGTTTACTCAATTAGATAGTATGGTCTCATTAGACCTTATGTTCTATGTGTAGGGAATTATATAAATTATTTAGCAAAGACTTAGTATGGTTCTTAGAGCCATTCAACATTTCTTGGCTATCTCTATTTAGGATTATATATATATTTCTCTATGAGTCAAAATATTATCAAACTGTGATAAATGTTGAGTTTACTGACTCCCTTGGGCAGTTTGCAGAGTTGAATACCATAGCCCTAGATTTTGATGTTCTCTGGTTCTGAATTTTTATCATTAAACTTTAGGTCAGAAAAGCCTTTTAACTCATGTTAATCAATCATTTATTTGGAAGGAATTAAACATACTCAGAAGAGCATAAATTCTGTTAGTTCATTTTCTAACTGTCTTCAAAATAAGACCTTTTGAGACTAATAGAAGCTTTAGGTTATTTTAGGTCCTGAGGCTCAATACAGGAAAGAATTATATTCTGTCAATAATATACTCTAATAGGAGAAAAAAGAAAATAAGCTCACAGTAAATAAATTCAGATATTAAAGGGTGCTATGAAGAAAACACATCAATGGGACTGAGACTGACAGGGCTAGGATTGGGTAGGGCTATTTTAGATAGCAAGGGAAGGATTATCCTACATTTGAGGTGAGAAAAAAAATGCTCTAGATGAAAATCTGGAAAAGATAATTTCAAGAAAAGAAAATAGAGCTGATACAAGTCCCTACTGGGAAATTGTTCTACAAGTTCATTTAATAAAAGAACCTGAAGTGAATATTAGAGAGGGGATTATCAGAGGAGAGCCTCTCAAGGAAGTGATGGCTGAGCTGAAATATAAAGAATAAATGGTAAGAGCCAGTTAGATGAAGAATAAGATGGGAATGAGGGACACTAATGAATGACTATCCAAAATCTATTCCTAGCCCCTTTCTTCCTTACCTTCCTTAACTGTAGAGTAGAAAGGTCCCAAAACTTATTTTCCCACCTTTCCTTACTGTAGAGAAGCTATGTAGCTCACTTTTGGCCTAAGAGCCAAATAGGAACACTTTTTCAGGGAATTCTCTGAAGAATTAAAAAGAGGAAGGAAGGAAGGAAGGAAGGAAGGAAGGAAGGAAGGAAGGAAGGAAGGAAGGAAGAAAGGAAGGAAGGGAAGAAAGGAAGGAAGGAGGGAGGGAGGAGGAAGGGAGGGAGGGAGGGAGAGGAAGGAGGAAAGGTGGAAGGAAAGAAGGAAGGAAGAGAGGATGAAAAGAAAAGGAAAAGAAAAGATAAAAATAAAAAAGAAAAAGGAAAAGGGAAAGAAAGAAAAAGAAAATGCAAGAAAAGAAAGAAGAAAGAAAAAAGAACAAAGAAAAAAAGCAAAGCAAAGCAAAGAAAAGGAGAGGGAGGGAACCATGGAACCATCTAGGCTGTGATACCTCACACACTTGCCTCCTTTCATTCATTCCATTCACTCAAAAATATTAATCAGGGACCTACTATGTGACAAGAATTTTCTAGGCTCTGGAGATAGAGAAGTGAACAAAACAAAGGCCTGACCTTAAGAAGCTTACATTCTGGTAAGTACACACACACACACACACACACACACAGTGATAAAGTCAAGTTATAGTTGAAGGTCATTTTCTAAATAATGGATTGGAAGCTTACATGTTGAGAGCACTAGGCAACTCCAAGGCCTTCAACCCCTCTCCACCTCAGTTTATCAGACTCAACTAAAGGGCAATTTATGATCTTAAAGAGGAAGAATGGTGGTTTCATAGCCTAAATGAAACATCAATAGGTTTCAAACTGAGTGGCTTGCAAGTATTGCTATTAGAGTGTCACATCTCCTCTAACCTCCAGGGCAAAGAAACATGGTCCTAAAATCACCTAATGATTCTGGGAAATTTTTAATTGACAGTATCTGATTTAGCAGGCCAAATAATGCCTTTGTACTCAATGTCCTCATTATACTTATCAACAGAAAGTTTTATCAGATGTATAGTCTCTGAATTCCAATTTCCCCATTTGAGTAATGCCAACTCTCAAAGGCAATCACTCTTTCACACCTACTCCATAATACAGAATTCTCCCAGTTGCCATGGAAACTTTGATTTCCAACTCCAAACATGAGGCATCTATTTGAACTCCAGGAATTCCTGTTGCATTTCCTCTAGGGATCCCTTAAAATTCCAAGTACTAAGAGTAAAAAAGGAAGTTTAGAATAGTCTATATAATCATTTCTTGTGAAGAAGGAGATTGAGGAGAAGGAGGAATAATTTCTTCTGTAAAAGGAGGAGGAGGTGGAAAAGAAAAGGGGGGAGAGGGGAGGAGGAGAATGAGGAGAGAGGTAGAAAAGGAGGGAAAGGAAACTGGAACCCACTTGGATAACCAGGACTTGAAGGGTCATCTGATTTTAGAGGTTTATTACCCTCACTTTTCCTATCTTCTAAGATCAAATTATAACTAAAGCCTAATTTGAATGTCTCCCTTTTCAAGTGCCCATACTACCTCCAAGCTTAGTAAGGCTTCATATGGTTATATGCTTTATTATTATCAAAATTCCCTATTATTCAATACTCATGCTTTCCTACTTTGCCTCCACTAGAAAAAAATTGCACCATCTTTCTCCCAATGGCACATGACATTGTTCTGGGGCTACAGGATCTTCTCAATGAAAGCTTCTTGGTCATTGCTGGATTACTTGACCATCTTTCAAAGTGTGCAAGAGCTCCCATCATAGCATGTGAATGTGTTCTCAAGAGATATCAAAATTTGATAGACCCTCATCACAGTAACTCCTAATCCCTTTTCATCCCCTTATCTTTAGTGCCAAAACAGTGAGGGAGAATTAAATTTCCCTTTTCCATATTATTTAAATACTTTGGGGGGGGGTGGAGGTAGGCATCTCAGTGTTCTAGGAGAACCATTTTAGAAATAACTTCTATAGCTAGGCAAATTGTCTGTTGTCACCATTAGCAAAGAAGAAGAAGTAACTTCATTTTTTAAACTGATGTTCTGGGTCTGAATATTTGAAGTAAGAAAGGAAAAGAAAGAGTTGGGGAAAAATCTTTAAAGGTATACATGTTTTTTTCAAGGGTTTGGGTTCCTGACTCTGAAATTTGCCTTGGCTCACAGCAGCTTCTCAAAAATGATTTTCACTGAAGGTTGATTTCCTTAATATTTATTTTTGGTAAAAGTGTCATAGTACTTTTTTAAGATTATAGATTTATGATTGCCTATACAACTCGATAGTTCAAAATACTATTTGTGACAGACTTTCAAAAATGTCAAAATGTCATCCTTTAGGGTGTTTGATATGTACCTGAATTTCAATTTCCATCCCTTATCTTCTAAATTTCTACAACCCTCAGCCTACTAATTTGCCCCATAAATGGTTTGTCATGCTCACCACAGCTCTTATAATTAAAGGACGCTTGGGCATCCCATTTCTATCCTGCTAAAGTAAATGAGGCAAAGTTCAGGTGAAGATGGTCTCAGAGGATATCTGCACTCCTGGTAGTGGCAGAAGGACATAAAAATATACAGATGACCTATCTTCCTCCCCTGAAAAGCCTGCTTGTAGATTTTATATGATTGAATCCTTCTCAGCTGATTAAGGTGACTTCTAGCTCTTGGCAAAAAGAACTGAGAAGCCAATCCATAAATATTTACCACATCTATAATTTGCAGCATTTTTAGTGGTCCACTCTGTATTTGTCCAATTCTTCACTTTTATGGCTATCTTTCCCTGACTCGACAAAGATCTCTGTCCTCAGCTCACTAACCAACCCTAAGATATCTACCTTTCTCTCTGAGGTCATCTCAAGAAACAGTCTCAATTCTAGGATTATGAAGTATCCTAGTCATGTTTAATATCCCCAGTGTTCAAAATGGTATGTGCCACAGATATAAATCTTGGTGTCTCCCCCATCCCATATATATGAGGAAAAAATAAGCTCAATGATTAGATGAATTCAACTAGATACAGGGAAAATTATGAAATTGATAACATTTCTCTGAAACACCCCTTCACCACGTTCCTTCTCTGTTTCCTTCATTTCTGTATCCCCTACTTTGGAAGTGAATTGAAAACAGTGAGGCCCTAGCCCTCCCTGCCTTCAAAGACAGAATTTATATAATGGGCATTGTCACATATGTTATCTACTTCTAAGCTGCCTCCATTTTGAAGACACAACTTTTAAATCTGATCTCTCCAAATTGTCTCTGGAAAAAAAAAGTGAGGGGGAGCTCTGTCTCTTGGGTTTTGTTTCATTTTTTATTTCCTCTCTAGAGTTTTGTCACACTTATTCCTAATGGTCCCACTTCTCTTCCCTCACTGGGGTTCCTTACTGCCCTGTCTCCCTGACCCAAGTGTAGAGAAAGATTCCTGGATAGTCTAAGCACAAAAGAGGTAGCCTCAGGTTCGCCACAAAATTTACCAAAACGTAAACTAAAAATCATTAAAAAAGATGACAGAAAATATATAGATAACTTAAAAAATAGTCACATTTCAACATGTTAAGCTTTTTTGGTTTTTTGTTTGTTTGTCTGTTTTTTGTTTGTTCCCAAGGATTCCAGTAAAAGGAGAGCCAGGCCTTACTGAATACAAGAAAGGGGTCTTCCTCGGATAAGAACACGTTTTCTGGGGATTATTGGTATAACTCCACACATAGCATTTTCTTCCCTCCCAGACTCCTGGGCCTATGGCCTATAAGTTCTCCTTTCTTTTCTGATCTTTTAAGGTGAGTCTATTGAAATTTTTCAAAACGAAACACTGTCCTTGTTCAACCCTGCTATACAGAAACTTACTCATTTCTAGTTTACAGTCTGAAAACAAACTTTTGAAATGGAGGATAGTCACGTCTAACAATGTGAGGACATAAGGTACAGCAGTGATTCAATTCATAGCTTTGCCACATTTTAGTTGTGAGATCTTGGGCATATTACTTTAAAGTGCCTCAGTTTCCTTATTTACGAAATGGGGAAAATAACAGTATGTGGTTCACAGAATTTTGTACTAAATGAGTTATGAATTTGAGTAAGTATTTAGAAAAGCCTTGGAATCTTACTGTTGTTTTTGCTACTGACAATCCACACACAATAGAATAATCTATGCCTTCCCTGGTCACCTCAACTCATCAATGGAATATTTAATAATTTTGCCATACTCAACTCAGGTCTTACCCGAACTCATTCCCAGGTGTTTCACCTTGAAAACACGTGCCTAGGACTGTTCCCTACTATGGTGATCCCTAACCCCTGTAACAACCTCTCACTCAAGGAGTCCCAATCCCCTACCACGTTGCAAACCCTGTGCCAGGTGCCAGAGATGTATTGATGAGGGAGAAAGAAGGAAAATGTAGATACAACCCTTGTTCTCATGAAAAAATAGGGATAAATGCAGATACCAGGCAAAAATATTGTCTGCTATAGAATCGCACAGTAGTCTCCATAAATTATGCCTTTAGACAGTCAGGCCTCCTGCACACTCATCCTCTCCCCAGGGGGTGTGAGTGGCCTGTGACTCACTGTAGCCAACATACTGTGGTGAAGGTAACCATGCCTTTTTCGGGTCTAAGCCTTAAGAAGATGTGGCAGGCCCTGCTTTTGTGTTTTGGGGGATACCTGAGCTTCCATACAAGTGGTTCAGCTGACCTGACAGAGGGCTCCCGTGGAAAGGCCACATGGAGAAGGAGATATCTTGAAATTAATGGAGACAGATCTCCAGCCATCCTCACTCCCCACCAACTCACCAAGGCTCCAGACATGGGAACGGGCATCCTGGATGCTCCAGCTCAGTCACAAGTCCACGTTGAGTGTGGACTCAGATATGAGTGGGAGCAAGAGCAGGTCAGCTGAACCCAGTCAACCCACAGAGCCATGGGACGCAATGGAATGGTTTCTGTTTTAAGCCACAAAGTTTCGGGCTAGTTCACTATGCATCAATAGAAAGACAAACTGCATGAAAACATCTTCTCTGCCACTGATAGATAACATTGGTCAAATTATTTAACCTTTGCAAGGCTCAATTCTCTCAACCGTAAAATGGGGTAAGAGTCATTTCTTCACAGAGCTGTTATAAGCATCAGATACACTATACACAGAGTTCCTGGAAACTGGTCTTAACAAATGGCAGCAATTATAGGTGGGACACTCCCACCAGGAAGATTTTTATTTCAAAACAGGATCCTGAAGACTGTAAGGTTTTCCTCAGGTCGCTATTCACATTTGACTGAAGGCTGCTTTTCCCTGTATGTGCATTAAGCCAGGACTGAATGTGAAGAGCTTTCTCTCTACACACAGAATTCAGGGGTAAGAGCCCATACTCTATCCGACACTTTCCGTATTTTTTTCACATTTTATTTTGTATAAGAAAGATATGCATTTGGTTGTTATGTCAACATTAAGTAATTACAATTGTTGTTAAACATGGCATCACAAAGTTCTCATCCCTGCCTCCAACTTAATGCTTCCTGAGAACCTTTGGAGATTTATAAAATAAATGATGTAAAACATGGGATGTTTGGGGTACAACAAATCTCATTTATTTTCACTGTCATCACTCACCATGGTGTATAATATCTGCTCCATGCAGACTGAAATACTGCAGATGTTTTCAAAATACTATTGGGCTGTGGAGAGACCTCTTAAATTTCTCATCTGGTTACTTTTAGTTTAAATCCCCATCCACAAAGTTTCTGTATATGTGTATTTTAAAATCTTGAGTTTCTCCCCTATTTGCTCCTGGCACCCCTGCCTACTCAACACCCAGCCACAGAGAACCTGAAAAAACAGTCCCTGGCATTCCATGAGGCACGTGGGATTGAAGAACAAGGAGGCAAAAGATAAAAGTAGTTATAACTATTCATTAGTTTTTGGTACATCAGATAATTTGTGCAATGGCTTCAGGGCTTTAATTGAATCACTTTTCCCACCTTGTCTTAATTTTAATTATGCAGCAATCATTTTTACCAACCTGAGCAAAGGAACCATATGAAAATGTGACATATGACAATATACATTTACCTAAGCTCCAGGACTACAGTGACCTACAGGCAATTACCTCCTGCCTCTAGCACTGAACGACCAATTAAAGAGTTAACGAAATGCCCTCCAAATCACCTACATGTTCGGGATTTTTGGACTGCCAGGAACATTGCACTTCAACTGATATAATTTTTGACTGACTGATTTAGTAAGTCTACATCTGCTAAAATCCCAGACTCACGCCTGTAAAACTGAGGAGTCAGGTTTTATGAGGTGCTTTCACTGTCATTAAAGACGATCCCACCTTAAACCTTCTCCTAACAAGACAATCTTGCAGCCGTCATTAGGAGGTGTGATCCTAGCTTGTCATCACAGAAAAAAAAGGCTTGCTAGGTCAATGAGGATGGTACGGAGTTCATCTCAAGGATGTAAGACATTCATCCCTGTGGCTAGAGGCCAGGAACTAAATATAAAGAAGGAAGGAGGGAAGAGAGGAAGGAAGGAAACAAACGTGACATTTTAAGATATCTTTTTAAATTTAAATATCATATTTTTAAGGTTTTGTAGAAGTAAAGCTTGAGATGAGAATGTACCCAACAAGTGATGTCACAAAGTCCTGGAAGCAGAATGAGGAAACAGACAGGAAAGGGAAGGAAGCCACAGTGTTTGTTCATTAGCAAATTACCACTGTGGTTGGCTGGAGCTCCACCTTGCTGGGGACTTTTGGGCGACAGTGTTGAACATGCAGTGCGGTCCCATGGAAGGAGCAAAAAGGATTTCCAAGGGGCGACTCCTCTCATTGGTCAAAAGTGCACTCAGTTATTGACTCCCTAGCACTTTGCCTACTCCATATGAAGGCTGTGAATGTTCCAACAGCCAGAGAAAGCCTTCGGACAGAGTCAGGGTGCTCACAGTAGAAAATTTTCAGATGCTCAGAAAGGTGAGTTTTGGGGCATTCTGGATAGGACACTGAGTGTTTTCTATAAAACTTGACCCCCAATTAAGTGGATCTGAATAATACCAAGTTTTGCTGTGGGGCTTTCTTCATCTAGTATAATCCACACAGTTCACTCATTACAGCCTGGATCTAAACATGATCTGTTTACCTGTTGTTACCCAATTTAACCTCTAGAATCTTTCCTTGGCATAGAACACCTCAAAGCATCACTCCTGCCCTTTGGGATGTCATAAAGTGGGGAGAACAGTGAGGGACAGGAAGCAACCTATGCTTGACTGGGGAGATCATGAACTCTTTGTAAATCACATATTTGATAGGGCTGGACACCTGACTGGGGTAAACCTACCAGAAATATGTTTGTCAAATTACAATAAATTGACTTCATAACTAACTATATTTTTGAGAAACAAAGACTAGACAAAATTGAAGCTTATAAAAATCTAGACCAAATCAAACCAGTGACCAAAACCCTCTTCTAAACTACTTTTGCTGAGACCTAGACATGTTCATTAAATACCACAAGTATAAAGACAGAAAAAAAAAAAAATGAGAGAAACACACAGGCTATGTTGGATCTTGCTTTTGGATGAAAGCCTAAATCATGCAACCTAAAAGGAGCTCTCAACTTCTGTTGTTATTCTTAGTTGAAGAGTCAGTTCTAAAGAGAGGTCCAGATACCACAGGAAGAGAAAACCTTTTTCCAGATGCCTTCTTCTCCCTGATTTCTTGGCAGTACTCCCAGGAAGCTGTCAATCACTCAGTCAAAATATATGCTGCAATTGTATTGACTCAACAAGTACCCGTTCAGCGCCTACTACCCAAAAGCACTTGTGTAAGATCCAGGGAAGTCGAGTGAACTGCCGGGCTCTGATATTTCACACCGGCTAGAGATGGGCTGATGGACAGGTTGATTGATTGATTGATTAAATGATTCAACTAAGTGAATGAATGGACCCCGATAGCCCAATTCTTTATGGACAGTAACCTTGTCTACTCTGTAAAAGCCATATTACTTCTGATGTTTCATGCATGTTGTGGACACTCCAAAAATTATTGCTAATGTCAGGAAATGAAAACGGTGCACAGATTTGTTCAGCATGAGATGCCATGTAAGATCTGTAATTCTTCGAGTGCTGCAGGCATTGCTCTTGGTTAAGGGTTAATGGAACACACAGATGAGCAAAACTCTTTACACCCCCATAGCACCACTCTTTGGCTGGGATTTGCAATCTTGGCTTCAAAAGCTTAGAGATTTCCAACCCATCAGGGAAGACTTTCTAGATTATGAAATAAGCAGTTTTTCACTCACTTCTTTCTTTCTCTCACTTGTTTCTTTCCTGTTGTGCCAAATAATCCTCCACTCACAAGATGAAGTTTTGGCTTCTTTCTACAAGTTGTCTTCTTATTTATCCTCATATTTCAACATTCTGTTTATTATGTTTTTGCTAATAAAGTCTTCCTAATGCACTTCTGCTGTCTTTACACATTCTCTTGAGAGTTCCATTCATATCCAAATTAGTGCAATCAAAAGGGCATACAAATTAGGGATTTAACCGATCAGCTGATTTTAGTCTGGAAGTTTGAAAAAAGCTCTTAGACTTTTATTACATTCCTTGGGCTTGAACCAATATAAACAGCTTTATGAACAAACCCACTTCTATACAGTTGTTTCTATTATCTTTTCTGTCTTTATTGAGCCATTGGTGGTATTTTAGATTAAAACCTACCCGAAGGCAGAGATTACAAACACAGCCTTATTTACCCGTGGACAGAGTAAAGATTTGTTACCATGCCTCAGTGTTAAAATTTTGTCTTTGAGATATTGTTTCCAAGTTGCCCATCTACTACTCTTTTCATTCTTTAATATTGCCATTTCTCTTCTCTGTGATCAACAACGAGAGTAAATTGGTTTGAGTCAGTGTAAAACCTTGTATTCCACAGAGTATATGTTTAAAATATTAATACCTGGTAAATAAGTAGTCTATTAAATTAACATTTATTTATATATTACCAAAAAAAGAAATTTTCTTTTTTAATGTTTATTTTTGAGAAAGAGAGAGCGAGCGAGCACAGGGCAGGGAGAGAGAGAAGGAGAAAGAATGCCAATCAGGCTCTGTTCTGTCAGTGGATAGCCTGAAAAGGGGCTCAAATTCACAAACCATGAGGTCATAACCTGAGCTGAAATCAAGAATCGGGCACTTAATCGACTGAGCTACCCAGGCACCCCCAGAAATTTTCTTAAGAGCAAATGTTGGAAAAGTGTGATTAGTAGACACTGAAGAGCAAAGAGAAAGCCAGGAGGGAAGAAAAGTGTGATTAGTAGACACTGAAGAGCAAAGAGAAAGCCAGGAGGGAAGCAGACTTAAAGACATCAGTATCGGTTATTTCTTGTTATAGTAATGCAGCAGAATAAACCAGAGCATTTCAGGGGCATCCAGCAATAGATAGTTATTCTTGCTCTAAGTCTGTAATTTTGGTTGAATAGCTCTGCCTATCTGAGCTAGCCTTGCTCATATCCCTGCAGTCAGCTGGCAGGTCGGCTGAAGAACTGGCTCATGTAGCAGGGACTCAGTGGTGATGACCTGACGTTGGTCCATGTGGTCTCTTGTCCTCCAGCAGACTAGTCAAGAAATGTTCTCATGAGGCAGAATTCCAAGACAGAGAACAAAAGAACACAATTCTCTTGAGGCCTAGGCTCAGAACAGGCACACCTACACTGCCATTTATACCACACTCTACTGGTCCAAAGCAGTCATAAGAACACCCTAAATTCAAAGGATATAGTAATAGACTTCACCACCCGTTGAGAAGAGGTGCAAAGTCCCATTGCAGAGGAATGCTATAGAGCAAGGCCATCAAGTTAAGCTACCATTCAACTTTGCTTCTTAAAATAATTCAAGTAGATAAAAAGAAAGTTAAAAATAACCCAAAATATAGAGATGATCCTCTTAAATAAGCTGCATTGTAACTGAGGAGAAAGAAGGAGCCATTGTCAGTAGACATTTGCCAGTCATCTACTATACTTTAGGCTTCATACTGGACTAAGAAATAGTCTCTGTTCTCACATAGTTCACAATCCCAGGAGTTTGCACACAGCAAGCATCATTTAGGCAATATTTTGCACATTGTGATAGGTACTCAATGAATATTGTTGGTCAGTGATAAGATAAACACTAAAGAGAGCACAAATTTGTCAGATAGCAAACCTTCTTTTAGATTCTATAAAAACTGTTTTAAGGGATAATCCCTTAATGTTTCGAATACGCTAGAAAATGAAGAAAATTGAAATGTCAAGACAGGTCAATATACACACTTAATTTCCTTCTATAATTCTTTCCTTTCTCTCTATTATTATTATTATTGTTATTATTACCACCATTATTATTGTTGTTGATGTTGTTGTTATTTGTGAGGACAGAGGATGTACTCAGCTGGTGAAATCATAGTAGCAGTTAATGGACCTTCCTCATTGTTAGGCAGCAGCCACTAAGAGATCAATGACCCAAAAACCTCAACCAGGGCAGGAGTCACATGTCAGGCAGTGTTCCTAATTCCCCTAACTGCCAGGTCAGTGAAGACCCAGAAAAGCCAAGGTGTGACTCTTATATGTTACCTTCAGGATATCATCAGAAACAATATTGTAAGAACGCTGTAATGTGACAGATGGTAAGTAGACTTTTCATGGGGATCATCACTTAATGTATAAAAATATTAATTCACTATGATGTATACCTGAACTGAACAACATATTACATGTTAATTATGCTTCAATTAAAAAATAAAAAGAACAGATCTGAGAAGTAAGAAACTGAAAACTCCGAGTGCCTGGGTGGCTCAGTTGATTAAGTGACTGACTCTGGATTTCAGCTCGGGTCGTGATCTCACGATTTGCAACTTCGAGCTCCACGTCAGGCTCTGTGCTGATGGTACACAGATTCTCTCTGTCCCTCTCTCTCAGCCCTTCTCTCTCTCTCAAAATATATGAACTTAAAAAAAAAGAAATAGGAAACTCAAAGTTGACCATATTTCAGTGTATACATACACATGCATACATAGTACATCATGCATTTACACATACACACAGTCAACCAATCAACCCACAGCAAAAAGGCTTTGGCCTTGAGTTTGTTCTTGGAGAAATTTTTCTCAGACCTCTTTGTGGAGACTAAGAGAGCACCATGAAGGGGGAAAGCCTGTGAGCCAGAGAGGAGGCCTCCTTTGATTTGAACAGCGGACTGCAGGATGAAAATAATCAGGGAGCACCAATGCCACACGATTGTTTATGTGTGTGCATGATTGTGTGCACATGAATGCATGTGATTATGCCTTAGTGTGTGTGGGGTAATGGGTCATTAACACTAACTCACAGAAACTGCTATGCTTTATGAGTTGGGATTTTCTTTCTTTCCTTTTTTTTTTTTTTAAGAAAATCAAGCCATATTTTTTTTTCCTCTCCGTTCTCAAAGATGAAGCAATTTACAGATGCTGAATCCTTTTTTAGGAATAATTCTCAATGCATCATTCAAATATCCTTTGAGCTGAGCACACGATATGCACATCATGAATACACATAATCACTGCACAGTCCTTTGTGAAGATTTTGAAAATAGCATCTGAAAGAGTCAACCATAGGTCTCCATGGGAGGACGTACATTTGGTGAGTGAGGCCGTGCGAATTCTGGACACTCATTTCCTTTTTCAAAGGCCCTGCTCTCTTCCTGCGGTCCTTGTAGAATATTTCAGTGGTCCTCCTAGTTAAAAAGTAAATCACAATTTTGGACCCCCGTGCAAATGACATGCTTACATCTGTCCGATACAGGCAGCACTGTATCGTGGATTTTCAACAGAGGCCACAACAAACAGATTATTTTTAAAAGACCATCACCTTAATACTAGCTAATTTCATCATCTTCTAGGCTTGCTGCCTAGAGGGACCAAAATTCCAGAGCCTCACGCTGCAAACTGCATTCCTATTATTTCTCACTAGAAAATTTGCAAGTGCTCAAGGTGCAGTTCAACCACCACAGCAATCCAATCCGAAAGCATCTTTCTTGCTGTCACTGTTGCTCACCTTTGACGGTGTTGAGGACTATTTTCTTCACCTTTTTCTTTAGAAATAGGAAACAAAGGTTTTTTTTTTTAATTACGTTTTTTTTTTTTTTCCTGGGGCTCAGAAAACTTAGAGAACTGTACATCATTCTCTTTCCTTTTGAGATATGGGAAATCATTTGCTGCTTTTTTCCCCCCCTACATTCTCCAGTTTGGAGCACAGAAGCCTTTCTGATGCACCCTTTCACAAAAGCCTGAAGCTCATTTACATGAGGTGGCACCCCAAATGACTTCAACTGCCTGCAAGCCCTTTTCTGCATCCGATGGTCTTTAGATATTTTTGATCTGTGATGTAACAGATATCTAAAATCATGTGTTATTTGAAACACAAAAAAGAACATGAAACATTTGCATCTCATTACCATTTATAAAGAAAGATTGCCTTTGAGATCCAAAAGGTATAAGAATTGCTAGCAGGGACATGGTTCTTGCAACTCTCCATTCCCACAAACTAATATTAATTAAGAATTTGGGGGGCACCTGGGTAGCTCAGTCGGTTAAACGTCGACTCTTGGTTTTGGCTCAGGTCACGATCCCACAGTTCATGAGTTCTAGCCCTGCACTGGGCTCTGTGCTGGCAGTGCAGACCCTGCTTGGGATTCTCTCTTCCTCCCTCTCTCCCTGCCCCTCCCAGACTCCCTCTCAAAATAAATAAATAAGCTTTCAATATTTTTTAAAAAGAATTTTCATATATATGAAATAAATCTATCTATCTATGATTATAGATAATTAAAAAAACCCACCATACCTCATTACCTATCCCCTAAATTCCAAAATTTATTCCTCAATTTCGAATGAAATTTTCGAGTACCTTTCATGTGTTCAGCACCATAGGCCAATGTGTTTTTAAATAAAGAAGAAAACAATTTTATTGGATAAAAATTCTAGAATAGTTAAATGTTGAGTTATAGAGGAAATCTATAGTCCAACCCTTAATCTTACGCAGGGCACAATAAATTTATGGACAAGAAAGCAAAGGTATGGAGAGGAGAAAAGAAGCCATCAGAGGTTTGAGAGGGAGAATTAGACCATCAGTGAAACTCGCTGGAGAGAGTAAGGCTGCTGACTCATTTCTGTATCATTTCTGTTCTTTCCTGTAGATGGACCAACAGCAGCAATACCATTGATGCCGAGACCTGTGAGAGGTTGCTGATGAAGCCTTGACCTCATCCTTTGAGGGTCCTGATGCCACCGGGTGCCACACACACAGAGACACCTGAGTACTTGTGAAAAGGAGGAAAGAACTCCAACTTATCTTCACTATTCCCTTTAGTCAAAAGGTTTCACTACCTTTTGAGAATCAAACAGCCTCTGCTTACCTCTCTAGCTTCATGTCTCATCCCTCACCCCTTGGTATCCAGCAGCAGCCACATATTAAGTAATTTCAGTCCCAAATATGCGTCATTCCTTTACTCACTGTAATATGACTACACTGGTTCTTCTGCCTGGAATGTACTTCTCAATATCTTGTGGGCCTAACTGCTACTTTAGACTTTACCTCAACTGCAACATATTCAGAGTTCCCAATGCCTGGATTATCTGCTCCCCAACAATATGCCCACATTTTAGTCTATACTGACCATTCCAAGTGTTTCTTACCTTTCCATACAGATTAGATAAGTTAGCACATGGTAACTAAGCATGTAGACTTGGATCTAGCATACTCAAGAAATAGGAGCCACCACTATTTTCTCACTTAAAAAAAAATTCTGATTCCTTGATATTTCTCCTCACTAAAATCTGAGCCAGTTTCTATCTTGTTCATGAACACAATCCATTACCTAGCACTGTGCCAGGCACATGGTGAGTGGCAATGGATGTGGGATGAAAGACTTAGTTATTGCACACAGCCACTGACATTCAGGTCTAATTTTCTCCTTTCTGCAGTAAAACCTCCCATCAAAACTACAAACAAGATCTTAAAATGAGATGATTCTAGGTTATCCATCAAGATTGACCCTAACTCCAAGGCAAATGTTCTTGGAAGAAAAAGGCAGAGGGAGATTTGAGACCACCACCACCAACAACAACAACAAAAAAAAGAGAGAGAGAGAGAGAGAGAGAGATGCAGCCACAAGCCGAGAAACTGCTGGAGCCACCCTGGGAAAGATAAAGCAGCATTTTTCCCTAGAGCCTCTGGAGGAAGTACAGCCCTGCTGACATCCTGTTTACATTTTTTAAAGAATATTTAATTCCTACTCTCTTAGCAAATTTCAGTTATACAATACAGTGTATAACTCTTATCACCATGTTATAAGTTAGTCTCCCCACCTTACTCATCTTGTGATGGAAAGTCTGGACCCTCTAACCAAACTCTCCCTAGCTCTCTCACTCCCATTCTGTGGCAATTACTTTTCTATTCTCTGTGTTTCTTTTCTTTTTTTTTTTACACTTTAGAGAGAGAGATAGAGTGAATGAGAGAGAACAAGTGGCGGAGGAGCCAGGGAGGGGTCAGAGAGAGAGAGAGAGAGAGAGAGAGAGAATCTCAAGTTGACAGACCCTGCATTGACAGCGTGGAGCCTGACACGGGGCTCAATCCAATGACCCTGGGATCATGACCTCAGCTGAAATCAAGAGTCGGACACTGTTTCTAGGAGTTGGGCTTTTTCTCTTTCTCTTTAAGATTTCATATGTAAGTGATATTGTGCAGTATTTGTCTTTCCCTGTCTGATTTATTTCACTTAGCATAATGCCCTCTGGGTTTATCTATGTTGTCGCAAATGATGAGATTTCCTTCTTTTTTGAGGCTAAGAATATTCCCTTATACGTATAGACCACATTTTCTATGCCATTCATCTGTTTATGGATACTTAGATTTCAGACTTCTAGCCTCAGAGCTGTGAGAGTACAAATTTCCCCTGAAATTGGTGATAATTTGTTATGACAGCCACAAGGTCAATGAGATAGCACATGTAAAAGCATGCCATCAGTTTCTGGAAAAGTCTTATTCATTCACTCATTCAATCATTACTTCAAACAAATGTAAGTATTTACCATGTCCTAGGACTGTTCTTAATACTAGGAATATGGGGGCAAAAGAGGGAGTTAGCTCTGAAGAAATTATACTTCTTATAATTTTATATAGCATCAAGTTACAAGTTCAGTTTCATGGTCACTGAATCTCTAGCTCCAGTTTGTATTGTTTTTGAAATGCTTTCCTTGCTCTGGTGAAACAGATGCGTGCGCGCAGGCATACACACACACACACACACACAGACACACACACACACACATATACACGCACACTTCTAATTTCCATACATTCTTAAGCTTCTCCACTTCACATCCTCCACAACTCCTACTCCCAGAGCAATCCTAAATTTGCCTGCATGGAAAACAAACTCTAAAGCTGTGGCGAATATAAAGGGGCCTTGCTCACTGTAAAGCATTTATACTATTTCTCTCAACAGAAGAAAAGCAAACTGGCCTTCCTTATAATTATGCCCAACCTCTCTACCTTCTGGAACACCATTTATAAACAGGATATAGGTACTTGGTCTTCATTCAATGTATCGGTTTTATTTTTTGGCTTCTCTAGACCACATGAATGGCTCCTTCCCATGGGAAAGAATAGAAGTTTCAGCAACTTTAGGGTAACACCTCTGTCAGTCACAGAGCCTATCTCTAGTGATATTCAACCCATGGAAGGAAAGTTATTTTCTGATGGAAGCCTTTCTCCTTAAATTAGCTTACAAGAAAGAAGAGGAAACAAACTTTCTAACACTTATGGCACCTGTAACTTGAACATCATGCCTTGCCCCAACTATAGGACTGAAATTGTGATAACCCATAATATTCATATTATATCTCCCTGTGTCATCGGATGTGTGTCCTATTCTTCTGTTTTCTAAACTAATTCTTTACTTTTTATACAGTGAATATTTCATCAGCAGTTTTTTTCTTCTATTATATTTTGTAAAGATCCTTAGAAGACTTGTTTCTTTCAAGAAGTGACTGTTATGACAGAATTATAAACAGCCAAATATATCCAGATTAATATAAATGTCCTGCATGTGACAATTTGCCCCCACCAGAAGTGATTCTTTAATAAGACTGAGCAATTTACTTGAGAAAAGCACTTGACAGAGACAGAAACTGTGTCATTTGTCCAAAGGGGGACACAGACAAATATTTTCATCTGCTTCCTGCTCAACGCCTGACTCTAAGCTACACATCACTCAAGTTTTTATCCATCACACTTTAAGCACAGCCGTTGTAACCAACATGAGCAAATTGCAATGGCTCAAGTCCCACACAGCAGATAGCTGAATAGATGGACTTCAACTTCAAGGGTGTGGACAAATGGACTAATTCTGTCAGGAAGAAGAGGAAGCCAGAAGAAAAGTAATGATAACATCTACCAGACAACGCCAGGACAGGTAGCTCTGTCTTTTTCTAAATCTTGGAATCAGGCCAGCATCACTGATTCTCACTAGCAACAAATTGGCTCCTTGTAGCACACAGGTTCCAGGGATCTGGAGAAAGTGAACCTGGTCTACCAAATTAGAGCTTGAATTCAATTTGGGGAGGGAGATGGGGAGAAATACTTGGCCAAGCCCCCCCTGCCAGGCTCGCTCTTGGGCACCAAACAGCCAGAGGAGGGTAAAGAATGGGTGGAAAATAAAACACAATGGGGGGAGGAAGTATAAACTGTGAAGACATACAAAACCTTAGGAAAGGAGATGAGGGGAAAAGGGAGGAGGAGGTAGGGGAGTGCCAGAAAACCCAAGGTGATAAAACCAAACACAGCTTTTCAAGGCACACCACTTTGTTCCATCTCAATTTCCTGGGCTTCCGATTTCCATAGCATCTATAGATCATTCAATCAGCACAGATTTGCTGAGCACCTACAATGGACCAGGCACTGTATCAAACGCTTTGCTTACATGAGTCTGTTTAATCCTAGCTGCAGTCTTGGGTGATCAGCTATTTTACTCATAAAATAGCGCCTGGGTGGCTTACTCGGTTAAGCGTCCGACTTTTGCTTATGTCATGATCTCGCAGTTCGTGGGTTCGAGCCCCGCGTCGGGCTCTGTGCTGACTGCCAGCTCAGAGCCTGGAGCCTGTTTCGGTCTGTGACTCCCTCTCTCTCTGACCCTCCCCAGCTCACGCTGTCTCTCTCTCTCCTAGAAATAAATAAAACATTAAAAAAATTAAAAAAAAAAAAAGATTCTGAGGGTTGTTTTTGTTTTGTTTTGTTTTTAAAGCAAGTCCTACCTCTAGTGTGTGGTTAAGTCATAATTCAACTCTAGGTGTGTCTGACTCCAAAGCTTATGTGCTTTCCATGATACCAACAGAGTAAAAATAGTAAGAGTGGTTCATTAACTTCTGCAAAGGGGAATTTCTGAAATCAATACTTTAATTTTAATACAAAGGCAGGGCTGGAACAATGTATTGCTTTAGGGAAAATCCCAGTGAGATGAAGGTCCAGGAAAAGATGCTGTGTTCATTTTAATATTTCTTTTGAAATTTCCAACAGGAGAAACTTTGCGAGCTATATTTCTCTAAAGTGTGATGGGCCACCTGGACACAGAAATCTTCATTGTAAACTACCATGAGAAAGTGACATAAAAATGTAAAATGAACATAAAATGTATATTTTGTGTTAAAGTAGACATCATTATACATCACATCCCAGCTAGCAAGCACCCAAACGTTTCCAGAAGAAAAAATAAAAATTAAGAATATAACACGTTGAGTATTATTTTTCTTTGTTTTTCTCCATTATGAGTGCTTACTTTTCTATTCAAGGATACCAGGTTTTAATGCACAATTTGTGAACACTCTGCACTTGGGAGAATGGCTTGTCCCCCAATGGGATTGATGTTTTGAAATGTAGAATGATTAGGTAGCAGTATGATAAAATTTACCAAAGTTATCACCTCCCAAATATTTTCATCTGCTTCCGGCTCAACGCTTGATTCTAAGCTAGAAATATCTAATCACAAGAAGTTTGAGATGTTCACAGGGAAGCTCAAACCTTCATTCAGTTGAAGGTTTGAGCTTAGAAATCTGAACTTAGAAAAAAATCATAAATAATTGACTAGAAGCAGAGCACAGGAAGAATGTAGCAGAGCAACTAGAAAAATTCTTTTTATTGATACTTTCTTAAATTCCATATTTGCTTGGGAGTTCCTTATATAGTTCAGTGACTATTTCTTTCAGCCTTTTAAAATGCATTCCTTTAGATGAGCCTAAACATATGAATTCCAACCCTAACCAAACCACCAACATTCATCACTACCATCACTACTTATTGAGGGCATGGTCCCCAAAATTGGTGATGAATGAGGGCTTGAGTTTACTTTTTGAGTCTCTGTGATTTATGACTTTTGGCGACAGAGTTATAAAGGAATACATATTGTTGGGCCCAATATTCTGTTCCCCTCCAAATCCTGGTCTCCTCTGTTCCATGTCCCAAAGCCTGGCCTCCCTGGACCACCTCCCTGGGGCTGTCTTGTACTCCCAGTTTCGGATGCATTTGGGCCAATGGGAGGCACCAGTGGGAGATCAGAGAACAGGATGAGGGTAGATTATGTGTTACCCTGTCCCTGCTTCCTCTGTGTGACCTGTGTTGGCAGCTGGGTTGGCAGTGGCTCCCATCTGGAAGCCCCTGTCTAATGCTGCATTAGAAATCTAGGAAACTAGAGCCACCATAACAAATCACCTTTAACTGGGAGGCTTACAACAGAAATTTATTCTTTCATGCCTCTGGAGACTAGAAGTCCAAAATCAAGGTGGCAGCAATGCATGCTCCCTCCAAAGGCTCTAGGGGAGAATCCTTTTTTCTTCCAGCCTCTGGTGGCTTCGCAGATTCTTTGGCCAGTGGCTGCAGAGAAGTTCAGTCTCTGCCCCTGTCTTCATATGGCTTTCTCTCTGTCTTCTCCTCTTTTAAGGACACTTACTGGATCGGGGACCCAGCTGGATAACCCAGCATCATCTCATCTTGAGATCCTTAATTACATCTGCAAAGACTTTTCCAAGTCAGGTCACATTTGCAGGTTCTGGGTGGGTTATCTTTAGAGGGACCATCTTTTAACCCACTACAAAGGGCTGCAGCTTTGAGAGGTCCTTGCTGTTGTTTGTGTCCCTTCTCCTCCAGGCTTACTCCTGTTGCCAGAACTGCCAAGCTTCACCATCTCTTGTTGATCCCCTTAATCCCCCAAGATATGAGAAGAATCCCTAAATGAGACTTGCTTCCAATATCCTTTTACATGTACATGGTTCCTGGTATGCCTGGGTGGCTCAGCTGGTTAAGCATCCGACTCTTCATTTTGGCTCAGGTTATGATCTCACAATTGTGGGATCAAGCCTGACATCAGGCTCTGTGCTGACAACATGGAGTCTACTTGGGATTCTCTCTCCTTCTGCCCCACCCCCCACCACTTGTGCTTGCTCTCTCTCTCAAAATAAAGGAACTTAAAAAAAAATTAAAAATTAGAAGAAGTAGTTTACAAAGATCCTAGCTAAATAAATTATATAATAGAGTGTTGAGGATGCTTTAAGAAAAAGAAAACAACAAAAAATTAAAGATGACCTTATTTTAACCAAGATTCTGGCATGAATTCCCAGTCTCAGCCAGAGACCTCCCCATCTTCAATGGAACATAGCTTCCCTGATTCAGCCAGCAGGATTCACCGCTGAAAACTTTGAAACACACTTACAAAAACAGCCACAGGGGCAGAGGAGCGAATTCTCTGTGCTTCTTCAATGTTACAAACAGATAATTTTCTAATTTTGGTACTTGTAAAAAGAAAAGGATAATTTTTATAATGAAGCTCTTTTTATCTTCCACTAAGACCTATGAACTTTTATGAACATATTTACCTATATTTCAAAATTTCTCCAAATAATAAAATAATTCAGTGAACTAAACTGTAGTAACACTGTTTGACACCATGTTAATTAATCATCTAACTTACTGTAACCTACTGACCTTTACACTTAAAAAATTTTTTTGAGAGGGAGCGAGTAAGAGTGGAAGAGGAGCTGAGCAAAAGGGAGGGGAATCTTAAGAAGGTCTCACACTCAGTGTGGAGACCATGGAGCCTGACACAGAATCGATCTCATGACCATCAGTTCGTGGCTTGAGCCGAAATCAAGAGCTAGACACTTACCCGACTGAGCCACCCAGGTGTCTGTTGGTCCTTTACACTTTTTAAATAATTTGTTTTATGTTGTGGGAACAGCACTCCCAGCCAACTGCGTGTTCATTCCTTTCTGTTGTTTAACCATTTATTCTCCCCCTCATTGCTAATCCAGCTCTATATGAATATATTCAAAGCACAAATTATTTGCCAAGTTAGAGAGAATTCCGCTAAGATATTTTATTTGAGTACTGATATTTTTAATTGCCTTTAATTTTCTCATTTTTAGATTGACAGGGTTGGACTGGGTGATTTGATTTTTCAGGCTGTTTTCTTGAAGGCCCTGGAATCTACATAAATTGGCCCAAGGAACTCAGCCACTCCATCATGTCATCGCCATGATGTCATAAGAAATCCTAAGGCTCTGAGGGCTCCTATTGAATAAAGGAAAGTTGTTTCACTTTCCAACTAAATTTGGAAAGTGTTCTCTGTGTCTGGATTGAATTCTATTCGTGGAATCTGCCTCCTGCTGATAAAGGCCAAAACTAGTCTAAAACCCTCTGCAGCCCCTGCTTCGGCAAGTTCAAATCAAACATCCGACCACACCAGTACAAAAACAAACAAATGCTCAGAAATAGGTCTTGCTGCTACTCCTGGCCTCCCCTTATTCTGTGGGGGTATTTAACCCTATCAAATTTCATTTGCTTCACAGCTCAGTGCATTCTCTTCCTGCCAGGTGCGTGTACCTAGAGAAACTGTGTGCAGGTAGATTATCGAAACCATGTTAACAGAAGGTCTATGCCATCAATCATTCATTCATTTGTTCCTTCATTCGTTCATGCCAAATCTCCCAAGTGTGCCATTTATACCTTCAAAATTAGTGCTTAATATTTGCTAGACAATCTTCAAATATGAGATCATCTCTTAAACATATCTAAATTGAATCTTCCCTATATGGTGTTCATGCAACAATTTAAGGGAAATAGTGCAAGAAAAATTATATAGAGCAAATGGGGGAAATGCATATACAAATGTGCATATATTCATATGCATATGTGAAATGTGTGTGTATATATTTAAAATTATGGTTTGAAAAGCTTTTGCCAAAATTCAGGACTTTGTGTAAAAATAGCTCCATGTCTGTATCAGTTAGTTTCTCTTGGAAACTTTAAAAAAATATAATATTTTGTGATGGCTTTACCCTGTGCTGCCCAGCTACATTAAGATAACAGTAAACTACATTCTTATGGCTGTCATAACATTTAGCTTGGTACTGCTTGCGATGTGAATAATCTATTAAGATATATAAGGTGCAAAATGCCGCCTTTGTGTCTTGGAGTTCCAGCTATCAGCTGTAACAACCAAGTGCAATTACTGCCAATATGGGGCCTGGCTGTTTCCTACCCCAGACCTCAGTGGCCAGAGACTCTGCAGCAGTGACCCCAGGCAGCCTCGGCCACCGCCACTGGGGCTGCGCAGAGCTCCTTCTCCCCGCCTCTGTTTCCTCGACTCCCTCCCCTCTCCACTTTCTTGCCTGTCATCAATCTTACTAAAATGACAGCAGACAGATGTTAGCCTTTGCAAAGATCAAATGAAATCTATGGCTCTGGGGCTGTTCACCAAGGAGCAGATCAGTCTACGCCCGATGCAGGCACATACACTGGCAACAACCCACCTAGAATCAATTCCCCAGCAATTGCAAGTATCCCTCTATAGGCATGAGCCACTCAGAAATGGATTTTGACAAAATTTAATCCTTCAGTGGCTTCAGAGAGGTTTGATGATGGAATGCTGGGAATTTCCTGTGAGTGTGTGTGTGTGTGTGTATGTGTGTGTGTGCGCGCACCCTCACACTTGCATTTGAAAACAATTACTAATATTCAACTTAGAGGAGACGGTATTTACTTTGGCCACAAACTCATGATTTTTAACCCCTTCTTCCAAAAGTTGGACTCTGCCAAAGCATCCCCCACACTTGCCCTTGAGTTTTCAGATTTGTCTTGCTGAGCAAACATTACTCTATAGCAGAACTATGCTGAATGTGCCCTTGTCTCATGCAATTTCTTTACATCAATGTACAGGACTATTTATCCCCAATAGAAATGTTTACCTAATCTGGAAAATGTCAGGCCATATGGTGTACATTGTATGAATTTCATCCATCCTTTTTAACTCTTTCTGAAAGTCTTTTTTCCCTCTGCTGCCTGTTTGTTGTGGAGCAGGCAGAAATGATTAAAGGGGATGGAACTCAGAAGAGGGGGGGCAGGAAGGGAAGGAAGCAAAGAGAAACACAGATGGGGCATGGGAGAGCTTCTTTCTTTACTGAGCATGACATCTTGTAAACCAAAGGCTAAAGAAGTCTCAGGATCAAGGCAACCTTAGTGCAGAGTTAGAGCAAATCCAGAATAAAAAGAAAAAATATACACACATCAACAGTGATCTAAAGATGAATAGGATGCATTATTAATAATAACATCCCCATGGGCTACCTGAAATTCAGAAACACCAAATCACCTTTAGGCTCTTATTTCTCTCATCACTTACTAGAAATAATGAAGTCTTAACTGCATGAAGAAAAGAGCAACCTTCCAGTACTTTGAGCAGAAGCAAATGTTTCCGTAATGTATCTTTCTACAGTATCTTAGTAAAAAGATAGATAGCTATTTAAAATAAGTGATATCAAGGAAGAATAAACTATTATGTTTGTGCCAATGCTTATTCATGGTTTTATAACAAGACATATCTGTTTTCTTCATATAAATCTTGACTCTATATTTAGAGTTTGCAAACAATGATTCTAGTTTTTGGCTGCCTGCCACTTCTGATAGAAAGCTGGGATAGCCGTACTACATTACTGTAACATTAAAAAAAAATTCCCAAAATTCCATGTGTAGAACTTCCCAACATGCATACAGTGTTCATAGAGAGAGAGAGAGAAGAAAGGAGGGCAGAGGGTTACAAATTTTGGGGGCTGAGTGAATATTATTTTTTTTCTCGTCAATCTTCCTAGATTAAAGGTATCTATGGAAGCTACAGAAATCGAGTAGAGAATGCTATCTCAGGCCTTTAATGGCCTTCATTTTACCTCTAATTGAAAGATGCCCCTTCTGTCAATTCTTGAAGAGTGCTTGAGCATTCATCAGTCAACAGTAACAGTTTTAGCAATGTCAAGTAATCTGGTATGTATTGAAGTTCTAGCCCCCTCTTTTTTATATGTAATAATCCTGCAAACACTTAGTGGGTACCAGAAAATTGTCATTAACTCAATTTTGTTCTTGGTTGTAGGGAAAGAGAAAAAGAATGCAATGACCTCTAGGATAGGCAAGTCCACAGACTTGATAGTCTAAGAGTATTCTGGAGGTGTGGAATACACTCAGGAAATTTCATTCATTTAATTACTGTAAGCTCATTCATACACGCAACCGAACCCTCTTGTTTCCATGCACTGTGCTGAGTACTGAGGATGTGAATCTCAGGATATCTCCCTCCAGAGTCTCCCATTCAGATGTGAAAGTCTTTGCAGTAGGTTATAATTATATGTATTACATGTATTATAATAGGCAGCATGTGGGACTCCATGATCTCAGTGAGAAAGGAAACTTAACTGTCCTGAGATGACAGTGTCGGATATGGGAGATGACATATTCTGAGCTACCTTAAAGAGAGCAAAGGGCAGTCTTGGCAACGCAGGACAAGGACACAGGCTTGAGAGAGCATCTGAGTAGCTTGATGTGGTCACAGGATGCAAACGCTGGTCAGATGCCCAGGGTGGGTGGGGGAAGTGATAGAACTAGATAAGCCAGGGCAGTAGGAGGTTAAATCACAAAGAGCCTTGACATCTAGAATGCCATGGCCACAACGGAGAGACATCAACAACTGTGAGGTTGCCACTAAAATTCTGAGTAGATAAAATTTTAATGGAAAAGATAGGCAAGCCATCATAAGATCTTTCTTAACCTGAAATACATATGTAAATATAGGAATTAAATACAGTGACTAAAAGACAGTCCCAACGCTCAAAACTACGCCTATAATTTTGACATTATGTGAAACTGAAAGATGCCCAGGGGCCCTCAGGCTTGAGATTAATTCAGAAAAACACACCTCATTCAGGCAAATTGAGAAAGGGTACTTCAGAAAAGTTAAGAAAAACGTGGTGGAGGAGAAGTGGAGGGTCAGAGGTCATGGTGAAACAGATTTGAGGAAAACCTTGTATTAGTCTGAATGAACTTTGGTCACTAAGTTGAATACATTACTAGTAAGTTGTTTCTTATTGGAAAAGAGAAAAATAGAGAAAGGACAGCGAGCACAGACACTCCAACTAGACTTGGAATAACCAACTGAGGCCATTTCAGGCAGTACAATGTTTAATCACATCTAGGAAAGAAAGTCAAATGCATTAGTTCCATTTACAGCCAATGTTGCTCAGCATATCAATTAAAAGCACGAAGTGCTTTCCCCACATTCCTTCTACCCGATTTTCAAATATTTATGGGTGCATTATACTGCACATTTCATCACAATTAGCGTGGAAGCGATACAAGACCCAGAGAACACACTGAGCTTTTCATTATGAGAGTGGATTGAGCAGGACAAAGACTAAATTGTTAATATCTTAAAAACAAGAGCATTAATTATTAAACAGAAGTAGTAATGTATGGAGTTATCTGTGAGAGAAGTGGAATGTGCCATTTTAGCCAGTTTTTAAATCCACAATTTGAGGATTTCTAATCATAGCCTTATTAAGTGATACAGATAGTTGAGAAATATATCACTAAGTCAGATGTCTTAACTAAGGATGCTGGCAGTAGGCCCACAAAATAGAAATCAGAATCCCACTTGGGTTACCTTGATTCTTGAGGTAATGAGTCAATATGACCCAAAATTGAAAATAAAGGGTAATCAACAGTGTAATTCGCAATGGAGGCTCATCTTCACAGATAGGTAAAATCAGAAGATACATGGAAGGAAGGGGGGGAAGGAAGAAGGGAGGGAGGGAGGAAGGCAGGAAGGAAGGGAGGGGGGAAGCGAGGAAGGGAAGAAGGAAGGGAAGGAGGAAGGAAAGAACAAGAATGAGAGAAAAACTCCTTTTCCTGGATATACTTAACTCACAAATCAACTTACCATGAAAATGTCTATAGACCACTGAAATAGACAAAAAAGAGGAATGCGGGGGGAGGGTGAGGGGAGTGTTTCCAAAAAAATGGAATGAAATCACTCTTTGTCTCTCAGATGAATACTTGAGGAACAAATATTAAGTAAGATAAAACCCATACTTCTAAAATCCTTGTGGCCTACCCAGTAACTCGGTAGGATATTTAAAAGTCCCTCAGGAAAAATTAGGCAAGAGCATAAGTTATGTCCTTTCAGATAAATGTTTCCTTGTGATTCTTCCTCCCCCACCCCCATCCCCCCAACCTGAGTGCTGATGTTTGTTTCTTGTAGAGTCAGGAACCAGAAGTAGAGGGAAAGAACTGGGGAAGAGAACCCAAAATGGAGGTGGTAGAAAAATGTCTTCCTATGATGAATACATCAAACTTTAAGTATTTAGCCATTTGTATGACGGAAAGGGACACTTACAGAAGTCTTAATCTCAAATACATCAAACTACCTTAGCCAATGTCTTTTTTCCACCTTAAACTTAATTCTAGGAGTGTTTTTCAAACATGCTGCATATGAGAGTGAACGCAAGCCATTTGACTGTAAATTTGCCTCTCTATATTATTAAAACACTTACTGTTTTTTTGAAACTGAATGTATTTAGAAACTGAAGAGTTTTTTTCTTTCAGTCTCATGTCCTTAAGGTTTGAAAAACATCTCAAAATTGTACACTCTCTAATCATGGATTACACATTGCCACCGATAGGTGAGATTAGGTTTCCTAAAAAAAAAAAAAAAAAAATGGGTGTAAAATAACACCCATACCTCCAGGAAAATAGCATAAAAGTTCCCTTCAGCTCCTTACTGCTCAACATGTGGACAAAATAAAATAATTAATAAGTAACAAAAATGATGGGACACAATATTTACTGAGCCAGCTACTTCACACGCATTATCTCATTTAATTCTTATAGATTCCTTATGAGACTGGTGTTACTCTCTGCTTTGTAAATAAGAAACAAAGGTCAGATCCATTAGTGACTTGCACATAGCTCAAACAGAGGGGTTGCTATTCAGATCCAGCTCTACCCCACACTAGAATTCATGCTCTTAAACACTGCATTCTCCTGCCTCTCCCAATTAACTGGCCTGCAGTCCCTGTTCAGACGATCAACATGAACACTTACCCCACCCTTACTGCAGAATCAAATGGGAACTTCACAGTAAGTCCCAAACATTGGCTTTCTCAGCAAAAGCCTTTAGGAAACAGTTTAGTTGTGGGCTGCGCCTTCCTTCCCAGGGCCCTTGAAGGCAAAGGGTCGGCAGCCAGCCTGTTGCTACAGAAACATGCCATCACCGCACGTCTTCGAGGGTGGAACAACTGTCCTTTCTCGGGCTCTAGACTTCTGCACTGGAGTCCCCCAAGGGGTTAATCCATGCCATTCCAAAGTTCAGTGAAGGGACAATCAGAACTGAACAGCAGGGATTTCAGAATGTTAATCGCCCGCTCTCCTCCGATTGGCCCAGAACAAATGCAGGGTACAGTAAATTGTCCTTGTCAGCTCAGCTCACATGATGATATGCTTTATTTCTAGACATGCCTTGAATCTGTCCCCTGAATTTATGTTCAGAAAATAAACACTTCCAGACGGCAATAAAGCATTCAGTTGTGGCTGGCGATTGCACAGTCTCAGACCCACCAAAGCTCTTTTCTTGGGAGGTTTTAAAGGTTTGACTGGTCCAGACTCCAAAATCGTATTTCCTCTGCTTACCAGCCTGGCATGCAAGCGTGCTAGTACAACCAGAACCCCAGTTTGCTCCCCTATGCTTGTTTCCCATTTGTTCCCCTATCCCCACTCTCTTCCCGTCCTCCCGCTTTACCATTTCCTGCTGCAAAGACTTTCATTTGGGGTTCCATTCAGGCAAAACTTTCTTTTCTGCCAATGTGCCAAATGAGAAGGAAGTTGCTCAACCTATTTTATCCCTGTCATAAACCATGATAGATTATGAGTAGGAAATATTACCATGCTGCCCAAAATTTAGGCAGTCACTTACCACGTTCATAATTTTTGTCCAGATCTGAGTATTATTTATACTATTATTTACTCTATCATAAAAAAATACTTTAAATCAACTCCCATTTCATTTCTTAATTTTGTTCTCAGGAATAAATCAGGGATCAGAGGGCTCTACATATGTTTTCTAATACAACGAAAAATAAATATGCGTGCTATATTATTTCAAATATATTGAAGTATCCACTAAAATTACTGTCTATGCTACCAGTATGCATGCCATACATTCAGAGACAGACAATTCTAGAACAACACAGTGTTCCCAAGGAAGATCAAATAACCCCAATATAAATAAATTGCAATAGTAATAAGGATATCAAAGATTCAGTATATGAGTTTCTTTCACAAAAGCTAAATTAAACAGCTGTTTCATTTTCACCTGAGGTGGCCAATGGGACAGCTTGTATTTAGTTGATTTGCTGATTAGATTGTGTGATGGTCTCTGGGTATTGCTGATAAACACACCGCCTGCTGAAGTGTTTGTTTGCACCTTGTAATTTTTATGGTCACACTCTAATTCTACCTTGCTCTATCCTTGGATGGCATCTCCTTGCAACATGACGCTGCTGAGCCGTTGGGAAAAGTGAAAGGAAAGCAGACCAACCTCTGAAGGAGGTGACAGGCAGGACAATGCCACAGGGAAGACAATGGGGTCTCACTGCAGATTGCAAGGTATCAGGGATGGAGCTGGCACTTAAAAGCGTCCTTTAACTTACAGAAGGGAAGCTCTGTAACTTGGTGACTCAGTTGGTTGAGCCACCAACTTCGGCTCAGGTCATAATCTCAAGGTTTGTGAGTCTGATCTCGCCGTTCCTATGTTTGAGCCCCGTGTCAGAATCTGTGCTGACAGCTAAGAGCCTGGAGCCTGCTTTGGATTCTGTGTCTCCCTCTCTCTCTCTGGCCCTCCCCAACTCACACTCTGTCTCTCTCCCTCAAAAACAAAAACAAAACAAAATTTCAAAAGGAAAAAAAAACTTATATAAGGGAAATTCAATGACTTCTTCCATTTCTAAGTGCAACTCTACAGAAGAATATAGGAGCTACAGTCAGTAATTAAAACAGTATGGTCTGGCAGATAATAAATTGCATCAAATGTTAGCAACTCAGCTACCAGCACACAGTTTCACTGAACTGTGAGCCCCCTACTTCCTTTCATGGGTTCTCTCTTTTATTGCAGTGACACTGCATGCTATCTTCTTTAGGAGGGGACCATAGAAACCCTTCAGAAACCATTCTTACAACTTTCTCATATTCTGGACCAAGATACTATGACAAAATTCCAGTTCACACATGGAACAATTTTAGAGGAAATATTAAGTGGAGATCCTACTTAACTCCAAGAAACGGTTGAGACCCACGTTCCTACACTGCAATTTTCTCCTCACTGTCTCTATACTTTTAGTTAATATTGTTAGTCTAACACTACTTGCTTTCAGTTTGATCTATACGTCTCATTTCAGAAAGTTTAAGAGGCTTTTGTGTTTTCTCGGTCTGACCTTCTTGGTCATTGTTGTCCATAAGCAAAGATCTTCTAATTAAGATATGAAGAGACTGTGGGGTCATAGAAAATGAACTTTAAGTTTGAAAGTGTAAGAGAAATGCTAATATAAGCTGCAAACTGTGTCCGTTGTCCAAATGAATTGGAATGGGAGCTTTCATAATTTTTATTTTTTTTTAGTTATTGAGTTAACCAGTACTTACAGAGTACCAACTATATTGGGGATGGAATGGTGCCTAAAACAGATAAAGTCCCTGCCCTCCTGGAGACTATGCTCCAGTGGTGGAGAAAGACAAAAAGACTGTAAAATAATAATAATAATAATAATAATGATGATGATGATGATGATGATGATGATGATGATGATGAAAGAAACACAAGAAAAAGTGGAAAAGTGATAAAAAGTTAAGAAAGAAAAAAAATCTTACTAGTGTAGTTAAAAAGTCCTCTCTGGGGCGCCTGGGTGGCTTAGTCGGTTAAGCGTCCGACTTTCGCTTGGGTCATGATCTCGCGGTTCGTGGGTTCGAGCCCCGCGTCAGGCTCTGTGCTGACTGCGAGCTCGGAGCCTGGAGCCTGTTTCAGTCTGTGACTCCCTCTCTCTCTGACCCTCCCCTGCTCACACTGTCTCTCTCTCTCCTAGAAATTAAAAAAAAAAAAAAAAAAAAAAAAAAGTCCTCTCTGAAAAAGTCTAAGACATATAGAAAAAGGAACAAGCTACACAAAGAATATTCTGGGCAAAAGCAATGTGTGTGAAGATCATGAGAGGAAATGAGATGGGCAGATTTGAGCATGAGGCCAGACCACTGTGGCTGGAGCAGAGGGAGGGCAGATGAACACAAGTGAGATCGAGAGTCATGAAAGACGCCATCCTGTGGGACCTTGGAGGCCTTGGGGATGATTTTAGATTTTGTCTGTTTGTTTAATGTATACAGTGACACTTGTTGAAGGATTTTCATCAAGAGACAATCTTCTCTCACAGTGTGAAGTTTAAGAAAATGGCTGCCGCAGGGAAGGTGGGTGAGTGAGGTGAGGGCAGCAGGAGGAAGACGTACCAGAGGCTATTGCTTTGTTCCTGATGAGAGACTGGTGGAGGCAGCGGCAAGGCTAGAGTGTTGGCATGGACAAGACAAAAAACTGAATCAATTCAAAGGTATATGCTAGAGGTAGACTTCATAAACTTTCTGAAAAGTCTGAGGACTGTGAGGAAAAAGGAGGAATCAAGGATAATTCCCAGATTTCTAACCTGAGTCGCCAGAAGCACAGTAATATCTACTGATGTGTGGAAGGCTGGGGGAAAAGTAGATGAGGGAAACAACAAGCTGAATCAAAAGTTTAATTGTGAACTTCTCATTGTCGCATCGACTGTGAGCCACCTAAACTGTGATCGTAAGTAGGAAGTTGGACGTGGTCACAGAGAAAACTCACTAAGAAAATCCGAGCTGAAGTCTGAGGCCTAAGTCTATGTTCTTTCCACTCCACCAAGAAACCAGTAAAATGAGATTTCGAATTCTGAGAACCTTTAGTGTTTCTTGGTTTTAACATTAATTTGAGAATTAAACACAAAATCCTTTATGATTTATCTTTGGGAATCACATTGATATAGGTATTGTTATATAACTCTTTATAGGCTCATGTGTCAAATCTTTGCTTACATTTTAGTTCCCTTAAAAAAAAAAATAAAGCATTAAGCCTTAAACTTATTTACCCTAGAGTATCTAGTATGGGGTAAGCCACATCTAAATATCCAGTAAATGGTTAGCTTGATAAATTTCAACACACTGGCAAATTGCATTTAATATTAAGTTATATCCCATAATGTCTCACCTGTAAACAATTTTTTAAGTGTCTTCTCTTTTTCAAAAAGAAGAAATAATTATGAAATAATTCACTTTCACTTTTGTAAAGTGGTGGCCATGTGCTAAGACTAAAAGAGGCTGTAGAATATCCAGCCAGGAAAATACATAGGTTATGTATTCATAATAGTTTTAACTATTTTTATTTTCACCGAACAATGTAAGTTTAACAAGCTCTTCTAGTATCATTTAAAAAAAATCACTGAATTCTCTAGCAGCATTGGATTGAAAACTGGTTAAAAGAAAAAAAAAAAACCTTAAGAGAAATCACTGGTTATCAGCTAAGAAATTAGTCGATGGCCTCCGAATCAAATGTGGCACTAGCGTTCCATAAGTTTATTAACAACCTGAAAGATGGGGTGGATAACAGGGCAGCAAATTTATCAAAACCGCATAATTATTCAGATACTAAACATAGATGTAGTCAAGAATAAGGGGTGGGAAGAACTTCAGAAAGACCAAAGGCGTTAAGTAATCAAGCTCCACAATGGTGAATGGAATTGAGTGTAGTAAGTTCAAGGTAAGACCAGTGGAAGAAGCAATTCAAACTACTCATTCACAGTACACTAATGGCTTCTGAATTACCCTCAGCCTCTCAAGAAAGAAATTGAGACGCCACCATCGACAGCTCAAAGAATATGTTGACTTGACATATGGGAGAAGATTTAAAAAATAAGGAGGATATTGGGTTGTAATAAGAAAGAAATCGAGGATAATGCGATAAAGAATACATCTTTGTTATAGATTAAGACATCTTAACAGTCATTCAGGAAATATGGAATTAAAAGGTCACCTTGAATGCTGCCTTTAGTTAGGAAGACTTCAACATTTTAAAAAGATAAAAGGGAAACATGGGGGGAAATCTAAAGAGAAGAGTAAAACCACCCCCAAAAAGTCGGTAGAATTCCACGCAGAAAGCATCAGAGATTTCACGTCTTCGGCAAAAGAAACAAAAGAGTAAGAGAGAAAAGACTCAATGGGAAAAGGAAAGCCAACGTGAATTTTTAATTGTTTTCTAAGTATATGTGGATGTGCAAGTGTGCTGGCATGAATGGATGCGACATGGTGAATGGAGTTTTACAATAGGTCTTATTTAGACAGGCTGGGGGCTGAGCTGGAAATCAGAACACACACACAGCCTTACGTGGCACTGCGCTCCAAGCCTTGTAAACCACTGTAAGGTCTTTGTTACATAGTCTAGAAAAGAAAGGGCATTCTTAGTTACAGAGTATTTATGACCATTAAGATCCTAGTGGAATGCTTGACAGGAAATATCTTTGCATCTAGAAAATGATGAAAATATCCACAGAGATGTCTGCAAGAGAAGAAGAGCTGGTGTCATAAGGTTAGTCTTATCAGGTGGGCCACCACTATAACTATCAGAATCCAGGGAGACCTAGAAAATGTGTAACTGTTAACGTTAATTCATTCAATAATGGATTCTTACCCACCAGTATCAATTCCTTGAAGGAAGAAACATAGTGTATCAGTTAGAGTCCCTGAAAGAAACAGAGTCTGTTCTCAAACTATGTGACCAGGCTATTTAAAAACTGTGTTAAGGAAACCAAGAAAGACAGCGCAGTATCATGGGTCCAGAAACAGCAGTTTCTTTACCACCGCTTGACCCAGGGGGCACTGAGAGAGGAAGCAGGTTATTAGAACCTAGAGAGAGTACCTATGTGGAAAGCACCCCAAGGAGAGACTCTGTTCAGTAGTGGAGCCTGGCCACACAGAAGAGGCTGGCAGAGGGAGGGCTGGAGGAAGAAAGAACCCCAATCTCTCTCTCCTTCCAGTGTACCGCACTGGCTCAGAGCTGAAAAAAGCCTGTTGATGACATTCACAAAGATTGGGCTTCCATGATGGGGGGGAGGAGGAGGTGAATGTGGAAGGGGAGCAAAGATGACCAGCACATGTTTTTTTTTTTCTTTTGATAGGAATTTTTTAAGGTTTTATTTTCTTAAAAGTTATATGTGTGCAGCATTTGAAGAGTCAGATGAAGTTAACAGCCACCAGGTGGTTAATTATTTTCTTACTCTCTTTCTCCCCATTTTTTTTTTTTTACAAATAGTTTATTGTCAAATTAGTTTCCACATAACACCCAGTGCTCATCCCCACAAGTGTCCTCCTCCATGCCCATCCCTCCTCTCCCCCACATCCATCAGTCCTCAGTTTTTGTCAGCATTCAAGAGTCTCTCATGGTTTGCCTCTCTCCCTTTCCCCCACCATTTCCGCCCTTCTTCTCCCCCTTGGTCCTCTGTTAAGTTCCTCCTAATCCTCCTATACGTGCACACATATGATATTTGTCCTTCTCTGCCTGACTTATTTCGCTCAGCATAACACCCTCAAGGTCCATCCATGTTGCTACACATGGCCAGATTTCATTGTTTCTCATTGCCATGTAGTATTCCATGGTATAGATAAACCACATCTTCTTGATCCATTCATCTGTTGATGGACACTTAGGCTCTTTCCATGTTTTAGCTATTGTGGAGAGTGCTGCTATGAACATTGGGGTACATGTGCTCCTATGCATCACATTTCTGTATCCCTTGGGTAAATTCCTAGCAGTGCTATTGCTGGGTCATAGGGGAGTTCTATTGTTAGTTTCCTGAGGAACCTCCACACTGTTTTCCAGAGGGGCTGTACCAGTTTACATTCCCACCAACAGTGTAGGAGGGACCAGCACATGTTTTTTTATTAACCTTTCTGTCTCTATGATTTAAGACTCTCTGGCACATTGTAGATAATCAATGACATCGGAATGAATGAAAATGAATGAATGCACAAAAGATAAAAACACTAAGTTGTCTAATAGTGCAGGTTACACAAGGCAGTACTGGAAAGATGTGGACACTGTTTTGTATGATATCGAACATAGTCCTACAATAGGAGGAAGTGAAGTGAATACGGGTGTGTGATACCGGCTATTTTTAATGGTGCAGTTTACTGTATTTCAAATATAATTTGAAACAAAAACTAGCAATTATCAAGAATCTAAACAGACAAACTGAACAGAAAAAAATGGCTGAAGGTCAAAGTCATTGACTTAGTTCTTTAAAATAGATTTTAGGAATCAATTGAGCACAGTCTTCATTCCATTTCCTCATGTGACTTCAAGATATAATAATTTGGAGCGCATTACCGCCTTGCAGTTGATCACTGTGCTGATTGATAGAGTTGATGGTCTCCTTTAAATGAAATGTATCTAGGTTGCTTCCTATCTTTAGTGGGGATTTGTTTTTTTTGGAAAAAAAAACAGTTTTATTCACCAAGTTTGAGACCGTAAGTTTACTTGTAGAAAACTCTAAAGCTTGGAACAAACTAGTCATCACTAGAACTTTTCTCTGTCCAGGAAATGAGCCTCTTCTCTCAAGCTACATTTCCATTTTCTTCTGTCCTAATGCTCTGGGATCCTTCTGGGTGGCTCAGCATTGAAGCTTCACCTGACACATCAATGCAGCCTCTGTGTTTATGCCCCTTCACGCCCCTGTTATACCTGAAATCTCTTACCTGAAATGCTTGAAGAGAAATTCCTTCAGGCACAAGTTGCGCTTTCATTGATCAACAAATAGGTACTAATGTAACAGCAGGCAATTGGGAATATACGTTTTTATACCAATCAGCCTGTGCTATGAGAACATTGGAGAAACTGTGATCTCGTCATGAGTTCAGTATGTTCCTTCTCTGGCCCAGTGGTCACTGCTCTTGATGATTTCCAAGGCAAGGGCCTTCTGTCTCCTCTCATATCCCTTCAGAGTCTGTTTCTATTTCCTTTATGGAGCTTCACGTATCTCTTACCCCTACTTGTGTCTTATTTGTGTCTGTTCTTTATGGCAAAGTCCTCTGAGGACAAAGCAGGAGCTCCCTCATTTCTATAGATCCTACAGCATGAACAGTGGCCCTTACTCAGCATTTGTAAATTTTACAGCTTGCATCATCATCTCTCTCCCTCTCTCCCTCCCTCTTTCCCACTCACTCATTCTCTTACTCTCTGTGTCTCTCCACTTCTCTCCTTTCCTGTCTCTTGCTGAAGTATTAGTAGCTGCTACAACAGCAAACTTAGCCAATCCAGAGGGGCAAAGATCAAAACAACCAGGAACATGTATTAATGCAAGCAGCTTATAGAGCTTAAATCATTTGTCTGCTCCAAATCAGTTGCTAACTATAAATATTCCCAGGAAACATTTTGCCAAACAAGCTCTGGTTTGGAATCACAAATGAACAAAGTTCGTGAAGTATAAGGGGACTTGTGTCAGGGGGTTTCATGGAACAAGTTGGATTTCCAGAAGCCACAAGCAGAGGGAATGAGATTTTACATAGAAGAAATCAAAGGGGAGAGTGTTTCCTTGTTTCACAAAAGCTCCACAAAGATAAGAATAATGAAGACAACAATGATACTGGTATCACCCAAGCAGTGGCCATTTCTTGATCATTTGCTATTTGCCAACCCCTATTGTAAGTGCACACCTTACCAGCTCACTGGTGCCTCACAACAACCTCTGACTTCTTTTTGTCTGTACTGGTTGTACATTCAGCACCTGTTGAAGCGCTCAGTACATCGTTTTAGAAACAATAAACTAAACTCATGGTGCCCTATACAAGTATCTTTGCCAAGCAAATACCTTTCTAAAAGGCTTATTTAAATAGTTTGAAGTAATTTATCAGCTAGAGATGGGACAATGCCATTAAACACATGGAGTTTATGATCAGCTCTGCCACAAATTACATGCACTTCTGGCCAGGCTACTTTGCCTTTTTGAACTCTAAGTTTCTCTCCTATACAATTAGGAAATTAGATTATTTCTAAGATACATTCTAACTCAATAAATGGTATGGTTATGAACTGATCGGAGTTAAACTTTTCAAGATGGGTTTCAAATTAACTTAACCTAGAAGGCCCATAGGGACATCATTTTTCTTTGAAAAATCACTTATTTCACATGTATCAAGGTTTCAGTATGATCAATATATCTATTAGTGGAACCATCTTTATTATATTTTCCAGATCCAAATGAAGGATTCAGAGCTCTGGGATATCACCTGTGTGGATGTCACAATGCTAGATTCAACTCATTGCTTCTTTTCCAGAAGTATCCTGGATCTGCCCTCAAGAGGCCCTGTGATCTACTCTCACTGGCTAATAGCTGAATATGTGCCTTGGAGAAAAAGCAAGCCAGGCTTTCGAACTTTCACACTGGTGTGCCAGGCTGCCTCTCACCTGCCTAAACGCAAAACCATGTGTATCCTTTTTTCAACTCAAAGCACAGGATATCAACATTTCAAATATCCATCAGACAATTCAACCATGAATTGAGTGTGAGCCATTCCCAGTCCAAAGCTGGTCTGAGACATCTGACCTATAAGAAACACTGCCAAATGGGTCATGAACAGCCATTCCTTCCAAATCTCTAAAGTCTATCCTTGTGTTAACGTAGACCAGCAGAAAGATCTATGTCTGAGCCACACAACCTCATCTTCCCTCCCTTCTACTTCTGAATGAAGACTTTATATTTATTCTTCAATGCTGTAATTAAAATAAATAAGATCCATAGGAACATTGCTTTTACTTAATCAAATCATAGCAGAAACGCTATTTGCTCCATTACTAAGCACACCTTGAAGACAAGCTCGTAGGTACTAGAATTGGAAGAAATTTAGAGAGCACGTAACTATACTTCGAGTTGGTGAAGGAACGTGGCATAGAACTTAGTCTCTGGATTGTGGAACCCTCATTCCGAAAGATGTTATCAGTTGGTATTTGTGGTGAAAATGAGCTGTTCCCAAGACACAGTTCCATTTCCTCCTGGGCATAGGTGGGTCTCCAGAGCCACTGAGAAGGAGCTAAAAAGGAAGCCGCTTTTCAGCACGCAGCCGTCTGGGTGCTCTGTTTCTAGTCAACACTAACTTTATTAAGATATCAGAGCCAGAGCAGGTAGGTGGCTGCAGGGGAAACCGTGAGCACGCAAAAAGGTGGGGGGAGGCGAGCACTTAATAAAAGATATTTCTTTTCCTTTTTTTAATCTAACTCTGGCAGGAGCACAGTTAAAAGGTGATTGAGAGTTGGTGTTTTTTTTTTTTTTTTAAAGAAAAAGCACTTTTTCCTTCTAAAGCGAAAGAAAGATGCCCATTTTCCCCAATTCACTTAGTGCACAGAATGTTTTCCTCTAGGTATTCAACCAATTAACTGGTCAGACAGCTGGAATTTGATACAGGGAATAAACAATTCTTCAAAGAGAAGCCACTCAGCGCTTTTCTTTGAGGACCTCTCTCCCCCTAAATACAATGCTCCTCCACCCCCTCTTTCCTTTTTTCCCCTTGTTCCCTATAATCCCAGGTCTGGCCTGGATGTCACAGCTTCAGAACTGAGAACTGTCATCCTCGGTCTGCCACTCTCCCCACCCTGCCAGGAATGACACTTTAGTCTTGTGTTAATTGCCCTACAGCAGCTCGGCTATCAGCCAGGGCCTGTCTCAGATTTACTGATTGCAGACGTGAGTGGAGTGAGTGAGCAAGCATGCAGGGGTCGGGGCTCAGAGGGACCAAGTTCAAGGGCACCGAATGGTACAGACGCATAAACAAGGGAATGGTATGTAAGCAATAAAGACACGGAGGTTAGGATCAGGGCTAGCAGTACAATAAGCAGCTGTGATAACCCAGTTTGTTTATAGATTAAGAATTTACAGTAAAATCCTTGACTCGCAGCCTACATTTGTTAACACTTTAAAGAGACGTATAATTTCTTTACATCTTTGCTTGTTCCGTCTTGTGTGCACTCTGCAAACATCTGTGGCCGTCTCAGGGATTTTTCTCCCCTTCTCTTTCCAATATTAGAAGTGTACAGTCATCACAACAGCTAGAAATAGATGCCAAACCCCAAATCTCAGTGTTTGGAAGCAGCAGCTACAAATTCCAAAAGACAGCCACTTCTAGTTGCTACCACCCCGGCGTCCCATTAAGAATCTGTATTTTTCAAGCTGCAAAATGTTCTTTTGCACTCCATTTTTCCTAATTTTATTTTAATATACTTAAGTAGAGTAAGTAAAATTTCATTAGAATGCCTATAAATTGGGCTCTATGTATGTGGTGCTAACTTCCTTTTTAAAAATAGATTCCAGAGTATAGCCAAGCATTTGGTGAAATCACCACGGTGCTTCTTAACTGTCCTAGGAGGCCCCCATCAGAAGTACAATATATTGTACTGTAACTATTGATCCAAATGGCTACATTTCTAAAGCAGAAAATGATTGTGTAGTGAGAGCAGTGTAGAGGTGCAGTAAAATGCCCTCCAGTATATAAAGACATAAAGATTAAAGTCACCCTGTAGATTCCCTTTAACTCCTCCAAATCCACTGTGTAATGTGTTCTTTTAGGATAAATCAGAAACGTGGTACAAATTAACATGACAGGGATAGCGTTCATAAATAAAAAATGCTTCACGGCACCGTCCAGGCCAGGCCAAGTTCAGTTTGCTTTAAATACATCGGATGACTGTTAATTACAACCCCAGATGTCAAAAATGGAACATCTGAATATCTTGAAGGCAAAAAAACACCCCCAGAATTTGTCAGACAGAGCACGTATTCCGGATAAGGAGCTGAGACATCAGTATATGGATGCCCTACAGTGTTAATACCAACAGTTTTCGGGGCTACGGTTAGTCTTCCATTTCTATAAAGTTAGAACGCTTTGCAGAGGACAGGTGGAATCTGATGATTGAGATTTTAAATTGTGCTTTGCTGAAGACGGGTGTTGTTTGGCCATTTCTTGTCTCTGCCGCCCGCTGTAATGAGTTGCCACTTACATAGTTTTTCAACAAGCCATATTTAAATAATGCCCTGTAGAGTTTGGCTTATAAGGGCTACTACCAAATTAGCATTTAAGTGACTTATAAGGAAAGGGTCTTTCTGCCTTTGATTTGGTTTCACACTAGAAAGAGCACAAAGGAAGTCCACGTTTCCAAATAGCCTCAGAACACGGATGACTGAGCCAAGACTTTCACTAAACACATTGAAGTTTAGGAGAATTATTTATTATCACTTTAATTAATAAACCAGCTTGTTTTCACCAATGTTCCCTTGTGTGTTGAAATGCCAGTCTGTGTCAAAAGGAATCCATACATTGATTGCACATACAAAGGTCTGACTGAAGAATTTTAATGACTCCGCAGTGCCTCGGAAGGTACCAGTCTTCACCTTAAAAGTAGCAAGCAGAATTGCCATTTACGTTTCAAAGGATTCAAGGAACTTGTGGAGGTCTATGATCTGCGGAGGAAAATGTTACAGGGAGCCACAGATATACCTGTGCTCTCCCACACTGCTCTTAGTGTTCCTGTGCCCTCACCTCTGACAGATGACCAGGGTGAAGTGGGTTGGGACCAGAAGCCTGCAAGGACCAGATTCACTGGGGGGAGGGAGCTTACCCGGCCACAGGACAACTGTCAGTGTCTACAGCTGACCCTGAAACTATTTTGGCACTTAGAAGAAATGAAGAGCTCTAGAGGGAGGGAGAGCGAGAGAGATGGAGAGAGTGGGAGAAGGAGAGAGTGGGAGAGGGAGAGAGTGGGAGAGGGAGGGAGAGGGAGAGAGAGCGAGAGGGAGAGATATGAGAGTTAGAAAGACCAAAGGAAGGACACAGGGAAGGAATATGCAAAAGAAGGAGGAAGGCAGACAGCATTTCCTTTTTTCTGCCTCAGGGTGCTTGCACAAGAACAAATAGTGCCCTGCTTTGAAAGGGGGCATTCTACCTCATTATAGCATTATGTAGGGATTTGTTAGCTTCTCTGATCAACGAAAACAATTAAAGGCATGTCTACAAATTATGCATTTGAGTAATGGATGAGTCCTCTGAAAGGCTCTTTGGGGGCACCGAAAAGGTGCATTTTGTAGCACGATGGTATTCTTCCTTCCTTCTCTCCTTGCATCAACCAGAGCCATTTGTGAAGGCTTGAGAGCTGGGGTATAATCACAAAGCCGAGAACTGTACAGCTGAGGTTTGGAAAGAAAGGTTCTCTGACCTGGTGGGCAGCGCGTTACTACGGAAGTCTGTGTTCTCTTAAGAGTTAATAAATGGCCAAGATCTCGACTAATCCCCCGCCAGGGTTCATTTTCATTATAGGTCCCTGCTATTTTTCCAGTGCCTTTTGCTCTGCCCTTCTTGCTACATATGGAAAACCTATATCAAGATGGTTGTCATGGCAATGAAAAGATTTGCATGTGTCTTATCTATCTATTTAAATACCTTCTTATGGTTTATAACTACTATAATATGTCCCTCCAGCTCTGCTCATCACTAATTTAGAGCTAGCCTCGTGCATCTGAGGTCATCGATACCATCTGAAACATGTTGTCTAGACAACTCTGAAGCCACTGACCACGGGGGCAATTGCTTTATGCAAATAAAAAAGTGTGGTGGTGTTACGTGCCTTGGCCTGCCTTGAAATCTGAATGAAGAGCTGGGATCAGGTCCCCTCTGAGGGCATCTGCTGCAGGACAGGCACAGTGCGAGAGAATTTTTAGTCTCCTTCTCATGCCCACTCCTTCCTTCTTTGTCTCCTTCCTTGCCAAACTCTGCTAATTTTACAAGTTGAATCATCGTTTCCAGCACACTCTATATAAACTTTTTGTAGATAGTTGGTCTTGCAGCAAAATTCAAACCCGACGAGATTTTTATTTATTGGTCCAAGATTCTCAAGGCTCTCTCTTCGTCAGCCCTCATGCACGAGAGGTTCCACTGCTTTTTTCTTAGCATGGTTTCTTGTCATTTGGCAAACTAAGTAAATACAATCGTTACTGTGAAAAGCACAGCTCGTTAGTCGCAAAATGCCATAAAATAATAATCTTCTGAAAGGACAATAAATAAACAAAAAGAACACGGTGCCCCTGTGCTGTTCTATAAGCAGCACAGTGCACTGGAACTAAAATCAAATCATTCACATTTGATCTGGTCACTTTAAGAATGTGGCTCTTTAAGGGCACCTCAGGCTCAACCAGTTAGGTGTCCTACTCTTGATTTCGGCTCAGGCCTTGATCTCATGGTTCATGAATTCCAGCCCTTCATTCAGCTCTGCACTGACAGCATGGAGCCTGCTTGGGATTCTTTCTCTCTCTCCTCTCTGCCCCTCCCCCTGCTTGCATGCTCTCTTTCTCTGACCCTCAAAATAAGTAAATAAACTTAAAAAAAAAAAAAAAAGAATGTGGCTCTTTTAGGCCTCTTTTGATTAAAGCTTATTTCTAAGAGCCCCTCAGTAATTCTTCTAGTGAATTGTGGTTCAGAGCTTGCAGGACCAAACAACAAAAACAACAAATAACAACAACTTATCAAGAAAGTCTATGGGGCGCCTGGGTGGCTTAGTCGGTTAAGCGTCCGACTTTCGCTTAGGTCATGATCTCGCGGTTCATGGGTTCGAGCCCCGCGTCGGGCTCTGTGCTGACTGCCAGCTCAGAGCCTGGAGCCTGTTTCAGTCTGTGACTCCCTCTCTCTCTGACCCTCCCCTACTCACGCTGCTCTCTCTCTCTCTCCTGGAAATAAATAAAATATTAAAAAAAAAAAAAAAAAGAAGAAAGTCTAGTAGTTTGGTAATGCAAAGATTTTCTATTTGCTTTTGAATTCTGGGCCATACTCACAAGCAAAGAATTCTTAAAGATAATTTATATCATTATTTGTAGGCTTAGGTAATGCTAACCTGCTCCCGGAGTAGCACATTAAGGACCATTTTCCCCTGACAATAAAGTGAGACTGTGTTTACATATTGGACTACAATCACTGTTTGACTAATCTGTAAAGGGTAGATTTTTCTATTGCATTTCAATGGCTCATCTACTTCAAACTGTTGCGAACTTTCTAAAGATGTGTTTTCATTTATAATAGCAGATCTAGCCGTGTGGTAATCTGGAATTGAAGTTTCAGTGACAGATTCATTCAGCTAGCACTTTGCATGAGGCATTACTGCAAACATTATTTTTTTATAAAAAAATATAAAAAGTGACAAAACCTTCCAAAGATAATTTCTGCAATTTAGTAAACTAAGGATTTCAAGTCAGGCTTCACTTTCCGGGTGTTATTCATAATGGATTTCACAGCAGATGACCTGACAGGCAATCTCATGATCTGAGCGGCGCTTTGCGGCATGTGTACAAACCGCCGTTAGAAGCGCTGGGAGTCGCCCTCCCTTTCACCGGACATGCCTGTAAGTTAAGCACTGCAAATGTCCAGAGGTCCAGACTGACCCCTTCACCTCCCGTCTGGGAAACATTCCTACTCTGAGCCGTTCATTCTTGATGACAAACAGAGTGGGGCCACGGAGCTGGTTTTCAAAGGCCAGCGGAGCCGCGATGAATGGAGCGTGTCTGGGGCAGCGATGGCTGCCAAGGGCTGTGGACCAAAGTGCACACCCTATGGCTCAGCAGAGGAGAGTGGAGGGGAGAAGAAAGAGCGTGAAGAAAGGAAGGGAAGAGGAACACAGTAGTGGCACGTAGAGAACCTCCACCTCGTACTGCCTCTTCAACCACATTTTTCATTTGCTTTGCCTTTTCTCCTCCGGCTTTACTGCCCCACTCACATCTACCCCACCCCACTCCTTAAGTATATTATCCATATACAAGTATACAACACATATGCCACTTGGCTCAAATTGATAGTTTATTAAAGCAACACTAATTTCTGCAGAGGTCTCTAAGTATGACTATCGCTACATGATATCACGGCAATAAATCTGAATATCCAGTTCCTCCTCCAAAGGCGATTAATTCTTTTTGTTTATACTGCCTTACATGTTGGCACATATCCCACTCTACTACACTCCGGAGGTTTTATTCTTTTAACTCCCATTACCCAGCTGCAACCTGGCAGCTTATAAAGGTTGCACACTGTCGTTTTCCCTAAACTAGGACTGCTCATGTTTATCTACTATTGAATGAATGTGCCCATTTCTGTGTAATGGGTCGACACAAGTCACTTCTACCCATGCAAAGTGAGACAGGGAACTGAGTAAGCCCCAAAATACAGTCTTACCTAAAATTATATGGTGGGATATGGTACCATTAATCTTTTTCCCCCTAAAGTTTCCACTCTACTGTGAAATCTTTATCCAAAGGGTAATGTTTCTTTTCATTAATCAGATATAACCAATCAATCTGTTGTTCATCAGCTTTACTAGAATGGCCTAGAATATCAGAAAAAAAATGTACCAGTGAAGGATTCAGGAGGACAAGACTGTTGTTCTGGCCTCAGTGCTTACTAACATCACTCTGATCTCTAACTTTTTATCAAACAGAAACAGCTGCTTTGCAGCTGGGCAAGTCACTTAAACTCTCTTGACCTCAGTTTCCTCATTTGTATATGGAAGTGCTTTGAAAATGGTAAAGTACCATATTAAATGCATGGTAATATCATCAAAACAGTTAATCACTATCTCTTCCCTTTTGGACCACTCAAGTATAAGGCTATCATGTACATAGCTGCAAAGTACAAATGAATAAAAAAGAAAAATATGATTGATTTTATGACTTTTATTTAGTCACAACATTTAAAAGAGGAGATACTGCAATTAATAGTAATTACCTGAGAAATGGAGAAATAAATATGCTAATATGCCAGGGTAAAAAAAAAAATACATAGGAATAGGAAACATCAAGTTAAAAACTACAATAAATTAATATTTTTAAGATATTATTCAAACTTGAGGAAGGGAGCCACAAACAATTTTATTTTTCATAAGATTTTTAGAAAATAGTAATACCGCTTATTTTGCTTTACATGGGAAGTTTCCTTCAGAAAAAAAAATTCAGACCACTGGAAGTATATTCCACTGTATCATTTTACACTACTCAGAAATTTTAAGTCATTTGAAATACTTTCCTACCTGAATTAGGCCCTAGGCCAAAAGTTTTGTTTTATAACTTTCTACTTTTCCAATTGGTAAATTTTTTTTTCTGATAATTGTTCCCAGAGTAATGCTTGGGTTTGCATTATTATTTTCAAAGATCTCTGAAAAAGGAATAGGAAACAAAAAAATGAAAGTGTTAACTCTTATAAGTTTGTCAGGACATAGGAGACTTTAAACTTAACCAAAAAAAAAAATAATAATAATTTGAAACAAAATCATCAAAAACTGTTCATTATCAGGACAAGTGTTTCAGAGAATTTAAGAAATTAGCTAGATATAGTCAAGAGGACTTGAACCATAATCTAATCCCCTTCATATGGATTTCTCAGACAAAAATGTTGAATTGAACTAAAGTGCCTGAGTAATATGTCTAATTTGGCATTTTGTAACTTGCCAGACAAGGAATTGGGATCCTTAGGGTCTCTGAGTCCTGCTTTCAAGGGCAAGGTGAGTGTCTACAAGCATTCTCTTCTTATACAAGAGTTTATGACTTGATTCAAAATATGTGAACATACAGATGTGCAAAGTTATAATAGTGGATAAAACCCAGGGTTGATGAGGTGCAGAACAAAATAAACAAAATAAACCAATCTGTTCTTAGACTCAACATATTTGGAAACATTTGGCATTACCTGAAAAAGGTGAACACGTGTGTGTGTGTGTGTGTGTGTGTGTGTGTGTGTGTGTATCTTTCCTTCAACCTTTGCTACACAAACTCTTAGGCACCAAAAGATACATGCTGGGATGTTTACAGCAGCATGGCTCGTAAGAGTCAACAATAGTAGGAAAAAATAACTATCCACAGACCAAAAAGTGAACAGATATTGTCATATATTTATATAATGAAACACTAAATAATGGTGAAAATGAGTAAAATACAACCGTAAGCAGCGGCATGTATGAATCTTTAAAAACTGTTAGATGCAAGAAAAAGTTACCAAAGAATATAGACACTAGTCATGATTCCGTATGTATAAAGTGCAAAGATAGAAGATCATTTAGGGATATAAACAAACGCAGTGAAGCTATAAAGAAAATAGTTATATGACATCGAAGTAGCTATTATCTCTCAGTGAGGGAGTCATTGGTAAAGGTGATTGATACGAAGTAGATGAAAATCTCAAAAAGACCAAAATTCACATGTCGAAGCCCTAACACCCAAGTCTTCAGAAAATTACCTGTAAAGAGGTGGTTCAGTTCAAATGAGGCGGTGAGAGCCCTAATACAATCTAATTGGTGTCCTTATGAGAAGAAGGACTTTGGACACACATGGACGCCAGAGATATGTATGCACACAGGAAAGTCCATGTGAGGCCACAATGAAGAGGCGGCTGCCTGGGGGCCACTTACAGCAGCCGAAAGAATTAAAACCTGCTGACACCTTGATGTTGCACTTTTAGCTTCCAGAACTGTGAGAAAATAAATGGCTGTGGCTTGGACCACTCAGTCTGTGTTATTCTATGTGGCAGCTTTAGCAAACTAATATTAAGATGAAAACAAAGGTAAGAAAACCATAAAAAGGGGTAAGAAAAGACTTCTACAAAATTTAAGTATCTGTTAATTCTTGCTGGGGAAGGAAGTCACTGGTAAAAATGTGACTGATAAGAACAGAAGATATGCAAACATCTCTAAAAGATCATGCAGCATACGGAGAAGGACAAAGTTACAGTTCTGGAATAAGAAGATAGTAATGATTCCGGAGGCAGGGTGGAGAAGAAAGACATAATCCAGACAAAAATAAGACAAATCCAGAAAAGTGGATTGTCTTTGAGAGTCAAGAAAAAAGAGGGTTTCAACAGTCTGTGATGTCAGAAAACGAAGACTGAAAAAGGCTCATTAATTAAGTAATCTGAAAATCATGTGGCCAAATTTTAGAGCAGTTTCAGTCAATTGGCAGGGGCAGACTCTGGTCAACGTGGGTTGCAAATGACAGGTACAAAGATACAAAGTTTTATATTCTTCACTCCTTGAAGAAACTGACAATGAAGGTAAAATGTGAGCCAGGGCCATAGAAAACGGGGAAGGAAGGCTTTGTTGGTTTTGTTTGCTTTTCTGTTTTAAGCCTAAAACTTGAACTTGGATTTCATGAAAGGAAAAATTAGTAGGGAAGTTAGGAAAGCTTCATCAGAACATAAAAATGAACTTGCTCTCTGGCTAAGCGTTGTTGATATTTTAATGAACAAATTCTCACAGAGGTTAAAAGGACACACACATATTTGCTTTTGAAATGAGTGCCAGACATCAGGCACCCAGGTTAAAGATTCTTTCCTTTGCTGGACTTAATGAGACAAGCCACCATGAATTCCACAGCTACAAGGATATGAATTCTGCCAGAAACCTAAAGAAGCATGAATGCAAATCTCCTCCATTGAGCCTCCGATAAGAAGGCAATTCAGCCAGCATCTTGACTACATATTTTCAAGATCCTGAGCAGAGGACCCAGTGATACTGTGCCCTGACACTTGACCCATGAAAATGTAAGATGATCAGTGTTTGTTATTTTCAGCCACTAAGCTTGTGTTAATTTGTTAAGAAGCAATAAAAACTTAGTATGTACGTCAAATTGCTCCTGGGTCTATCTTAAACTTTGTATCAGTCAAAGTGTTAGTTATAAGCAACAGATATCAACTCCAATTAATTTATTAAGGGTTATATAATAGCTCACATAATCTCCAAATGGTCTGGGGAAACCAGGCTTGGAGCCTCTGCAGCTAGGAATAAATTCTCCAAATGACACAGTGCGAGTGGCCCCACGGAGATAACATGGGTCAGCCACTAGGCTGCACTGACTCTAATTCACACCATCAACATCACCCAAGCCAGCTATGGGAGTCTATTGCTAAGGTCCGTGTTGCTTCTGGGAAACACATGTAACCACTGACTGCTGCCAGCCACATGAGAATGGCATCTGCAAGATCCCTGTTTCTCCATAAATATGTTAATATCTTCAAAATCAATGTCTGGAGCCAGATAGCTGATCTGTGGTGCCCAGGTCATGTGCCTGAGATAGAGAGTCTCTATGTAGCTCCGAGGGCAGTTAAGAAAGCAAGTGTCTGGAATTTTGATTTTGCATATTTAGGAGGCAGGATCTGTTCAATAAGATGGGTATTTCCCAGAAAAGGTAAATGGTTTTAGATGTGTGGCCCAAAAGAATGAAGTGTTTACTAAATAACTTCCTTCCTGTGCCTTCCTGTCTCCCCAAATTCTCACATCATCTTCTAAAATAATTTGAGACCTGAGTTCAATTTCAGTAATTTTAGAAAATGGCCCTCTCCAAGCTCCCTCCCCAAAATTATATAATCCTGAAGACATCTGAAGGAACAAAGCAATTATAGCAATTATAACTCAGGACACAGCAAATGGGGATCTCTTTCATCAGATAAATGACTGTCTTGTTTGGTTTTCTGATGATGTTGTTAAATCTCAGCATAAGATCTGCAGTGGTATTCGCAGAATACATCTTATTAATCTGGTAATCATATTGAATATTTGTTGCCCGGAGCAGGGCTGCCAGGATTCTAGGCTGAAGATACTCATCCGTGACAATTATCCCATCACTAATCATCGTTGATAAACATTGAAAATATTAATCAGCTTCCATCTGATCACAGTCTCCCATTTAACCGCAGGAAAATCTCTGTTGTTTATGTACTGGCTTCTTTCCTCCTTCATTCATTTTGCTCATTTAAAGCCTCTCTTCCCGGCCTCTTCGTTCCAAACACATCCTGACAAATAGTGGCAGGCGGAGATATATCCCCTAGTTCGAATTGCACTGACATTGAATCAGACACACCAGAGAAGAGTGGAAATATACCACCAAACCAACCCCAAAGATAAAACATCACAGGGGGAACGTGTGTGTTAATTCCACTCCCAGAATAGGTCAAGAGGCAACGGGTTGATCCCATGGTATAGCTCAAGGGTGAGTAACAAAAATTCCTTATTGATGTGAACAGTGCTGGTAGATTAAAGTTTAGGGCACTTTCTGCAGACCAAAGACTCTCTCCTCCAACAGAGAGGGGGGAAAAGTGGAGAGAGGGAGGAAGCAGAGAGGAGTAAGAGGTGGCTAAAGAATGATATGGGGAAATAGGAAGGCTGTGTGAAGATGGTAACAGAGCAAACTGACCACAAAAACGAAATGTAGGATATTAAAATAGTTGTTATGGCATTTGACTTTTTTAGATGCAAGAAATATGCCCATATGAAATACATGTTAAACAGAATTTGGTACTTAACAATCTCCAGGCTCCTTGGCTTTCTCAAACAACTGACCCCTATAATAGTAACAAAGAGATGTGGACAAAATAATAAAGATCACAGAAAAGTACAGCTTGCCCCAGCAATGACCCTCTACAGCCAGGTACTGGGAGACACTCCACCCAGCAGAATATTCTGCAAACATGGTTTCCTTTTTCTGCTTCTGCTCCTGAAGCAGCTGGAGGGTGGTTGGTACAGATAAGGGGATGTGGCAAAAGGAGACGGGGCATGTTGTTTGGATACCGGTGAGTTTTTATGTTCGTGTGTGCCTGACCCAGTTGAGTACATAGCCCTGAGCTGTTCCTTTGCAGTTCTCTACAGCACAAGGCGAGCCAAGTCCCGCAGGAATTGGCTTTTTCCATCATTCCAAGTGAAATTCACAATTTCAGAAGGAAAAGTCATGTACTGAGGTCTTAGTTTGAGCCATGTGAAACTGTCATTTTAATAGGTGAAAAACGACCACATAGTATCAATCTTACATGTTTCTGATCTTATGTGTTAGGCACCATGAAAGACAACAAGGTTGCAGAGGTGAACAAATGGGCCCTGGGCAGAGCCAGGGAGAGCACACAGCCTAGCAGAGGAGACGGTACTGACTCATCACACAAATGACTGTACGGTTACAAACTGTAATGTACACCAGCAACTAACTTTGTGGGGCTGTAACGAGGGCTCAGGCCCAGGAGTGAAGGTCATGGAAGGTTTATGGAAGAAGTGTAGAGAGGGGTGAGTAGGGGTGTGGAGAGACAGAGCAGGAAGCAGTCCTTTACTCTCAGATGGTATGAAGTTCTGTGCCAAGTGTCATGGACCAAGATGACATTGTGCCCCTCGTGACAGCGTTCGTGGAAACCGTCTTCCAGTGGGTGAGATGGTAATTAAAAGGCAAACAGATGTATAAACAGAGTGTTCTCAAGTAAGAATATGTGCTTACAAGGACATAAACAAGGGGTTGAGAGGGAGATCAACAGAAGGGCATCACTACAGTGGCCCAAGAGGCCACTCTGAGGAGGTGACATTCATCCTGGGAAAGAGCATCGTATACAAGGGATACAAGAAAAAGTACTCTAGGCAGAAGGAACAGAATGAACAAAGATTATGTGATACAAACAAAAACAAAATCTTAGTGGCTCCAAAGGGTGAGTGATGAGGAGACAAACAGGGAGATGACACGTGGTTCATTTAGGCGTGGCAGAAGGTTTGGTATTTTATTATTATAAGTGAAAGGAAAACCCCAAAATTCTACATAAATGCACTGCTTATTACCTGAGTATTATAGATTGCAATATTTTTCTAGTTAATTAATTTAGTTCTGTACCACACTTTGAAGACACACACATAATCCTCATGTAGCTGAATACTTTGAATGTGCTTTTGATGTAAAGGCAATATTCTTTAACAGTGTGTACATTTTTAAACAATAATATTAACACTGAAGAGTAAGATCGGAAAAGAAAAGGCAGTAGCCATAACTATTTATTGGGCATTTGCCAAGGGCCACACCATGACTGACATGTGTTACCTCATTTAATCTTCTACCATTACCCCCACTTAAAGAGGAGGATAACACTAGCCTCATAAAATGAAATACAGAAAAGCACTCATTAAATATGCCTCCATGGTGCCACTGGATTGACGTTTTTGACTGATTGCATTGCTGTACCTCTAAGTGGAAAACATCATTTAGCATAATTTTCGGAAGGGGACTACTGTTTCATAATTCTGCTCCAAAAATTGACCATTCATTTCACAGCTCCAAACACTGAGCTGCAGAAGAGAAAGCCAGGGCACTAATTGAAGCTTTCTTTTATTGCTTAGATCTTGAGAAAATCTCTCGACATTTCTGGGCTTCCATTTTGAGGAGTTTAATTTAGATTACTCCAATCAAACACAGGTCATCCAGTTAACATGAATTTCACATAAACTACGAATATTTTAGTGTAAGTTATATTCTGTGCAATATTTGCCCATACCTGTCCCATGCAAACATGATGCCCTGAACTTTTATTTGCTAATATCTGACAAGCCTGGTTTGACTAGATCGAATGGATACAGCTGGGCCAGCAGAGCAACCGAAGAGGAAATTTTCAAATCACTGGGGAAATGAGAACTGAGTGATTCACACTGCTGAAGTCTTTAAAGAATTATCTTCTTTTCTGAGGTGTTTCCTTCTTTTATGTAATTAAAATATTTATTTTTCATGAAATGATAATATAAGCTTTTGTTGTTGCTATTTTGTTAATTTTTAAATTTTCTTAGGAAAGTAAAAAGAATGAACGGACCTAATTTAAATTTGTCATTGATGTGTAATTTATATATAGTGAGATGAACACCAGTGTGAAAGTTTGAAAAGTTTTTCCAAAATGCTTATACCCGATTTCTAACACAGAAAATATTGCCTGGGTCTTTTCTCCGGTTCTCACCTACTTCCTCAAAGCCAGCGAGTGCTCCATTCTTAAGAAATATTCACCATAGATTGTTTCATCTGTTCTAGACCTATCAGTAGAAACTTGTAATAGATATTATCTGGCTTATTTCACTCAGCATGATGTTTCTGAGAGTCATCACTGTTGCCTGCGTCACAGTTCTTTCATTTACACTGCTTAGTAGTCTTCCACATACATACCACCGTTTCTTTACTTAACTGTTTCCCAAAGTGGCTCTGCCATTTTATATTCTCAGCAGGGGTGACTGAAAGTTCCATTTTCTCCATATCCTTGTCAACACTTTGTATTGTCAGCCTTCTAAATTTTAATCAATCTAGTGGGTGTGAAAAAGCATTTTGCTGCAGGTTTAATTTTTTCCCCTAATGATCAATGATACTACCACCTTTTCATGTGTTTCTTGGCCAAAATATATCATTTTTATGATATATTTTGTTTAAATATTTTCTTCTTGCTACTGTTTTAACTGCATCCCAGAAATCTTAATGTTATGTTTTTATTATTATTTATTTTAAAATATTTTCTATCTTATGTTTTACTTTCTTTGATTAAGGGGCTATCTGATATTAAACTGCTTCATTCCAAGAATCTGGTATTTTCCAGATTTTTTTGGTTATTGATTAGTAATTTAATTCTGTTTTGTTCAGAGAACATGCTCTGTATGATCTTAATCCTTTAATATTTATTGATACTTCCTTTAATGTATAACAGGTGGCCTGTTTTGCTATTATGTGGAGTGTTCTAAAATGTCAATTTGGTTGATCCAGTTGATAAGTTTCTCAAATGTTCCATATTCTTAATGATTTTTGTCTATTTGTTATAGCAATCAAAGTATTTATGCTCTGTTATTAGTGCATACAGATAACCGTTGTGCTTTGGTGTTATGGTGACTATTACAATAATTTCAGTTCATCAATGTTTTCCTTTGCAGTACCTAATCTACTTTTAAGCCAAAATAGTAAATTTATACTTTCAGATATTGCATTGTTTTGTCTTTATAATTTCCATTTGGTTCTTTTCTTGTATCTTTATTATTATATTTATCTTTTCCTTTAAATTCTTTCTTTATAACAGCTATTTTAAAGCCTGAATGCTAATTTCATCTGTTCAGTAATTTCTGTGTCTTATTTTGTTCACTGTTTTTTTTCTCTGAAAATGGATCACATTCTTCAATCACACATTTAATGATATTTTTACTTATTTTTTAGTAGCATTTTAATTGATGGAAGTTGAGATTGCTATATTGTTTGTTGAGAGCCTAGCTTTTGCTTACTTCCTTGAAGGAGTGTTTAGTTTTGTCCTGGAAGGCACTTGATTTTCTGACAGATCCGTCTGATCATCTCAAGGCTTATTTTAAAACCTAGTGAGAATAGGTCTTCAATTTCTCTACTCCTAATCTGTGGCTTTTCTAAGGTCTCAGTGAATACTGGGAATGTTCAGCAAGGTCTCTTCTCTCTGGCTGATCAGAAACTCTACCAACTGAGTAACCTTTGGAATTTCTGTTCAACCCACAGTTCCCCAGAAATCATTCTCCCCATGTAAATGCAGTGTAGTATTAAGCCAAAGATTTCAAAGGATCTGTATGCAGGTTTATGGCGACCCTTCTTTGCATAGCACCCCCCTCTCTGGAAATCTGCCCAGAAAATTTTCTGCTGCCTTCAGTTATGATCTCTGCCTCCATAACTGAGTACTCTGCTTGAGATCTCCCTTCTTGTATCCTGATTAGAAAGTACTTTCAGGCATAAAGCTAGAGTAATTAAAGGGTTCATTTTATTTGTTTCCCTTTCGTAGAGACTGAAACACTGTGCTGCCTATTTTCCAAAGTCTGAAAACATTTGCTTCAATTATTTTGTTCAGTTTTATATCTTTTTATGTTGGGGGGAGGGTGGATCCAGGGCCAGTGACCCTGCTATTGCCAGAACCAGAAGTCTTCATTCCTTCTAATATTGTTTAGGTTATCAAGTGTTTTTCAAGTCTTAGACAAAGGAATTTTATAATCTCTTAATAATGATCAGATCTAAAATGTTATGTCATTCAAATACCTGACAAACGTTGAACATCTTTCTCTGTACTTGTCATTGTCAGGTACAGGGAATCTAAGGTTAAGGACCATAGGACCCCTACCATCAAGAAGCTCCCAGTCTGGGGCGCCTGGGTGGCTTAGTCGGTTAAGCGTCCGACTTTCGCTTAGGTCATGATCTCGCGGTTTGTGGGTTCGGGCCCCGCGTCGGGCTCTGTGCTGACTGCCAGCTCAGAGCCTGGAGCCTGTTTCAGTCTGTGACTCCCTCTCTCTCTGACCCTCCGCTGCTTACGCTGTCTCTCTCTCTCTCCTAGAAATAAATAAAACATTAAAAAAAAAAAAAAAAGAAGCTCCCAGTCTATTTGGGTAATAAATGAAGAAATAGAAGCTATAGAAGCTATTATACATAGTAGTGTCTAAAATCTATCAGAAATGTGGTAAAATAATTGATATTATTGTTATTTAGACAGGGCAGTGTCACAGACTTACAATTTTATTCCCAGTAGACTGCAAGGGATGCAAACTTCCTCAGCAGGCAAGGACTGTATATGATTTCATAATTTTGTCTCTCCCAGGCAATCCAATTTGATGACTAGTAATGAATATTATTTCCCTTTCCTTCATTTGAGAAACAAGTTATCAAGAAATCTTATTGTAATTATGATAAAGGAAGAATATGTATTAGAACCAAGGGAACCCAATTTTTCTATTATTTGGTGGTAGTTTTCTCTACACCTATATGTTCTCGCAAAGTTCACTACCAGGGATCTCAGATCTCTAGGCAATTCTGGGTATGAGAAAGCCAGGGGTGGGATAGGTTAATTTTTTAAAAATATGTCTAATAGCTTTACCAAGAAACAATTTATATGTCATAACATTCACCCTTCAAAACACAATACAATGGGCTTTTTTTTTATATTCACAGAGTTGTGTAAATATCACACTATTTAATGTTAGAATATTTTCCTGACCTCAAAAAACAAAACAAAACAAAACCAAAATCAAAATAAAAAACCTGTGCCCCTTAGCTGTTACTTCCCACTTCCTGCTCTGCCAGCCCCTGGCAACCACTAATCTACTTTCTATGTCTTCAGATTTGACTCATCTATTTCATATAGATGAAATTACCTAATATGTGGTCTTTTGTGACTAGCTTGTTTCCTTTATCGTATTTTCACCGTGCATCCATCTTATAGTATGTATAAATACTTCATTTCTTATTATTCCAAAAGTATTCCATTGCATGGATATACCACATTTTTGTCAATCCATTCAGCAGTTGATGGAAAGTTGGGTTGTTTCTACATTTTGGCTCTTGAGAGTAATGCTGCTGGGATCATTCATGCACAAGTTATTGTGTGGACATATATTTTCATTTCCCTCCGAAACTGAGGTATGCACTGAGGCATGAGATCACTGGGTCATATAATATTTCTGTGTTTAATATTTTTAGGAACTTCCAAAATGTTTTCCAAGGCAGCTGCACTATTTTGCAATACCACTATTTTGCATCTTTATCAACATAGTCACTATTTATTTGATTCTAATCATCATTATGGATGTGAAGTAGTATCTCATTGTGGTTTTGATTTGAATTTCTCTGATGACTAATGATGTTGATCATCTTTTAATGGGTTTATGGTCATTTGTACATATTCTTTAGAAAAATATTCAGATATTTTGCCCATTTTTTGTCTTTTTTATTGATTTCTAATACCTTCTTGTTGGAATCAAATCCCTAATCAGATATATTATTTGCAAATATATTTTTCACATTTTGTGGGTTGTCTTCTCTGATGGTGTTCTTCGAAGCACAAAATTTTTGATATCTGTGAAGGCTGATTTGTCTATTTTTAATTTTGTCACTCATAACTTTGGTGACATATGTAAGAAACTATGCTTAACCCAAAGTCACGAAAATGTAGTCCCACATTTTTTTTCTGCAGTGTTTTATAGAATGAACTCTCACATCCAGTCTATGATCTATTTTGAGTTAATATTCATATACAGTGTGAAGGAGGGTATCCAACTTAATGGTTTTTCTTATGGATATCGTGTTGTCACAGCAACGGTTTTGAAATGACTATTCTTTTCCTATTGGATTGTGTTAGAATGCTTTTAAAAATAAAAGGACCATAGTAGGAGGGCTTGTTTTCCAAATCTTGATTCTACTCCATTGATCTATGTGTCTATTTTTATGCAAGTACCACACTATCTTGATTACTGTAGTTTGTAGTAAGTTTTGAAAATGAGAAGTGAAAGTCTTCTTTGTTCTAAGGATTGTTTTGATTAATCTGGGTCCCTTTCATTTCCATATGGATTTTAGAATTAGCTTTGTAACTTTCTGCAAAACCAGGTTGCCGGTATTTTGACAGGGGTTGCATGGAATCTGTCAATCAATTTGGAGAGTACTGTCATCTTAACTCTTCCAATCCATGAACATGGGATATGTTTCCATTTATTTAGACTTCCTTCAATTTCTTTCAACACTTCTTTGTAGTTTTCATTGCATAACTTTGTGATTTTCTTAAATTTATCTCTAAGCATTTTATTCTTTTGATACTATTGTAAATGCAATTTTATTAATTTTATTTCTGGAAATGCAAGTTAATTAAAATGCAATTGATTTTCTATATCTGGCTCATATATGAAACTTTGCTGAACTTGTTTACAAGTTCTAATAGCTGTGTGTGTGTGTGTGTGTGTGTGTGTGTGTGTGTGTGTGTTCCTTAGTTTTTTCTAGAAAAAAATTATACCATCTGTGAATGGCAAGAGTTTTCTTTCTCCATTTCCAATCTGGTGCCTCTTTTTTCTTCTCTCAATTAATTGGACTTACTACAACCTCCAATATAGTGTAGAATAGGCATGGTGAAAAGAGGACAATGTTGTCTTCCAGATTTGAAGGAAAAGTATTGAATCTTTTCCTATTAATTAGGATGTTACTTATGAGTTTTCTACAAACATTATTAGGTTGAGGAAGATCCTTTCTATTCCTTGTTTGTTGAGTGTTTTATCATGAAAGGGTATCCTGGATTCCATCCAGTGCTTTTTATGTGTGTATTGAGATGATCATCTGGGTTTTGACCTTTAATATCTAATATACTGACTGACCAATTTTTATATATTAGACGAACCTTACATTCCATAGATATATATTGCTGAGCCATTAAACATAATCCTTTTTATATGTTGCTGGGTTCTATTTTCCAGTATTCTGTTAAGAACTTTTCTACCTATATTTATATGGAATATTGTTCTGTATTTTTATGTGATGTCTTTGATTTGGTATCAAAATAATACTGGCTTCATGGAATGAATTGGGAAGTTTTCCCTCTATTCTACTTTTCAGAAGTTTTTTTTTAACATTTTTTTAAAATGTTTTATTTATTTCTAAGAGAGAGAGACAGCGTGAGCAGCGGAGGGTCAGAGAGAGAGGGAGTCACAGACTGAAACAGGCTCCAGGCTCTGAGCTGGCAGTCAGCACAGAGCCCGAGGCGGGGCTCGAACCCACGAACCGCGAGATCATGACCTAAGCGAAAGTTGGACGCTTAACCGACTAAGCCACCCAGGCGCCCCTCTACTTTTCAGAAGTTTTTGAAACTAGTGATATGAATTCTTTCAATGTTGATGTAACCCACCAACATAGCCACTTAGTCCAGGAATTTTCTTTGTAGGATTTATTAAGTTAGTAATTCAGCTTCCACTTGTTACAAGTCTGTTCACAATTCTATTATAAAGAAATGGATTGTCACACATCCTCACTTCACCATTCTGGAATTGTTTTCCCATATTTTAAAATATTATGTATAGATAGAAATAGATATACAGAGATATATCTAGAGATAGATAGATAGATAGATAGATAGATAGATAGATAGATAGATAATCACTTTGTTTTAAGGTTATATCCAAGGGTTGGTATAGGCCAATCTGGACTATGCAGCTGATCTCACCTGAGTTGTGAGCCCATTAGAGTTGTGACCACATTAACAATTCTAAAAGTTTCTTGCCAGCAGCGATGATGTGGAGAGGGCACTCCCTCATACACTGTTGGTGGGAATGTAAACTGGTACAGCCCCTCTGGAAAACAGTGTGGAGGTTCTTCAGGAAACTAACAATAGAACTCCCCTATGACCCAGCAATAGCACTGCTAGGAATTTACCCAAGGGATACAGAAATGCTGATGCATAGGAGCACATGGACCCCAAAGTTCATAGCAGCACTCTTCACAATAGCTAAAACATGGAAAGAGCCTAAGTGTCCATTGACGGACGAATGGATCAAGAAGATGTGGTTTATCTATACCATGGAATACGACATGGCAATGAGAAACAATGAAATCTGGCCATGTGTAGCAACGTGGATGGGCCTTGAGGGTGTTATGCTGAGCGAAATAAGTCAGGCAGAGAAGGACAAATATCATATGTTTGCACGTATAGGAGGATTAGGAGGAACTTAACTGAGGAACAAGGGGGAGAAGAAGGGGGAAATGGTGGGGGAAAGGGAGAGAGGCAAACCATGAGAGACTCTTGAATGCTGACAAAACTGAGGACTGGTGGATGTGGGGGGGGGAGGGATGGGCATGGAGGAGGGCACTTGTGGGGATGAGCACTGAGTGTTACGTGGAAACTAATTTGACAATAAACTATTTGTAAAAAAAAAAAAAAAAAAAAATTCTAAAAGTTCCATGGTCAAACTGGAGGTGTCCAGTAAGGGCCTGGTACTCCCCCTTTCTCTAAAACACTTTTTGGGTATTTCTCATTGGAAGGAGAGTGTATTTTGGTCTCCATGTCTGAAGGCTTACCACCTTCCAACAGTCTTTTTTCCTGCTATCTGTGACATGGATGAAAAACTTCTTGAATCATGGTCCCACTGCTCCTGCCATATTATTTTTCTAACAATTCCCATCCCTATTCCTCCTTGCATCTTCTGTTCCCTTACCCAGATAGGCTTGGGGACCCTTAGGCTATATCCATGCAGAAAGAGGCCTAGGAGAAAGAGTACTAAATTTTGTTCTCACATCAATTATATTACTATCTACTGTGTATCATTAGGTCAGTCTTAGAACCATAGAATATCATATTCAGTAGGAACTTAAAAGGCTATAGGCCCAATCTTATATCTCTAGGTAAATTATCACGAACTCAGCATGATCAAGTGCTTGCTCAAGATCACAGAACCAGAGAATAATGCAGCCAGAACTAGACTCGAAGTTTCCTTATTCCCAACCAGGCACTATTTGCCCATATAAAATTCTGTCTAGTCTAATTTAATCACTTGTTTATTAGGTGGCTAAATAACTCCTATATAAGACTCTGCTAGTTTGAAAGCTCAAATAAAGTATCATAGAGGTGTGTGTGTGTGTGTGTGTGTATTTAAAACTTTATTCAAGCATTCAGTGTTGTTTATAAAAACTAAAAATATGTGTCAACCAAATATTTGAAATATAAGTATTATTTTTTGTTTTTTTCCCTGCTTATTTTGTCCCCACATGTATTACAAAAAGATGTTGCTCTATAAGCTCTCTATAATTCAGTGGTTTGGAACTTGGAATACATTTTTAATTCCTTTTTGGAAAAAATATATAACTCATAATAGTAAGTGCCTGAATTTTACAATAATATGACATGTTGTTAGTCACAGTACTATAAAAGAGTATCACCCAGTTTTTATCGAGAATATATTAAAAATTAGAACTTATATTGGCAGGCATGCCTCACTCTTCTCTGCCAAAACATCCATCAGGAGGATTGAACGCACCATCTCACCTATTGGGCACTGGAAGCTCTAAGCTACTGGTCATGGTTTCATAGCTTGGGGAAATCTGCCACCGAGTCAGATGTGGATAAATGAGGAGCTTAGCACTGAAATTTGGCATAGACCAAGGGGGGGCATTTCTCAGTCAAGGTCAGTCCCTTGCTAAGCATTGTTAATATAAAAGCAAGAATATTGCCCTGAATAATACTTCAGTGTCTGGAATTCTGAAAGTCAAGGACGAGAAGAGCATTCTTCAGTTCATTTCTTACTCTTGCTGATTTTCTATGACCCAACACTGAGGGGAGAAGTAACACTGAGGTGAAGGATGAGTATTATGGGGGATAGCATAGTCTCTGTGGAAGGGAGACATAATGGAGACTCCAGCATGGCAGGAGCAAGATAGGCTTCTTTACACTAGTCTTGATTGGTCTCCTTGGTTCGCCTGATGGGTGGGTGTTGTATTTTTATGTGAGGTCCAGCTGGATGTTGCTGAATCTTTCCATATCATACCTAAAGGTAAGCCCGATGTCTGTTTGACAACTCAACTCTGTGTTCTCAAGGGACTGTATTCAGAAAGGCTCAGGGACCCAATGATCCTAATAAATCTCTGTTGCTTTTAAAGAATAGGATTTTGAGGAGGAAACTTTAATTGCATGTTACTAAAGTGCAAATTGCACCTGTATTGTGGGAGTAAGCGTGTCACATGCCTAATACTTAGTTTTGTTGATGAAAGTTACTTCAAAGCTGTCCCCTGCCTTTCCTGCACCTGCCTATTCCTAGTGATTCCCCCATGCACATATCTGACCTCCCATTTACCATCTTAAAAAAAGCAGTCCTCAGATAGGACTTTATGTATATTAAAATTAAACAGTTATTTGACATGAGAAATAGAGGGCTTGAAAGAGTTAAGCAAATTAAAAGGTATTCCTCTCTGGACTCAGATGTGTCCTCCCAACTGCGAATATTGTAAGGGGTACCCTAATGAAAATATAACTCCCAAAGGGAACTTAAAGGCAATTAAAACAACATTAGTGTTTTTCATAACTTTACAATGTCTTTATGCATGTGATAAAACCTTACTAATTATTGAAAAGTTATTTGTATTAAGATTTCAGAGCAGAGAGATAATCTGTGCAATTTAGAATCCTGAGCCACCATCAGGGAGCTGGCTAACAGAACCAGAATTCCCTTGCCAGCATCTCCAGTTGCATCAGTGAACCTCAAACAGGATCCTTTGCTAGCAAATATTAGCTTATTGTGGTTTAAAAATAAATAAATACCTTGAGTAAATGTGCAGTGACACCAAAAATTAGTTTCCACAAACTGACTAAATATAGTATCTACTGGGAAAAGGCAAATGAGTTCAAGTGGAAAAAAATACCAAGTTCTAGAAGGGAGAGCATGCATTTCTCTAAATGGACTAAAATTTTAGTGTGCTCTGAATGTAATCAACATTCAAGGCTCACTTTATGGAAAGAAGAACGATAGAGGCTTACTGGGTGATTTCCATAATTCAGCTCAGTATCAATTTGGCAGGAGGAATACAGAACACTGCCACAGTTCTCTTAGCACAAGCTAGACACCCAAACCATACAACTGATTCACCAACCTCTCAAATAAGCTAACATGTGATATGCTAACCAGGCCAAGTCTTAAAGGCATATTATAGAAAACGTGGAGAGGAAGGTTACTGAGGTTTCCAGAGTGTAATAAGCGAAGTTTCAGAGACAGAAAGGTCCCTAGAGGTTACTGAAGTACAAGAAGTCTGTCGTTATAAGGATAAAGAAATTGAGATCCAGAAGGATCAAGTAAGTTGCTCGAAGCCATTCATTCAGTGAGTGTGAGAACCCAGGGTTAAAAGAGGTCTCAGCTTTTGGAGAAATATTTTCCCCATCTAAATAGTATAGGTGATGCATGGCAGAGCTGTATCGACAAGTCTATTAGCAAACTAACAACCCTTCTATTATATTTTGAAACAGTGAGTGTATGAAGGTGCTAACCTGGGGGGGAGGTTTGATTACTTTAGGACAACACTTGGATCCTTCAGCAGTTCCTCGATACCAAGGACCACAAGCAGAGGTTAGATATTAGACCCAGGAACAATACCACATGAGAGATTCTGACTCAGATAACTAAGACTTGTCCGTATTTATAAACACCAGGGGCTCATGATGAACTGGACCCCAACTAAGAGCCAAGAACAGAAAGAATTAGATTCCCTATGGTAACACCTGTTTCCTGACTAAAGTGTAAAATTAACATCGCCAAGCATCTGCAACCATTTTCTATGCTGGTACACCCATGACAACCCAGTAGCATCAGTTCCCACTTAGTAGCAAAAGAAAGCAGGGAGCAAGTAAGTGCATTTAATTTATAAAGTTCGCCAAAGGTCTTTTTAAATCCATTAAGTGTGATATGCTAGTCCAGCTGAGATCTACCTGTAGAATTAGAAGAGTTTATCTTCATTGCTATATTTCACAGGGAATAAATAATCCAGAAGATTGTGAGGGCAGTTTCTGATTGAGCACAATCACAGACATCCATCAGAGAGAAGACTCAATGAATGATGTCTGCCCATCCCCTGTGGGTTTCTGAGTAGGACTGCAGCAGGCAGGTGTTGTGTGTGGGTGAAGAAAAAAGTTTGCAGAGATGGAGTTCCAAGTAATGACCTACTTATCATGAACAACATGCATTTATTAACCTGAAACCAATGCATTGAAAAGCAAAATATGTTTCCATTCATTATATCTTTATTTTGCAAATTGCAACAAAGGTGCCATGTTTTTATAAATATATATTCTCACACACACACTCCAACAAACATAACAAAGAGCAAAGAAAAAATAAAGGAAGCCATGAAACAACACATGGTAAGGCTGGAAAGCAATGTTCAGGGCACAGAGGGCTATAAGAGCAAAGCACCAGGAAAACAACTTCTGGGTAAGTAGAGCCTCAGAGAGTTGGAGACCTCCATGAGTCTTTGCCTTCTCTGTTACTCATGCTATGCCTTGTCGTGAAAAAGAAAGAATGAACGGAGCGCTACAAATCAGCCTTGTGCTCATGGTTAAGGTGCATTTCTATGGCTCATATTTGGACTGACCATCACTGGGTTGTAGAGTTTGTCTGGATATCCCCAAATCTCAAACCAGAAATCATGCTGCAGAGAACCAAGGGACTTGGAGGGAGATGAAACACTTCCTTCCCCAGTGTATGCAATTTTGCTCGTTAAGCCTGCAGGCACCATAAATGGATATGGGGATCCCATGAAGAGGTGAAGAAGTTATACATTTGTCTACCACTTGGCAGGCTTTTCCTAGGGGTACCCACCACCCTCCTGCCTCTTTTATGGAGGACGTAGAAAAACATAACAGTCAAGAACATGGACTCTAGAACCCAACTACCTGGGCTCAGTCCTTTCTGTGCATCAGTTTCTTACTTATAAAATGAAGATAATGATAGGACAATCTTTTAATTTTCATGTGAATATGAAACACACATATGCATAACCAATTATTTATCACAGTGAACTTATGGCCTGGTTCATATGTAATGGCAATGTACTGATACGTCTTTCATAGATTCCTATCTCCTAAACATAACCAAATATGTTTTCACACAGGTTATAGAATGGCCAGACTTCAGTCCCCTAAAGAGGAGTAATTCAACATGATTAAGAGCACAAACGTGAAGGTAAGACAGACCCGAACTAGAATACTGGCTTTGCCACTAATTCCATGATCTTAGTTAAGTTAAACACTTGTAAGGCTTAGTTTTCTTACTTGTAAATTACAGAAAAGAGCATTTTACAGGATTATTGGGCAGATTAGAAATGGCTGATGTATGTAAAGTGTTCAGCATGATAACCTGCAGAATAACTATTCATCAAAAGGACTAGGAAACTATTATTTTTATTATATACTAGAACTGTAGAACTACAGGTAAATATAGATATCTAGTAGAAGCTATACATTTTAGGAGAAATCTGTCTGTCTACCTACCTGCCTACAACTATCTATCCATCTATCCATCTATCTATCCATCCATCCATCCCTTTAACTTTCTCTACTTTCTCCATTATTGAAGTGGCAGCTAGAACATTCTAGGGTTCTGCCTCAGGGAAGAGATATGACAGGGCCTGTATTTTTCTGGCTCTGAGTTTCAAAAGCCAAGACCCTCGAGGCAACAGAAATGACTCAGTATAGACTAACAATTTTGGAATATACTTAATGATAAAAGAACTGATTTTGAATAAAGACCTAATCAAAGGCAAAAAATAAAATAAAGTCAGATGGTTATTAACTGTAAAAAAAACAAAACAAAACAAAACTCACACCCTAAGGCAGTCTACCTCCTACAGACTGGGTTGATGAAGTAAGGTATGCATAGAAGTTCGTAAATCCAAAAGAAAGTGGGGACCTGTGCCCTGTTGTCTGGGTCAAACCCTGGAGAATTACTAAAACTCTGAGATTTGCAAAATTTGACATTACAGATGACTTGTTTCCCATTAGGCAGAGTGGGCTAAATGAATGTCTTCATGCTGTATATAGAAAGGCAAAGCCCAGGTCACCCCTCCAAGAGTTTACCACATACAGTGAGCACTGTAACATAAAAGCAGGGAAAACCTCTGGAATGAAGACACTTGCAGAAGAAAGCAAGGAGTGTTTTAGCTACAACCTGTGTAGTATCTTCAGATGACCACAGGGAAAAAAGGATAGAACCTCTATAAATACTTAATATGAACAGTTACATACCCCCTAATCATCTCTTCACAATAAGGCCATGGCACTAAATAAGTCTCCTAGAACTTAGAAACAGACAGACATGGGAAAGGAGGCATCACAAAATAAATGGCATTACGTTTCTGCCAAGTTGACAAAATAAAAATTAAGTTGAATAACAGAAATATAAATTTATGTTTCTGGCACAGACAACTTTTGCTAAGACTAGAATTACTTGCCACACAGGTGAATAAACTAAAACTTGGAGAAATTAAAATGAATTTGTTCATGTCACACTGTCATCTGTTATCCAACAGAGCTATCTCAGCTCTCTTTCTAACATGACAAGAAATCTTGATCTCATTTTTTGTATCCAAATTTGTAGAAATATTCCAAATCTTGATATATTATGGGATAATTGACTTTCAAATTACTTTTAGCAGAGCCCTTTTTCAAAAAAAATCTTATGCATAACTCCAATATTAAGAATAGGTAAACATAGAGCTTCCTTTGATCGAGGTGAGAGTGGACATACTCTGACTCCCTTTAGACATCTCTACTCCTAACAATAAAAACAACAAGTAGAAACTGGTTTAGTGGAAGGCTTACTGTATTAGTAAGCTTTCTGTATTAGTCTGTTCAGGCTGCCAAAACAAAATTCCGTAGGTTGGTGACTTAACCCACAGAAATTTATTTTCGCACCATTCTGAGGCTGGAAAATGCAGCAGAGGGGCTGGTGTCTGTTGAGACCTTACATCCTGGCTTGCAGACAGCCAGCTTCTTATTGTATCCCCCATGTGGCCTTTTCTATGGTCATTCCCAAAGAAAGAGAAAGAGGACTCTCATCTGTCTCTCTCTTCTTATAAACACATTAGTCCTATCATATTAGGCCTCTACCCTAATACCTCATATAACATTAATAGTCTCTTTAGAGGCCCTCCCTCAACATATAGTCACATAGGAGGTTATGGCTTCAACACGCGAACTTTGTAGAAATACAATTCAGTTCATTACAGTCATCTTCCTGAAAGTTTAGAAACCCAGGAGGTGCTCTCAAATTTGGTTCTCACCAGCTGGTCCCACAGAAAGATGCCAAAATGCTCTGGAATGCATTTTTCTCCTTTTCCTAATGAATAAAGTGAGCTAAATACTCCTAGTTCAATGTTTTGAAATTACAAATGTATACCAAATTTTAGGTCAAAATAAATTCTATCTGCCTACTCTAGTCACTGTTGCCTGTGTTAAGTAAACTTTGCACATTGTTATTTACTCTTCTTCTTTGTCTTTTCAATTAAGGAAAGTGCTCAGTTTCCATTACTACCCTTTCCTAAAAGAGCATTTGACATGTTAATACTACTAATCACTTGGACAAGATGAGTATACTGTATCAGAGCAACCCTTCCATAAAGAACTACAAAAACCAGATGAATGACAAAATACAGTTATTTGAAGGCAGCTGAAAGTGACAAAGGCATCAAGGACTTTAGGGACCATAGTTTTTGGAGAAAAAACCCCATATTCAGGTGAGCTGGCATTATTTTCTACTTTCTCCTTGAGGCATTGTACTGTAAGTAAGTGGCCCAAGACCAAGGAAAGGCAAGAAGAAAATGGTGGCTTAAGAGTTTCCAGTAGTCACATTAATTTAGTTGGTGAAATCTGGATTTCATTGCTACTAAGGCAAGCAGGCCTAATACAATTATGACAATAGATGACAAGATGAGCCCAGTAAAGAATAATAAAACAGAAGTTATTATATTTGAAATGTGATGACTAAATGAAGAACTCAGTAAATAGATTTATCATGTATCAGAGTCACAGAAGCGACAGAAACAAGGTTTTAAGAGGAAATAGAAAGAAAATAAGAAAATTGTCCCCAAATAAGAAAAAAGTATCAAGCCACAGAAGTAAACAACTGTGTGAACTACATGCAGGATAAATTCAAAGAAAAATAAATCTAGTCATAACATAGAAAAACTGTTTCTGACCAAAGACAAAGGGTAAATATTAAAAAGGCACACTACATGGCAATGAGAAACAATGAAATCTGGCCATGTGTAGCAACATGGATGGACCTTGACGGTGTTATGCTGAGCGAAATAAGTCAGGCAGAGAAGGACAAATATCATATGTTTGCACATATAGGAGGATTAGGAGGGACTTGACGGAGGAACAAGGGGGAGAAGAAGGGCGGAAATGGTGGGGGAAAGTGAGAGAGGCAAACCATGAGAGACTCTTGAATGCTGACAAAAACTGAGGACTGATGGATGTGGGGGGGAGGAGGGATGGGCCTGGAGGAGGACACTTGTGGGGATGAGCACTGGGTGTTATGTGGAAACTAATTTGACAATAAACTATTTGTAAAAAAAAAAAAAAAGGCACAAACAGATTATGGTTTACAGATAATTATCTTCCAAGGATCAATATCAAAACATACAGTTGACTTCTCAAGAGAAACAATGAAGCCAAAGAATAATAGAATGCAATCTGAAAGTTCTAGAGAAAATAACTGTCAGACTATAATTCTAAATTTAGCAACTATTTCTTTCAACAACATCAATGATAAAGGACATTGTCAGATAAACAAAAACTGAGAGAAATCATCAACAATATAATTTGATAAAGAAATCATCAAAAGATGTTCTATAAATAAAAGGAAAACAATCTCAGGTAGAATCCTGTAAAGTCAAGAATAAATGAAAAAATACACAATGATAAATATTTAGGAAAGCCTATATGAAACTGAGTAAAATATGAAACGTTAGCTTGTGTGATTTATAAGGTACAGAGAATTAAAGGCAATAGTAACATATCTTTGGGGAGGGTAGTAAGTGGAGATAATTATCCCTTGCATTGTCAGAAAAGTAGAAAAATATGCTGTGATAAACTATAATAAGCCACAGATGCACAATGTAGTATCTAAACTAAAGAACAATAAATATAACTGAAACAGAGTAGAAGACTGAAGTATTAAAAATAGCTGCCAGATTAACGAAAATGAAGGTAACAAATTGAGAAAACGTAGGACAGATGATGGAAATACATAATTTGTTGTAAAATGATAGATTTAAGCCCACAAGGTAAGTGCATTAAATCCAAATAGATTCCTAACTCCAGATAAGAAATAAAAATTATCTGGTTGCAAAAAAAAAAAAAAAAAAAAAGTTAATAGTATTTTGCTTTAAATGTCAAGATATGGAAAGATTGATAGTAAAAGAATAGAATGTAAGCAGTAACCAAAAGAAAGCCAATTTAACTATTCTAATATCAGAATAAATAGGCTAAGAATCATTGAAGATTAAAAGAATTTTTTCATAATAACAAAAAGGTTACCTTACTAGGATATGAGCTCTAAATTTGTATGCACCTAACAACATAGTCTTAAAATATATAAGGCAAAATCTGCCCAAATTAAAAGGAGAATCATACAAAGTCAATTTTATTAGAGTTTTAAAATTACTTTCAGCAACTAATTGTTATGACGACAAAAATTAGTAGACTTAAACAACATAAATGACCAACTTAACCTAAATGACATATAAAATATAGAGCTGCAAAACTATAGAATAAAAAAATCTTTTAAAGAAAGTTAAACATCAAAATAGAGGAAATAAGTCTCAAAAAATTAAAATATTGAAATTGTACAGTCTGTGCCCTGAAAATAGTAAAATTATGATAGTGATAAGTGATAATATGCCCAGACATTTATAAACCAATTTACTTGTATTTAACACAAAATTTAATATGTAAAGGTGCCAATTTTTTCCAATTAATTTATATAATAAATACAATCCCAGTCCAAATTCCTACCAGGTTATGTGTATATGTATGTGTGTTTACAGAAAGTGAGAAGCATCCTAAAATTCATATGGAAATGAAAAGAACAAAAGTACTCAAGTTAATCTGATGAAGAACCAATTTGGATAAGTTTGTACAACCATTTGACAATAATTACAGTAAATAATACTGTGTAATAGTGTCTTAGTTTAGACAGACTTCTCAGTGGGACAGAAAAGAGAATCCAGAAAGAGACTCATACATGTATGACTACTATAAAGGCTAAATGCTGGGTCACTTTGCTCTTACAGCCCCTCTGGAAAACAGTGTGGAGGTTCCTGAGGAAACTAACAATAGAACTCCCCTATGACCCAGCAATAGCACTGCTAGGAATTTACCCAAGGGATACAGAAATGCTGATGCATAGGAGCACATGGACCCCAGTGTTCATAGCAGCACTCTCCACAATAGCTAAAACATGGAAAGAGCCTAAGCGTCCATCAACAGATGAATGGATCAAGAAGATGTGGTTTATCTATACCATGGAATACTACATGGCAATGAGAAACAATGAAATCTGGCCATGTGTAGCAACATGGATGGACCTTGAGGGTGTTATGCTGAGCGAAATAAGTCAGGCAGAGAAGGACAAATATCATATGTTTGCACGTATAGGAGGATTAGGAGGAACTTAACTGAGGACCAAGGGGAGAAGAAGGGGGGAAATGGTGGGGGAAAGGGAGAGAGGCAAACCATGAGAGACTCTTGAATGCTGATAAAAACTGAGGACTGGTGGATGTGGGGGGGAGGAGGGGTGGGCATGGAGGAGGACACTTGTGGGGATGAGCACTGGGTGTTATGTGGAAACTAATTTGACAATAAACTATTTAAAAAAATAAAAACAAAAAATAAAATGAAAAAAAAAAATAAATGCTGGGCCACTTTAGTATTCATATAAAAAATAGATCTTGATTCTTTCACATATACAGAAAAATAAATTTCAGCTGAATTCTAGAATAAAATGTAAAAGTAGAACAATAAGGCTTCTAGACTACAACAAAGGATAATTTCTTTATGACTTCAGGGAAGGCAAAATTTTCTAAGTAGGAGATAAAAGACACTAAGCATGAAGGAAAATATTAGTAAATTCAATTCCATTAAAATTAAAAAATTTCTTAACTATTAGGTACAAACTTCCAGTTAAAAAATAAGTCACAGAGATGAAATGTATAGCATTGAAAATATTAAAATGAAAACTTAAGTTTTCATGATCAAAACACACCATTACAAGTTTTATGAAAAGGCAAGCCATATAGCAGGGGAATATATTTGCAATACAATTATCTGGAAAAGAACTTCTATCTACAACATATAATAAAAAGACAAATAGCCCACTAATAAAATGAGCAAAAGATTTGAAACATCACTTTATAAAAGAATATGTGCCAAGAGCCAATAAAATGAGAAGATGCTGGACACCGTTAGTATTAAGGAAATGGAAATTAAAACCACTAGCTAACCATTCCTTCTTCCCTTCAATAAAGGTTAAAACAGAAAAGAATAAAGAGAAGGGAAGAAAAAAATATTGTAATACCAAGTACTGAGAGGATATGAAGAAAGAGAAACTCTCATATAATTAACAATACTATTTGATAATATCTTTTAAAACTGACATATGCATTCCTTATGACCCAGCAATTTCACTCCCAACCAAAAATGCATACAGAGATAAAAACATTCACAGTGGCATTATTCCTAATAACAAATAGCAATAATAAACAATGGAAACAAACAAAGGTTTGTCAATAGGACAAGAAATTAATTTAAAAAAGTATATTCATAAAATGGAATTTTATATAACACTGAGAATGAACAAATTACATGTACACTCAACCACATGGATGAATTTCAGCAAGATAATACTAAGCAAAAACTCTAGACACACAGGAGTTGCCTTGGAAAGGAAATGACCGTACATGGCATTAAATAAGCTTCTGTTTTATTAATAACATGTTATTCTTTATCTGGCTGGTGGTGCCATGGATATTTCATTCTGTAAAATTGTTTTACTTTGTACATTTAAAATTTATGCATTTTTAGATATGTTATAATGCAATCACTGAAAGTGGAAAAATAACAGAGGGTAATGGAAATATATAAGTACTTGTGCTGTGGTGGATAAAATCATCTGGGTAAGAATACCAGCTCTGTCTCTCTGTAATGATGAGGGAGAAAAAGAAACAACTAATGGAAACTTGGGAAAATATAGATGGTAAACTTTTGTAAGGCACCAGCATTCATTTCCATGCTAAATTCTGATCAATCCCAGAATTGTGCAATGTTGTGGTGAACACACACACACAAAAATGTCTCATAATCTGAATCATCTTTCCACAAATTAAGATTTGTGAAGAGCCAAGGTATACATAACCAAAGTAAAGAATAGTATGAAGGTGTTATGCTGAGCGAAATAAGTGAGGCAGAGAATGACATCTACCATATGTTTGCACGTATAGGAGGATTAGGAGGAACTTAACGGAGGACCGTGGGGGAGACGAAGGGGGGAAATAGTGGGGGAGAGAGGGAGGCAAACCATGAGAGACTCTTGAATGCTGAAAACAAACTGAGGGCTCATGGGGGTGGGGGGTAGGGGAAGGTGATGGAGGAGGGTACTTATGGGGATGAGCACTGGGTGTTATATGGAAACCAACCTGACAATAAACTATTTTTAAAAAAAGAAGAAAAAGAATAGTCTGAATGGGCTTGTATTAAAGACACGGTTATATAGAAGAGACTGTAATATACAGATATAATGGAAATAGAGGAATCAATATCCGAGAAACTAGGGCAGAATTCACAGAGTATTGAGTCGGGCTCTGGTTATAAGATGTCACAGGGGTACAATTTTTAGTTTGGCCAGTAGGATTTACATCTGGTCACAAGGCTCCCTTAGGGAATATTAGTTTATCTGATTGTAATAGCGAAGTTCCATTCTATACTGCTTTTTGCGGATTTTTTATAGCATATACAGTAGATAAATTGAGCCACTCTTTAAAAAAATAAAATTCACAATTCACTTCCCTTGAACTCAGTGAAGAAGGATTGGGGCTGAGTGGCATAAGTGGTGGCTGAAAAAAAAATGTGCCTTGCCATCCTGGTCACTCTGTAACATCACTCTGTCTTCCCTGGGCTCCACAGAATGGCACTGAGAGTTCATTTAAAGCTGGAAAGACCAGAAGGTCAAACTCTAAAAGGACCCCTCATGGCAGACTTTAAGACAAGGGGTTGTTTTTATTTATTTATTTTCAAACTGCATTTGCTAAAAGAGTTAATTTCCCCTGAACCTTAAAACACCAGATGGGCCTGAACCTTCCAAGGACTTTTTTTTTCTTTAAAAGCACAATTGTTGTTCAGTTTCTCTCAGGTGCAGATTCATTAGCTCTTGACTGGCTCTCCTTGTTTGCCGACTACTTGTGGAAAAAGCCATTTACCCTGGTGAATGTCAAGGTTAGTGCAAACCGTCCTTGCCATCAGTCTCTCTGGCAGAAGGTCAGGGATAAGCTTTCCTCAAATGGGCAGCGTCAAACAAAGCAGAGACAGACTTAACTCACCAAAAGAAAGAAAGGAGGCCTGCTCTGGGGTTGATAAACATTCCTGTGGGCTTTGAGGACAAAAGATTAACTCCTCCTTTGCCACTTCAAGAAATGCTCACTGGAAGATGCCTTAAAATATCTGGATATTTTCGAGCATGTGACATATGTTTATAAAGCAATAACTATCTATATCCATATGTTTATGCATATCCATCTGCATATCTATATATCTATCCATCATCTTGTTTGTTTAAGCAAGTGTTATAACTTTCAAAGTGTCCACTTTGGAAGTATATCCCATTATCCTAGCCTTGTTGTAGTTGATTTGTTGTTGGTGGTGGGTTTTTTTTTTTTTTGGTAATTTCTCCCTTCAGTCTACATTGTAAATCACACATGAGGAAGAGCTCACTCAGTGTGAAATAGTTAGATCTTATTTTCATAGAATAACACAACTTCAAATTTGGACGGAACTTCAAGACTAACCTAGTACAACCTTCCATCCAACAAATGAAGCCTCTGCAGCAATATTAGCAGTTGTCACCCAGCCTCACCTTGGTCACTCCTGATGACAGAAACACCCCTGCCTCACCAGAAGGCTGTTCTGAGGTGGGAAGGTTTTATTGTTACAAAGAAAGCTTTGCCTTATATTTACTAAGATCCACCTCTAAATGTAACCTGTTGTACCATGAGCTTCATACATATTTATGTATAACATATTATGTATCATATTATGTATGTGTATACACACACACACACACACACACACACACACACACACACACTCACAATATATATGTTCACAATTCTCCCAGGGCATCAACTCCCACATTGATTTACTGAAGGAATCAATTAATACCAAAAAGACTTTTTATATAAGCTACCACCAGGCAGATTTGTTTTTTGTATTTTTGTATTCCAATCACACATCACACACCAGGTATATGTTTTTAGTCATTGTATCAAAGTTTTAACTTAAGTGTTGCTACCCACACTCAGCCACTAACTATACTGACATATGAAAGCCCATTGCTATTCTTACGGAAAAATACTGGGGAGCCTATATACTACTCCCTTGGGCATACCATTTGCTATATTCATTTGTACTGTTTTTTTCCTGGGAGTTTTGTTGGGCAATTTTGCTCCTCTATTTTGGAGTCATCTTCAGAGATCCTGGTCAAATCACTAAGATATCATCCCTTGCGTAATTTTCATGACCCCCACACTTTTCCAACAAAACAAGTCTTGCTCTTTGAAATGTATCATCACTTATCCCACCAAACTCAGTAACACTACAAGTACTCATGGGTACCTTTGTCCCACATGAATTAGAAAGGGGACATCCTTGAGATGCTTCTTCCATCCGCCGCATCTTGGCTTTTGTACAGGATATCAATTTTGCCTTCTTACAACTTTCCCGTATCTTTTCCTTGGATTTTAATCCCATAATTTTTTCCAGCCTTTCTAGAACTCTGCCATATCCTATAATTCTCTGAAGCATCCACAAGTGTTCTCTCATGACCTTTTCATCACTTACCTTTTCCTCTGGCAAGGAGACAAACTATTTCTAGCATATGCAGCAGCTGAGTACTTGAGGGGGGAAAACTAATCCAGAGCACCGGGGAGTATGGGGTGCTCCTGCACGGCCCACACTTTCTGATGTCCAGAGCAGTTACTGCTTTCTGTGGCTTTTCCCACAAACTGTTTCGTAAGTTGCCATGGCAGACTGCCTGCTTTTCCCATATTCACTCCTGAATTACCTGATTTTTGTTTAAATCAGCCTGGTAACTCTACCCTCCAACCATACTCTTTCTTTCCCCATCTTCCAAGGTCTAGCAATTGACATTAACTTACACTACTGAATTCCAGTCTCACCTTTTTAAAAACAAAATATCTAAAGATACCAAGAACTTTAGAAGGCCTTTCCCTGGAGTTTTTTCACCTTCTGTAGAAAGACTCCTGTTTTCTACCTGCATTTACTCCATCCCCTGCTCCCATTGCCACCGTGTTGTTCAGACACTTAACAGCTTGGACCGAGAAGCCTGCAGTAACTTTCTAACTAGTCTAGTTGTCCCTACATTCAAAACACCCATCTATACCAGATCCAAGTACAAAATGACTTTGGTATTTATATCCTGACTCAAAATCTCTCAGTTTTTCCAAGGTGTACCAAACAAGTTTCATCTCTGTAGCTAGACTCTTCCAGTCGTGAAGCAGTCGTAAACACAGTAAGACCTAGTTGTATTTGAAAAATATAAGTTGCACTACAATCAACATAATTTAAGCCACAATGATATCCTTTAATAATTATTCTCCTCCTTAAAAAAAAAAAAAACCCACGTAAGTATCCATCCATTCAGATAATCCCAGAAAAGGCACAGAAAGATACTGAAGTTGTCCAGGAAGTACCAAGAAAGAAACAGTTTTAAGCTGGGTCTATCGTTACCTTTTATGGGTACCCTCATCGCTGCAAGGCTTCCTCAGGCCCCTTGGAGCTGTGTGCTGAGGGCTCCAAATGTTCGTCCTCATCCCCTCTCCCACTATTGATGGCATAATCTGCACAGGTCATGAGGGGCGAGGCTCACTTGGAGACTGCACCTGCTAAAAGGAGGAAAATCAATTTTCATCATCCAAAAATACAGAACTGCTGGCACACAAACTAGTTGCTCAAGGTCCCTAGGGTCCAGAAGGGGAGTCCCACTAAGAAAGACATATGCTTGGAACAGAAGTCAATACTCTCGCCATGTAGCCACAATAATAAGGGAAGTGGGGAATGAAGAGGTAGAGGGTGGAAAGTTGCAGTGCGGTTCCCCAATTCTGCAATAAATATCAGATAGAGCCAATATTAGGTGGAGAGCTTTCTAAGGTAATCTATAAAATTTGATATTCTAAATGGTCTCAAATGCTCAATTCAGCTGAGAGGTATGATCTACTGTGATTTAGTTTTTACTGTTTTTAATATTCTTCATTACTTTTTATTACTATTTTCCCTATTAGACTATGTTTTTATCATTGGTATTTTGGGGTAGCATTTTATCATTTGATACCAGAGATGATTTTTGGAGGAGCCACAGAAGATAGATTTGCATTCTTCAAAAATAAATCTCACAGAGGGGTTGATAAAACCAAAAGCCCCATTCATGATCTCACAGTTCAAGGGTTCAACCCCCGCATTGGGCTCTCTGCTGACAGTTCAGAGCCTACAGCCTGATTCAGATTCTGTGTCTCCCTCTTTCTCTGCCCTCCCTGATTTGTGCACACACTCTCTCTCTCTCCCAAAAATAAACAAGCATTAAAAAAAATCTGACTTCACATATCCCTAACCTTACTCTTCTCCATAGAACTACTCACTATAACTCTTAACACTTAAGTGTATCTTACTAACTTTGTACTATTCATTTATATAAAATCTATATTCACATATATTTATACATATTTAATATATAAAGAAATGGTTTACCTTTACATAAACAGGGTAGTACTCAATTCTGTTCTATAATTTAAGTTTTCTACTTAATGTTTTGAAGATCTTTCTCTTTCAGTAATTATAAATTGACCTTATTCTTTTAGAACTCTGAATAGTTTTCCATAACATGGAAGAAATTAATTCATGCAAATATTTGATTATTGTATTTTATTAGCATCTTTTACCCTCCATTTTTCCCAATTACCAAAAAAAAAAAACAAAAAAACATTCTTTTACTTGCTTCTTTATATGTTTTGCAAGCATTGCTTAAGAGTGAAACTGTAAAGTGAAAATTCTAGGTCAAAGTCTTGAGAATTTTAAAACAAACTAACAAACTACTTCTCTAAAAAGTCTATAACACTTAACTTACCGCTAATGATTTGCATTTCCCTATACTTGCTAAAATACTATATATGTATTTTTAATCTTTTAACGTGTTTTTTCATTTAAATGTTGATTTTTTAAAGTTTAATGTCTATTTAAATTTCTCTGTCATTTCTGCTTGTTCCAATGTTGAACTATTCATTTTTTTGGACAATATATTGAGATATATTCTTTTCTGGTTCAATTTCTCATCCTGTTGTTCCCCTAAAACAGAGAGGGAGAGAGGGATTGAAGGAGAGAGGATAGACAGATAATGTTTGCTTTTTTTTATATTTGTTATTTTTTCATTGTGTCATCTTTTTTTCATAGCCTATGGAATCTTATCATACAGAAAATTTAACTTTATGTCATGAAATCTGTCAATCTGCCCTTAGTAGGTTCTGAGGGATTTTTTTTCTCTTTTTTTCTGCTCTAGAAAGCCTTCTTAACACCAAAGTTTAAAATAACTGTCCTAAGTTTTCTTCTTCAAAATCTTTTTTGTCCTTCATTCTATTTGCTTAAAAAAACACTCATATCTTTATTATTTCATTCAAATATTTACTGAAAATGGGTGCTGATTTATATGAAAGAAGTTTTATTCTCTTTGATCATATGTTGTTTCTTTAATTCTATTAATTATTTAATTATACCAATATATTATGTTTCTTGCATTAAACCATTTTTGCATTTGTGAGATATATCTTCCTTGTTCAGGATTTACATTGTCCATTAACAGATAAAATTTTCTTCTATATGATATATTTACTTACCTTGATTTATTTGATATATTTGCTTATATTTGCATCTAGGCTTAATAATAAGATTGGCTTTTAATTTGTTTCTTGTTTGTTTTCTTATATTGTCTTTTGTTTGGAAATTAAATGTATTAATACTATAGAACAGACTCAGAAGGTTCCCTTCATTTTTTTCTCAGTTCTGGAATATCTTTGTAAGGCATGGTTTTCTTGAGACTTTCGAGAATATAGTTAACTAAGCAGTTTTAAGTAATTCATATATTACAAAAATAAAGAAGTGAACAAAATATAGTTTATAGTTCAATCAGTATCATTAGTGAACCTCCATGTAATTTCCATCCAGATCATGAGACAGACTATGACCAGGTAACAAGATGATCTCCTTTCATGCCTTTTTCCAGTCACTGCACTCCCCTCCCTCAAGTCCAATCTATATCTTAAATTTGAAAATTACAGTTTCATTTTCCTTGCTTTTGAAAGAAATGGAAGTAGAATCATATAGTATGTATCCCCTTTCATATCTAATTTCCTTTGCTCAACAGTATAGGTTTGTGCATTGGAGTTAAGATGGTGGAACAGCGTGGAGATCCTCACCTAGTCTTGAAATGCAGCTGGATTAGTACCAAACTGTTTTTGAACACCTATGAAACCGATCTGAAGATTAACACAACAATCTGCATACCTCAAGCCACAGAACTTGGAAGGTATGTGGTGCAAAGAGGTGAAGTGGGGGAGAGAAAAGTCACGAAGGTCTTGGGAGCTGTTTTTGCAGAATAAGGACAGAGGGAAAAAGAGAAAGGGGGGAAATATGGCACATCAAGATTTTTCAAGAAAAGAACTCCCCCTGAAAGTAGTTGGGAAATTAAAAAAAAAAAAAAAAAGGGAAAGAAAGAGTGAAAACATTCCAGGGGACAGAACAAGAAATCTGTTCCCAAAACCACTGATCAGAGGAAAGGATAGGATTTCAATGCCACCAGGATTCTATAAATAGTGGCGTACAGAGCCTGAAGTTTCAGAGCTCAGTGCCTGGTGGTGCTCTGATGAGAAAGAAGGGCAAATCCCCAGAAGAGGGCAGCGGGATCTGGGAGGGTCCTTGTGCCACATCGGGAGAAGCAGTTCCCCTGCTTGGAGAGCATTTGGTAGAGGCCATACAGCGTCCCCACAGACAAAGGTCCCAGCAGACCCTGTAGAGCAGTCACATTTGTTGGCACTGGAATAAAGACACCAGAGCATGGGTGAAAGTACCGGCTAGGTGTTGTGATTTGCCAACATCTATGAACCTCTGCCACTGTACAATGGCATGAATGTTTTCTGGGGCAAGCTCAACACCCAAAACAACAAATAATCCAGTGAAGAAACGGGCAAAAGACATAAATAGTCACTTTTCCAAAGAAGACATCCAGATGGGTAATACACACATGAAAAGATACTCAACATCACTCATCATCAGGGAAAATACAAATCAAAACCACAATGAGCTAACACCTCACACCTGTCAGAATGGCTAAAGATAACAACTCGGGCAAGAAGAGATCCTGGTGAGGAGGCCACAAAAGAGGAACCCTTCTGCACTGTTGGTGGGAATGCAAACTGCTGTAGCCCCTCTGGAAAACAGTATGTAGGTTCCTCAAAAAATTAAAAATAGAACTACCCTATGACCCAGCAATTGCATTACTAGGTATTTATCCAAAGGATACAGGAGTGGTGATTCGAAGGGACACATGCACCCCAATGTTTAAAGGAGTACAGTGGACAATAGGCAAAGTAGGGAGAAAGCCCAAAGGTCCATCAACCGATGAATGGATAAAGATGTGGTATAGACACACAATGAAATATTATTCAGTGATCAAAAAGAATGAAATCTTGCCGTTTGCAATAATGTGGATGGAACTAGAGTGTATTATGCTAAGTGCAATAAGTCAGTCAAAGAAAGACAAATGATTTCACTCACATGTGGAATTTAAGATACCAAACAGATGAACATAAGGGAAGGGAAGCAAAAATAATAAAAATAGAGTGGGAGAACATCCATAAGAGACTGAAATATAGAGAACAAATTGAGGGTTGATGGCAGGGTGTTTGGTAGGGAGAAGGGTTAAAGGAGTGAGGGGCATTAAGGAGGTCACTTGTTGGGGTGAGCATTGAGTTTTATATGTAAGTGATGAATCACTAAATTTTACTCCTGAAAGTATTATTACACCATATATTAACTAACGTGAATTAAAAAGAAAAACTAAAATTTCAAGTATGTAACACTGACTATTCATTTGATATTTTGGAAAGTACTGACAATAAATGCATTTCATATTAAAAAAAAAAAGTTACAAACCTCCAGTTAAGAATTCAATAAGTCACAGGGATGAAAAGTACAGCATAGGGAATATAGTCAATAATACTGTAACATACTTACTCTGGTGAATATTTCATAATGTGTATGATTATCCAATCATTATGTCGTACACCTGAAACTAATTCACTATTACATATAAACTAATAAACAAAAAATTATTAAAAAAGAAAAAAGAACAAAAGAAAAAACACAAAAATCCATTGTGTGTGAATTAATTCATGTTTTAATATGCAGTAAACTATACCCATTTCATTGCTGTACAGTATCTCATTATACAGATATACTACAATTTAGCCATCTAATGTTGTAAAATGACTATTTTATACTATGCTTCTATTGGCATCCCTTGATGTTTCTTGTTATATGTGAGCATGCATTTCTACTGAGTATACCACAGAGTAGAAATGCTTTTGCAGATGCCAAACAATATAATTATGGCCATTCCCAGGAGCAGTGACCAGTAGAAATACCAATACCTTTATTATGGCTATAGCTTTCCAAGATCTTTATTTTGTTTCTTATAATTTTTATAATGTTTATTTATTATTGAGACAGAGACAGAGTACGACTAGGGGAAGGGCAGTGAGAGAAGGAGACACAGAATCTGAAGCAGCTCCAGGCTCCGAGCTGTCAGCACAGAGTCCGAGGCAGAGCTCGACCGCATGAACCATGAGACCCTGATCTGAACCGAAGTTGGGAGCTTAACTGACTGAGCCACCCAGGCACCCCTCCATTATGTCTTTTTAATTAATTAGTCTAGAGAATACATGCAAATATTTCAGAGTTATTCCAAATTATATCCTTTTTTGAGTTTTTTTTTTTTGTAATTAAGATATTTGCTTTTTAAAGTGTTCAGTCAAGTCACCAACATATTTGGAGGTAGGTGGTTGTAGGTTTTCTATAAACTTCATATTCTACTACCTAGATGAAACTGATTTTGTTATTGATTTGAGGTAATTCATTCATATTGATGAATATCCAGTTTATCCAGTTGACCTACCAAAGTTTACTGAAAAGATTGCTCATTCCTAACTTTTCTATAGGAGTTTCCTTTCCAAATCAAGTCTCCTGATATATAGGAGTCTGGTTCTGAACTAATTTTATATTTGTCTATATCACACAGTTTTAATTACTATAGCTTCATTATAAGTTTGGGGTCTAATTGGACAATCTGGCAGGTATTCTTGGCCCTTTTATATATAAATTTTAGAATCAGCTTATCCATTTCTGCGATATAATCTGCTGGAAATTTTGTTTGGGATTGTATTGAATCTAAATATCAATTTGGGGAGAATTTGATTTTTATAATCTGGAGTTCCCCAATCAGTGAACATGTGATTTCCTCTATTCAGAACTACTTTATTTTCTTTCATTATTATCTTACCATTTTATGTGTAGAAGCTGTGCCTATCTTCCATGAGATTTGCTTTAAATAAATTATAATTTTTATGCATTACAACGGGTTTCTTTTAATATATTGCATTTTCTTCTAACTTTCTGAGGCCAGTATACAGAAATATAACTGATTTTTTTATTTTTACCATAGTCATTTGCTCTTTTGTTCAGTTTTTCAGATGTTATGAGTATAATCATATCTTCTCTAATAAAGATTTTAATTATTTCACTTTATACATACTTATATATTTATATGTATATGTATATGTGTATATATATATATTTGTTTCTCTTAGTACCTTATTGCCCTGAAAAGCAATTTCAATAAAATTTTGCATAGGACTGGTAGTCATCCTCAAATCAGTCCCAATCTTGAATACCTTTCAGTGTTTCATCATAGTTAATAGTATGTTATTTGCTGCAAGTTTATTTATACTTATATTTTATCAGATGAAGATTCTTTCTATTCCTACTTTGCTAAGTTTTGCTATGTGTTTGTTTTAATCATAAAGGGCAAGGTTCTAAAATTGCCTTTTCTGAATTTATTAAAAGTACGTTTTTATTTTCCTTTATTGTGTTGATGTGGCAAATTACATTAATTAGTTTTCTAATGTTAAACTTTACATTTTTGGAGTAAGAACAACTTGATCATGAACATGACCTTTTTATTTATTGCTGCATCCAGTTTGCTCTCTTTTTGCTTATAATGTTTATCTACGTTTATAAGAGAAACTGACCTGCAATAGTCTTTTATGTAATTCTTTGTCAGTTTTGGTACAGAGGTCACACATACATAAATTTCGTTGGAAGTGTCCCCTAATTTGTGTTTGTTTTCCATTCTCTGAAAGAGGGTGCATAAGATTGTCATGATTTTCTCTTTAAGTAACTGGTAAAATTCACTCATGAAGCCATCTGGCCAATGGAGCATATTTTATTTTCTGTAGAAAACTTCTAATAAGGAAGTCATTTTTTTTAACAGTTATGACACTTAAGTGTTTTGTTTGGTCTTACTGTCATTTTTGTAAGAAGAATTTTCTATAACATTGTGTGCATTGGATGTTATATTTTTAAATGTCTAGCATAAAGTTGTTTATAAACAAAAGCATGTATTATTCTAAGATCTTTAGTAGTGCCCTTTTCCATTCCTGATTTTTATCTTCTCTCTCTCATCAGTATCATTCAAAAACTAAAATTTATCAACTCTGTAAACATTTCAGAGTTAACATTTGGTTTTGTTGCATGTTGTCTTCTATTTCTTTAAATTCTACTGTATCTGTAATTTTCTTCCTTCTTCCTTTGGGTTTTGAACTGTTTGTTCTTTTGCTCTATTTTCTTCACACTGACAGTCACGTGATTTTTATCTTTATTATCTTCTTACATATGTATTTAAATCTATAAATATTCCTGTAAATTGCCTGAGCTTCAATCTTCAAGTTGTATTTTCATTATCTGTCATAAATTTGTAATTCCTTGATAATTTCATTTTTTGACTCAATCTATTTAGAAGTATACTTCTTAACTTCAAAACATATGGAAATCTACTAGTTATCTTTTTGTTTTTGTTTTCTTGCTTACTTTGCTCTGTGGTCAGATAATACACAACTGCAATCCTTTGAAATCTGGAGTTTCTATATGAATTGACAGAAAATCTATTTTGGTTAATGTTCCAATATGCACTTCATATGTATTCATATTCTACATATGTTGGATATAGTATTCTATTGTCAGTCACATCATGTTTGTTAACTGTGTTGTTCAAATATTTGACATTCTATCTTCTTACTGTTTTATTCTCTGGTTGGTTTTATCAGTTAATTTAGAGAGGTGTATTAAAATGTATCACATGTTATAAATAAATGTAGATTTATAAATAAAATGTAGATTTATTAGGGCTTTCTGGTAGTACTTGGTATGTGTTGGGCAAATAATATAAATTTAGAATTACTCTTCCTTCTGATGAATTAAACCTTTTGCCATTGTGAAACATCCTTCTTAATCTCTGTTAATGATTTTTACCAAGAAGTCTTTGATGATAATAGCTACACAACCTGCTTTTTGGTTAACAATTGCATGGCATGCATTTTCGATCCTTTTAATTTTCACCTTTTTGTGTCTTTACATTTAAACTGTCTCAATTTGCATTTAGGTGGGCTTTATCTTTTTACTTAGGCTGACAATTTTGTGTTTTGTTCGAGTATTTATAGTTAAAGTAATAGCTAATGTAATTTGTTTTCAAATATAAAATCTTACTATTTGCTCTAAGTATGTCTCACTTCTTCTTTGAATATTTCTCTTTTTTGCCTAATTTTGGGTTAATTGAAGTTTTAAAAAACTTTCTTTCTTCCCTATATTACCTGACATTATTTACTTTTAATTTTCTAATGTAACACTAGAGATTAGAGCATAAGTTCTTAACATATAAAAAGCTGATATAAAATGGTACTTTTATTTTCTTCCAGGCATTTCAAGGACCTCAAGACATTGTTGTATATTTTGATTCTTTGTGTGTGTGTGTGTGTGTGTGTGTGTGTGTGTGTGTGTGTGTGTGTAAAACCCTAAAGCACAGTATGCATTTTATTTTTGTAGTCAATATTCATTTAGGTGTACCTTTGTGCACTTTTCTCCCTTTTCTTCATATATTACATTATTTCACTTTCTGAGAAATATCCTTTGGAATTTCTTTTAGTATGTTACTGTTATAAACTTTTTAAAAACCATTTTTCTGAAACTGTATTTCAGAAGGATAATTTCAGTAGCTATGAAATTGTAGGTTAACCTTTTTATCTTTCAGTACTTTGCAGATATCATTTCAATGTTTTCTGGCTTCCATTGTTTCTGTTGTAAGATCTGCTGTCAAGCTGTGGCTCCTTTGAAAGTAATTTGTCTTTTTGCTCAATTGCTTTTGAGATCTTATTCTTTGTCCTTAGTTTTCAGTAGTTTTACCATGGGAGGTGTAATTTTCTCTTAATTTGTTTTACTTACACTCATGGGGATTCATTTGTCATTTGTTTTTATAGTTCAGGTATTGTCTCTTTGAATACTATTCCTTCACAAACTCTCCTTAATTTTCTTCTGGGTATATCTTAGCATCTACGTTAGAATCTCCCTTTTTATGTCTTTTTATCTTTTATATTTTCCTTCAATTTGTTTCTCTGTGCTGTATGTATGTCTTTTTTCTTCTGACCTATGTACAAATTTCCTACTTCTGTTTTCAATGGTGCCTAATATGCTATTAAATTTGTATATTGAGCTTTCAATTGTGGTAATAATGCTGTTCGAGTCTACTATTTTTATGAAAGTTCTAAAATAGTTATTTTTAGCCTCTAGTTATTTGTCATTATTTGCTTTTGTCCCAGCTCAGTGAATAAAATAACAGTAAATTTACTGGAATAAAAGTGGCCCTAGACACTGCGTTTACCTCTCTCTATTTCTGACTCCTCTTATGTTTTGGTCTGATAAGTTCTCAATGTTTTACTAGATGTCCAGTGCCTTAAAGCACTAAAAAATATTTTATCTACATTATTCAGGGCTTTTTCAACAGGATAGCTCATTACACTAGCTACTCATCACTACCAGGACTGGAAATGCAGAGTTAAATGACTTTCAATGGTTATATAGTCATGAATACACACACACACACACATTCAGTAAAATATCCATATAAAAAGAATTAATAGTTATTGCCTTAAATATGCTCATGGTATCCTCTTGCTATTATTTGAATATCCTTAACATCTGTAATTATATCCCTTTTCACGAATTAAATGTTAATGTCATTTTCTTCTTAATCAGATTTACCATTTTATGATATATAGATTACCATAGATTTACATAGGCATTGTTATAGAAACAGTTACTAATATCACTGATAAATTTTACAGTTACTTTTGTTGTTGTTACTACCTTCTCTGGTTTGGGTATCAGGATGAGATTAGCTTATAAAACGACCCAAGAAATGTTTCCTCCTCTTCTACTTTCCAAAAGATATTGTGTAGAACATTTGATGATTCTTTTTTGTTAATGTTTATTTTTGAGAGACAGAGTGCAATTGGGGGAGGGGCAGAGAAAGGGGAAGACACAGACTCTAAGCAGACTCCAGGCTCCGAGCTGTCAGCACAGAGCCTAATGTGAGGCTCAAACTCACTAACCACGAGATCATGACCTGAGCTGAAGTCAATCGCTTAAACGACTGAGACACCCAGGCACCCCAACATGTGATGACTCTTATTTAAAAGTTTAGTAGTGTCCTTCAGTGTAGCCATTTGCGCTTGGAAAATCCTTTTTCAGAAGACTTTAACTTACAGATTCAATTTCCTCAATAGTTGTAGTAATTTGTACTCTTTGAGAAATTGATCTACTTTATCCAAATTGTCAAATTTATCTTATGGAGAGCTGCCCACATTACTTCCTTATTATCCTTTTAAATTCTATAGAGTCTGTTATATCCTGTTTTCATCCTTGATATTGGTAAATTGTGTCTTCATTCTTTTTTCCTGTTAGTATTGTTAAAGGTTTGTCAATTTTATCGATCTCTTCCAAGAACCCAGCTTTCATTTTGTTCATTGTTTTAGTATTTTCAATTTATCTGATCTCTGTTCTTTTATTATTTCCTTCTTGCTTTCAATTTATTTTGCTCTATTTTTTTCTCTTTTCTTGAGGTGGAAGCTGAGATTATTGATGTGAGCCTTTTTCTGTTTTCTTTTTTTTTTAATGTTTTATTTATTTCTAGGAAAGAGAGAGAAAGCCAGCGTGAACAGGGAAGGGTCAGAGAGAGAGGGAGTCACAGACCGAAACAGGCTCCAGGCTCTGAGCTGGCCGTCAGCACAGAGCCCGACGCGGGGCTCGAACCCACGAACCGCGACATCATGACCTAAGCGAAAGTCGGACGCTTAACCGACTAAGCCACCCAGGTGCCCCTCCTTTTTCTGTTTTCTAATTTAAAATCATTTTATGTTATTTCAGTAAGGGACCATGTGACAGAAAGAAAGAGGAAAGCACTGTCTTCCATCCCTCATTGCTAAGGACACGTAGTAGTCCCAAAATGTATTAAGTCTCTTTATGCACCACCACCAACACTTCTGGGTTAGTACTTCCTTGAGTGTCAGAGAATTTTCTACTAGTGTCCCATGTGAAGACAATACTCAGAGATTCTATGAGTCAGGGCAAGGTCCATGACTGAAGTGAGTCATCCTCAGTATCTCAGATTTCTTTCATCTTTCTTCCTTCCACCTTGAGCACACAGCTTCTATTCCCTATGGGTCCTTGTGGTCAGAAAGTCTACCCATATGGCAAAAACTTTAGGCTGACAGAAATGAGGAGCAGAGAGGGAGGCTGGGTCATGCAGTTTTTCAGCTGGGCACATTGCCACATCCAACAATGCGAGGGATGTATTTATAAGGGAGAAAAAATGAGAATTGAAACCAGGAACTTCTGTCACAACTCTTAAGGAAGGTGAAATGGGAACAGGGTATCTTTGTGCCTTTAGCCTTCCATTTTGAATGTTAAAATGTTCAATCTGTGGTCATATTCTCCCAAAGTAATTTTATTTCTTGCCTCCCAGTTTCCCATTTCCTCTCTTTTGTCCCAGATCCTCAAACTCCTTTTTCTACAAATACCTCCAAATTGACAACTTCCCAATTAATTATCCCATCCTAGCTGATGGTGCATTTTTGCCAAAAATAAGACTTCAAGAGGGTATGAAGCTCTCAAGATGGAAAATCAGGCCTTCATCAATGTTTAAACAGAGAAGATATACAGAAAGAATAGACAAGGTGATTCAACACTAAGTGCTGTCTATTCTTTCTGTGTTAAGATTAGAGCTGCATTTTGAGGAGACACAATGCTATTTTCTTATCCTAAACACTGCTTTGTGTTTCTGTTAACCCCTATATAAAATATTTCCAAATCTTTATGTCAGCTTCTAAGAAGAGGCCAACTATGCTTATTTGGATCCCAATTTCATTTTTTAAAATGAAGTATCTGCAAACAAATAAAAAGGAAATATATACTTCTTGTACTCATAGAAGGTACAGAGCAGGATATTAAGTCCTTTAATCCCCATGGTCCCTGCTCTGAGTTCTCCTCTCCGCTGACTGAAAACGGAGACAGGCAAAAGACAGGCAGTATACAAATAAAGAAGAATCAAGAGGCCTATACACAGACACATGGATCCCTGTCTCTTAGATCAGGAATGGTCAACATCTACCTCAAGACTATTGAGCAGTCTGGTTCCTCCTTCAATCTTATTCAAGTGACATTTATTTTAATAACAAGTTAAACTCATTATGTGAAATGCACAATTCTATCAGAATATTGTTATCCCATGTAAATGCCATTAGTTCCACAAATGAACTATTCTGTGAAATTGCTTAGAAAACTATAAAGCACTTCACAAATGGAAGAAAAATTCTAATGTCCAAGAGAGAAAAACATTATACTAAACTGAAACCATAAAATGCTATGGTACTCACTGATGCAGCTCCAATTCACAACTTCACACTTTTTGTGTGAAAAGGTAAAGGCAAGTAAAGTGTTTTCTTTTTAAGTCCCATTTCCATGACTAAGGTTCTTCTGCAACTAATATGTATATTGATTTTTTCTCATTTCTTCTTTTTTGATTTGTTTTCCCATCTTACTTGACATTTTTTATATCCTTTCTGTCTTCTTAAAAGTGTCACTTTGTTGAAGAGGGAGGTGGGTTTTTTAGGGAAGTTTTAAAATATGCTGCTATTCAAAGAACGGACACCTAAGTACTTACTAAATGCACTAACTCAAATCTGGATCTGAAATTGCTTCAGAATTAGTTTGGGATACATGTGCATATCCCTGCTTATATTTGCAGGGGGCACGCTACATGATACACGGATTCTTGTATACAAGAAAGGGCTTTTTCCCTTTTTCATACAAACCTGTCCAAAAAAAACCCAACCAAACAAAAAAAGAAACAAGAAAAACAAACTCCAACAAAGAACAAAATACCTCATTGCAAGTTTATCTTACTTTACAAATGATATTATTAAAAAAGGTAAATTTCTTAATCATGCTACTCACACACTGATTTCATTCCCTTTCACTTGTCCTCTCTCTCTCTCCTCTCTCTCTCTCTCACCCTAAATGTGGTCTATGTATGTAGGAGGATTATAAATAAACTATACACCAAGTGAACAAATACACAACTTCCATTCCATGGATCACGATGGTAATTATTCCCGAGACCTAGTTGATTGCTAAAAATGTTTTTATTTGTTTTTCCGAAACTCATTTCTTCTCATTAAAGAGGAGGCTTACTGGAGCATTTGTCTCTCAGTAAAGAGACTGGATTTTCACTTAGTTCAAATAAGAGCTCTGGTCTAAACTGCCCTTTTAATAGCAATGATATTAATAGGGGTCCATCCATAGATATTTGAGTATGTAACAATTTCTTATGATGGAAATTAGTCAACAATAGGGTTCCATTAGTATTCATATCCACAGATAAGTATTATATTTTCCTAGACATTCTTAAAAACTTAGTACTCAGATGTTGGCACTGCCTAAAATATGGCCTCTCCCACTGAGGCTCTCCTCTTTGGGGGAACTTTCAGGAACTTAACATCACTCCTTCTGCTAAACAGAGCTCCCAGCTCATAATAGTCCCATGTCTTTTACCTGTTTCCTAGATCTGGTCTTCAGCGGCCTTATCAGTCATCACCACATCTTAGTTGTCCTTAACCATTACACTGCAAATATTCCATATATGTGTTTCAAGTAGGGGCATCCTTCCTGATTTATATTCGCCCCCTAAGATTTAGGGGAAAAAGTTGAACCCACACACCATTCTTTAGCTGGACTCATTTCTTTACTGAAACCTAGATTAGTCCATGTTATAAACTGAGTTGTGCCCCCTCAAAATCCTTATGTTGACACCCTAACCCCCAATGTGACTGTATCTGGAAATAGGGCATTTAAAGGGAGAATTAAGGTTAAATGAAGTCATAAGGGTGAGACTTAAATCCAGTAAGTCTGATATTCCTACAAAAAGAGAAATTCACTAGGGGTGTGTGCACACAATGGAAAGACCTTGGGAAGATGTAGTGAGAAGTAGGCCATTTGTAAGCCAAGAAGAGAAGCCTCAGGAGAAATCAGCCCTGACACCATCTTGATCTTGGACTTGCAGCCCCCAGAACTATGGGAGTAAATTTCTGTGTTTCAGCCACCTAGTCTGTGGTGTTTTCTGATGGAAGCTTTAACAGACTAATACAGTCGATTTCAAAATTTTGTAATGATGTTGCAGGTTGTAAAACAAATAAAACAAAAACCACGCCAAGATCTTCACTCTCGTAAGGAATGCAGAGACACCTGTCTAATGACTGGCCCACTCTTCCTTCCATAGGATTCATAGTTTGTTTGTCCAACATCCTCCCTCCTAGTCTGATAACAGGTATCAGCTACCTGACCATGGGAATAACATGGATCCAGAATAAGTGAACTACAACACTCTCCATCTTGGCAGGTGATCATTCTGGGAATAAGCTGGCACTGAATAGATCAGAGTTTCTCTCTTTTTTTAATATTTTTCCTAAAGCTGAACTTAAAAAAAAAAAAAAAAAACTTTCTCATATGGTCATGAGGGTATGAAGATGTAAGCCTACAATATGGAGAAAAAGTTTCTCCATGGTAGTGAAGAAGAAACCCAGCAGGCAAAAAGAAACACACATTAGAAATGGGAAGGGGGTGGAGGAGAGTGAGAAAAAGAGAAAGAGATGCCAGCACTAAAGTTTCAGGATCAAGGCATCCATGAGATTACCCTCCCCTTTCCACTCTTTGTTTATGGAAATAAATAAATTCTTCTTTGTGCTTAATTTATTTAGTTTCTCTGTCATTAGAACTCAAAGAGTCCTTCTAGTTTACAATTATAAAGAATATGAAAACTATTCTTATCTTTTTTCCCATTTATGATCTGCTTCCTGACCTCCCTTCCATTTGCTAATTCATCACTCTGGGGTTTGTCCAGGAAAGTAGCAAGAACGAAATGGGGGACATCAAAGAGAATTAAATAAAAAGAGAAAAAAGCAGAGAACCAAACGATATTTCCTCTTAGAGTTTACAGCTCTGAAGTCATTTCAGTCCATTCAGAAGTGGGAAACAATTAAAAATCAAAGAACTAGCGCATCATGCCTACTCAGCCAATTCATAGTTCCTGAGCTCAAGCTCTATAGATATTTCCTTGGAGCCCCCTCCATAGCATTTCAACCTAAGAGATTTATTAATATTCCTTTTTAGCTTCCTCCTTGTAGTCACCCAGTTCCTGGTATCCACATGGCTGCAGAGGGCTCCACAGGCCTCTGTAAAGGTACCACACCTGTTTCAAGCAGCTCACTGCCCACCTAATTTTTATCTGTGTTCTTCTTATTCACACCCTTGCACCACAAAGTCTTGGAACTTTGTCTTTTTATATCCTTCCTTATTCTCCCCAATTAAAACGTATCAGTTTTGCAGCCTATTCCCTTAGGGGTCCACTCAGTGATCAACTGGTACTGATTTCGTCAAGTACAGTGAAGGTGTTACTGGTTGATAACGGATTAATATTTTATTCTCCCAGAGAACATTCACATTTTTATGGTGGCCTCAAGCAAAAAGGGGTTAACCGCATGGGGATTTCTGGTATAGGGGTGGAACGAATACGTGGGAACTGGTGGTATTTTGGCACCTCTCCATTCAGATCATATACACATTGGCATGTCTATACACCCGGTCAGTCCTGTCCTTTGGGTGATTTCCTATGTACCAACAAAGAGCTTTCTTTTCTGTAGAAACCATTTGCCTTCCACTCCCTCAAATGACCTTCTCTTTCCTCCCTCTGGCTGATACCATTGTTCACCTTCCTTTGCTCTATTATTGCCTTTACCAGTGTCTATAGTTTTATTAACTCAGTAAATTTAGATTCTCTTAAAGAGCACATCAAAAGTTCAAGCCATGCCACACAGCCCTAGAAACAGTTCTTGAAACAGAAATGATGACTCCAAAGTTATTTCAGGTAAGAACTAGCAAATGTCATCAGAATGTTCCTGGTCATTTTATTGGCTTTAATTGAATAGTTCCTCCTAGAAATCTACGGTTTACTGGGACCAAAGATAATATGGGAATGTTAAATGGCAGGAATGGGTCTCACAAGAAATGCAATGTGGGCAATTACATTAAAATTTTGGTGGTGCAATTTAAGCAGAGCCTTGAAAAATAAAAGGGTGTCTTCAGAAGGTGCTGAAAAAAGATAAGAAAACCACACTCCATGAGGCCTGGAGGAATGGCAATGAAGGAGGATGGATACACACAAGTGCTTCCCAAGTTCTGAAGGTACATTATCTAAGAAGGAGAGCACAGTTATTCTAGACTGCCTCACAGGACAAAGGGACAATCAGTGGTGAGCTAAATTACAAAGAGGAAGATTTTTTTTTTCTCATTTAAAGAGAGATCTTCCAACAAACAGTGTTGCCCAGCAGTGGAATTGAGCTGCCCTCCAAAGTCACGGCTGATAATACTTGAAAAGGGCATAAACAGGATCTTAGAAGAGCTTCCTGCATTTTCAGGCTAGGCTGCTTCTGAGAGTCCTGAACCACTTGATTCCACCAGCTCCGTAAAACCGTCAGCACCGGCTTAGCTGGCTGACCTATACAGGCAGCACCAGGTTTCTGCATGAGTTCTGGGAACAGGAAGAAGAGGGGAGAAGCAGCCCGAGAGTCAGGGGAGGCAGCACAGCCAACCTGTCACCTCTTGGCAGTTGTAGTCTTTTGACTGGCTTCAGCCTGTTGGCTACTCACCTGCCCATCTATTCTCTAAATGAAGTATTCCAGCAATTGAGTTCAATTCAACAAGCATGGATGCTGTGCTGCTATAAATCATCAGTCCCTTCCTCCCTGAGCCCTTCAGTGGAAGGAGTAATTGGTTAATTGCCAGAGTTGTTAACAAGAATTAAGAATTCAAGGGAATTGGCGAGGAATGCAGATCCGTTGCAGTATGCTTAGAACAAATGTGTTTGCGAAGGGGCAGACGTTTAGAAATATGCACACCTAAGTCAAAACCAATGAGTCTCAAAGTCCTTTATAAAAATGCTGAGACTCCCTGGGTCAGTGTTCCCTTCTTCATGGGGCTGGCGCTCTAAAACATGCTTCCTCCCTCACTCCTTTCACTGTACCTTCCAGCTGCAGACTCTATTTCCACAGTCCTCTCCCTCTGTACTCTCTTCGGACAGAGTCATCTCCCCTACTCTACTTCTCTTTTGAGACAATCATCCCATCTTACGTATTTTGATTTTCTCTACCAAATGAATGGAGAAGAATTTTCAAACAGGATAAGACAAAATGTAACATGCTACTGCCCATAAGGTCCACATCCATGGATACGTGCCTTCTAGGGGTAGTCGGTCTGCCTTTGTAAGTGGAGACAATATACCAGTTCTGTGCTGACTGGGACTCCTGGGCATTGCTGGGTATCCTGCAGGTATTCTATAGATATTTTTAAGTAGCAATAAACCTAAGGCCACTCATCCTTATGTTTGCACACCATTTTATGTTTTTCAAAGTATTCCCTTTGTCTTATTTGCTTTGATAACAGTATAAAATACAAAGAACAAGTGTTATGAGACCTATTTCCAAGATGAGTATGTTGAGACAGAGTGGTTAAGCTACAAAGCCAGTACTTAATCTCCAGATTTCCGATCTCCCACATCGTATCGTACTTTCCATACCCTACCTTCCTTCACTAATGGCTTAAGCTCTCTGTTCCAAAAATCTGTAGCACCCATTGTTTTGTAATTATGAACTCTCTTCCGAAGTGTACAGAGTAGGGTGTGTGTGTGTGTGTATGTGTGTGTGCGTGTGTTTGCGTCTATGTCTTGGAGAAATTGTGGAGCATAGGGTGTGGGGCCAATCTGGAGCTAGTCCAGCATATGCTTCTAGAGTAGATATGGAAACAAGTCCAAGAGGAGCAAAGATCAAACACATGTTAGCAGATATACAAAGAGCGGTGTTTTCCATCTTCCCAAATGGTCGGAGGTGGGAGCTGTATGTTGGAGTCTTATAAACCAAGGCATTTTATCTAGAAAAGATTTTCGAAGAGAATTTGATACAAGTGAGGTAATGTATCACCAAAGCTATTGAAACGCAAATGAGCTGAGGCACATGCAAAGGTTGTACCAGTGAAAACAGAGATGCCATGGCCTGTTCAAGCAGCAGGCCATGGATAGAAGACAGTCAAGGGAAAGATTATCATTACATAACATAATTAAGTTGCACCGTTCTCATAAATTGCCATATAGGTCCCATATGTTGTATAACATACAGGGGTGAAAATTCTGACAGAATGAACAGATTAATAAGAGAATGCCAAGCAGAGGTGACTGAGTACCATGGTGTTCTCTGCTCCTGAAGATCATTACTATTGTTTGTACTGAAGGAGAATCATATGTCCAGATTTTCGGAGACTGTCCTGGCTTGGTGTCATTTTCTAACAAAGTTATTCGCTAAATAGAAAACCAATCATGAAACATTTTATGACTATATTTCTTAGTCTGTTCCTTCCGCTGTAACAAAGTACTACAGAGTAGATGGCTTAAACAACAGACCTGTATTTTTCACAGTTCTGGAGGCCTTGAGGGTGCCAGAGGGTTAGGTTCTGGCAAGAACTCCCGTCCTCCTTTGTGGATGGCCGAGGGAGAGAGAAGAAGAAACCTCTTTAGTCTCTCTCCTTCTAAGGGTGCTAACCCCCTCATGACAGCTTCACCTTCAGGACCCAATTATCTTCCAAAGGCCCCATCTCCAAATATCATCATCGCTTTGGGGACTGGGGATTTCCCATATGAATTCTGGGGAACCACAAATACTTAGTCCACAACACCATGTAAGTCTTTTCAAATAATAACTTTTCAAATTAGAAAGAATGAAAAATCGTGGATCAGGCCTCATATCCTTATGTTAGCTGACAATATTTGAAATCTACATAAGGAGACTAGTGGATCTCTTTTAAAAATGCCCAAGATCTGGAGTTAAGGAGACTCACTGGAAGAAATGAGGGGTCTAGGTCCCCAGCAGGCCTCAGTAGGCAGGAAGGACAACAGGGCACTGAGTAGATGAGGTCTGAGCTGAGCGCGATGTGTCAGGTTATACTGGGGAACACAGGTTCTGACACACAGCATGTCTAAGGTAGGAAGGCCCAGTCCAGCACTGGGTTGTATGTGCCCTGGGTGTGGTGGTTCTGTGTCCCAGGCTTATCTCTATGATACCTGTCTCTCAGTTTTGTGGAGAGCTCAGAGGATATAACTTACTACTGTAGAAGCCCTTTAGCTAAATACTCTCTAGTCTTTGGGCACAGAGAGCACTGCCTGAAGCCCCTCTCCTAGAGGAAAGCCCCAGTGGAGAGGAAGGGCATTTGGCCACTTCTGCACACATCCACCTAGGCGGGGGGTCTCTGGGCTGCAGGGTCTCACTCACTTCAGTGAGAAGCAGAACTCAAAGGCACAGCAATATCCAGGCAAAGGGCAGTTTGCAGCAAAAGATGTAGGCAGTAGCAGCCCCCGGTAGAAATGGACTTCTTGATGGCAACTCCTACCAGTACTGGTGTTATGTGGGGCAGTAACCTTCCTGGGAGGCAGAGCACATGCATACTGGAGCCAGAGACATTGTGAAGCTACACAGAGGCTAATGAGAAAAGGGCAAATTTAGATTATAATATGTAGGCTCAATAAAAGCTAGTGATTTTACTGATTCACCGATAGACTACTTTGCATCATTTCAGCACTAAATATTGAATAAAGCCAGGAAAAGGAAGGAAATAATAAATATGCACCCTTATGTTTATTGCAGCATTATTTACCATGGCCAAGATATGGAAGCAACCCAGGTTTATATCCATAGATAAATGGATAAAGAAGATGTGGTACATAAACACAATGGAATATGATTCAGCTGTAAAAAAAAGAATGAAATCTTGCCATTTTCAATAACATGGATGGATCTACAGGGTACACTGCTAAATGAAGTCAGTCAGTCAGAGAAAAAGAAATACCATATGATTTCACTCATATGTGGAATTTGTGGAAGGGATAAAAAAAGACTCTAGAAAAAAGATTTGAGAGAGAGAGAGAGAGAGAGAGAGAGAGAGAGAGAGAGAGAGAGAGAGCGAGAGCGAGAGAGCGTGCGCGAATGAGCAGGAGAAGGGCAGAGAGAGGGCAGAGAGAATCCTAAGCAGGTCCCATGCTGTCAGTGCAGAGCCCAGCACAGGGCTCAATCTCACAGACTGTGAGATCATGACCTGAGCTGAAACCAAGAACTGGATGCGAAAACAACTGAGCCACCGAGGAGCAAAAAAAGACTTAACTATTGGGAGCAAACTGGTGGTTGCCAAAGGGGAAGTGAACAGGGGGAGGGGTGAAATAAAGGGGATTAAGAGTGCACTTACAGTGATCAGCACTGAGAAATGTATAGAACTGTGGAATCAACATACTGCACACCTGAACCTAATATAACACTGTATGTTAATTAAACTTCAATTAAAAAAGATACTGGCCTTTGTATCAGTTTATCTAAAAAAAACTTTGAGAAATGGATCTCATGGCTGGAGATCTACTTCTGGCATATTGATCAGAACTGTTTCACATCAAGAAAATTCTCAAATGTGCACTGGCAGGAAAGTAGAGGCATGAACAATAAAAGTTTTTAATGTGAGAAACATCAGAAAAGAAAACGTTCACTTCAGAACCTCTAACTTTACTGGCTAGTGGTCAGTGGCCTGTTCCTGAAGAAACTTGATGTAGCAATCTGAATTTTGTGTTTCTAAGAACCCCAATCTGTGCTTGTCATTTCTTTGCAGGCTCTTTCTGCTGAAGACCATGTTTCATTGAAGGATGCTTAGGGACTGACTGCATGCTGCCTGCTGGGCCACACTATTTACCATCTTCTCTCCCATAGTTATCCTGCTCCATCTAACAGAATAAGGTCACAGATCCCAGTCTCAGTAGGGTTTATACCAGCTCTCTGTGTGCTCCTCAACTTGTGATCTCTAGATGCCTTGAAGTTTTGTTTGTTTGGTTTTGGTTTGGTTTTGTAAGCTTTGAAGTTTCCAAAGGAATACTGTCTTACTTTCTCATTCCCATTGCCAGGTTCAAGCAGTTGGACTGGAAGCTATCTGGAGAGGTTGGGAGGAAAGACATCACTAAATTGGCTCTTTTCCAGGCATTTCATCACCAAGGACATGCTTGGTCAGTGCACTTAGTAAGCTGCTGCTACGTCATGAAGAAGCGAAAAACACGTACTGTCGCTACAGGAACCACTGTGCTAGCAATTACACAGTTTCTGTGGGCTAGACACGGGGCCAGCATCCATGCAAGAGCATCGCAGACTAAGGACTGGTTGCAGAAAAAGAGTTTCCATCACACTTTGCTGAGTTTCCATTCTCGCTCTGTAAGTAAAGAACCAAGTTTGCTCCCAGTGCTCAGATTCTTGGCCTCCCACATGGAAACGGAATCACAAAGACATGTGTGTGTGTATGCATATAGACGTATGCTTGTATTCCAAACTCAAGAGAAAGAAAAAAAAAAAACCTTCCCCAGATTTTTCAATTCCTGTAAGGATTGTAGTTTACTATTTCTGGATTTGGATCATTGAGTTCCCTGGATTATTAAACATAGCAAAAAGCCATCTGCAATGAATCGGGCTTGCTCCTCTAATTGAGTCATGCTGTGAAGCCCTTTACTGTTTCCCTCACTTCATTGCTGAATATTTTTTTCAAGAATGATAGGAAATACATTTTTTACTACTAATGCCACCTGCAGGTTAAAGAGAAACTGTTGCGAGATAACTTGAAATCCTCACAGCACACTGTAATACGTACCTCCAAACTAGTCTGCAAACCTCGCCAATAAGCAGGAATGTAGTCTCATTTCATTGACGACGTCCTTTATCAAAAATATGCCTTTGCGATCACCACTGCAGCCAGGTTTCTCTCTTCACTCAACACTCAGGCCAGCTGATACTTACATCTAGGAACATGTATAGAGTCATTTCCTAGGAAATAATTGCTTTGGGCTACTTCATGCAACAGCTTCCTCCTGCCGTTGTAATGTGTCTCATGTCACAGGTAAAGGTGGTATGAGAGTTATCCTCAATCAATTAGTTTCCATGTGAATTACTTCCTGGGTCAATCAATCATTCCACGCAATTGCTGTTACTTGAGTTCACTGTGCTAAGTGAATTAGCACACACTGTACCATCTACATGTCTTATTTGCTCAGCTAGGTGAAGTTTCTTAAGGAGAGATATTGTTTCCCACTCTAATTAGCTCCTTCTTATTATGACTGACATTACCGTTACTACATTATGATTATTAGTCATAGTAGATAAACTTCGCTATCAATTCATTATAAATCGTGCTTTAGCTTCTGGCCCTAGTGATGGTATATTCCCAATTATCCAAGAAGCACAAATCTAAGAGGAAGTGAAGGACATACCCATCAACATTGTTACAGATACTCTAGGCTAGTCAATGTGGCCAAATAGGACAGTAGCTCCCCATGTTGTCACCAGCAGATGGAGGCAACTTCCAATGTGTGCACCACTTGTGACATGACATCATATGGAATATGATGGTGACACAACGTGATGACAGGGACAGCAGGAAAAAGGTGGGGAATACTTCTTGACCAGAACAGGCAGCTGAAAAGAGCTTCAGTATCTACTCTGCTTCTTAATGAAATTACTATACCTGAGCACAGAGATGAAGAAATAGAGCCAAATACCTTAGTGCCTCTGACAGACCACCATAAATGGACACGCGGCTCCCTAATGTGGAGCCAATTTTGTCCTCAGGAATAATAATACGAGGACAGAGAAGAGACGGCTGAGAAAATCCCATCCTTTCTAGAAGGACTTACATAATATTAATGGGAAAGTATTTCCCCAACTGAAAAAAAATGTAGGACAGATCCGTGCTTTATGTTTTCCTTTCCCTGGACTGAATTTGCAAGAGAGCCCCTACCTCTAATTTCTCTAGTTTCTGCAGCAAAGAAACTAAAAGGGATTTTTCCAAAACACCTAGCATCGTCCCTGGCTGCAAAGAGCTTTTAAGAGTTTACTCCTGAAGTTTAAGCTGAATGTCCCGGGAGCCTCATTCAGCCTCTGGGTGCTACCAGATGACAACACACTAAAGCGTGATTTAACTTTAGTGGGAACAGGAGGAAGGCGTGAGATATACCAAAGAGTTTGGTGTTTACTCTAAGTTTCACCTTGCTCCTTCCTGGGAAATAACTGTCTCTCTAGACCCATTCACACTACTGAGATTTTGGACCGGCTAAGTCTTTGTCGTGGGGAGTGGGCAGGGAGACTGTCCTGTACACTGTAGGGTGTTTAACAGCACCTTCAGCCTCTATCCCCACCCCCAGATGCCAGTAACATTCCCAAAGTTTGGACAACTAAAAATATCTCCAGACATTGCCATCTACGTGTCAAAATCCACCCCCACCCCAGTAGAAAACTCTACTATACACTCTCTGAGCTCTTTGGACAGAGGAAGCATATTGGGTTCACCTTTGTAACCCAGGCTGGAATAGGGAAAATGCTGGACAGAGAGTAAATGCTTAATGGAGTTTGACTGCAACTATGTAAGAGTAAAGAAGTGAATGTGACAAAGGTTGGAAGTGACTTCTTTGACTCTTCACCTGAAAGAAGCAAAGGATGCCTTTCTCTTCAGCCATTCCAGCCACTTTCATAAAGAGACCGACATGAAAGACCTCTCTTGTTTATTTAAATTAAAACACCACTGTCACTGTCCCTGAAAAGTCAGCTCAATAAAGACAGAGCAGGAGGTGCTTGGACAGAAGGAAGGAAAAAAAAAAGCACCCAATTTAATTGTGAGGAAGTTAAGAAAAAAAAAATCTTTGCCAAGTAATGAAATTATTAATTGCAATTCATGTCAGTTTTTGCGACAGCCATGTGAATCGATGGACAGGCTGTTCAGTAGTATTTGTGGAAGGAATCGTACATTTTAAAAATGAGGCGTTGCTGGAGGAATAGTGTGTAAGGATTCGCAGAAGGGTACACCCCTATAACTTCACAGGGTGGCAACAGAGAGGCCACCGTACCTTTCCATCAGATGTAGCTTAGGGATCCAAAGGGCATCACATTCACCCATGTCGTTGTCCTCTGCAAGATCAAACTCTCCCTATATGCCTGATGCAAGGTCTTCTTTTTGAGGGAGTTTACATATTTCTCTGTTTAAAAATATAGGCAGCTACTTCCTTCTTCCTACAAATGCTCTTATCAGTTTTGAATGACAGAGATCCATTTTGAGATGAACACATTGAACAAAACCTTCATCCGTGAGTGCGTGTGTCTGTGTGTGTGTGTTTTTATTTCCCAACATGGCGGTAGAAGCTTATGCCTGCTATCTGCATAAGTCTTTTGTGTATTGCTAATGGAGTGCTGGAATTGTAGCAGCCCTGAGCAGGGAATACATGTGAGCAACAATATGCTGAGAGACCCCTCGGTGGAATCTAATCTGTTCCAGCTCATGCACTCCTCAGAAACTATTTAACTTTCATTAAACTGTGTTTGATATCAGCTAAATAGGATGCATACGGCTCCAATATAGCTCATATGGTCGCATTCATTCGATCACAGCAGTGCTTTTTTCTTATATTTCCCCCCACTTGTGTCAGTACCCAGTATAGCTGGGTAAATAGGAGACCTTTGAAGATGTAGTTAGTACTCAGATTTCTTTATTCTTTTGTGCTGGTTTCTTAGTGTTGAAACAGTGATTCATGTATGTCGCAGACAGCCTCCATTAATTTCATGTAATGTAGCTTTTATCTCGTAGCTGGGACAACTATCTTCAGCATTCGGTCGCTCGAGCGTCCCCGGCTCTGTCCCAAGCCCCCTCTGTGTTTCCCGTCTCCCTCCAGGTCCCCAGTGCTCTCCATGGCTCCTCTTTCTTCATGGAAAATTATGTGCATTGAGAGCCACTGGGTTTTTTTGTTTGTTTGTTTGTTTTCCTGGTAGTTGTAGCATAAGGGCAAGTGAATAAACAGGTTAAGATAAGTAGGAAAAAGGAACGAGGGGTGAGATGTTCAGTCGGGGTAACCTTTTCTGTCTGAAGGGAAGAAAGAAAAGCTAGTGGAATGAAAACATCCATCCAAGCAGGAGAGCAGTTTATGCCCCCATCGCCCCTTCTCTCTCTCTCTCTCACTCACTCTCTCTCTCTCTCTCTCTCTATTCAAAGGACACTAATTTGTGAATACAGCACAGTAGGAGTGCACAGTTTCCCAGTTTCTGGGGAGGAAAGGGCCAGAGCATTTGCTAACTGGAGCTGTTGAAAAGTTTTAATGATCAAGTATACATAACACACACACACACACACACACACACACACACACACACACACACACACACGGGGTGGGGGAACTAGACATTTTATCAATATGCTATCGGCCATGTACACATCATCTTTTACTCGCACAACATCTTTTCTCCTTAATAATGAGAAAGTGTTAAGCATTTCACCTTTAAAAATATTAAGGGGACATGGATATCTCTGTGTTATCCTCACTGACATTTTTTCAATTATGTTTTATTAAGTCCAAAGGAATAATCACAATTTTTTTTTTTTTTAGATCACTTAAGAAAAACTACATGGGGTCTCTGGTACAGGGAACCCAATTATTTAGGATATTATTTCGTGAACCTTTTTCATTTTATTAGTATACCAGAGGGTTTTCACATTCTCAAGGAGAATCCAGCTATTATTGCTTTTTTGGAAGAAATGTCTCGCTGGGGCAATTAATTCTATACATTAACACCAGTCACGGTTGTGCTGTATATTATTAAAATTATAAAGGCAAAACCCCACATTGTATCATTCAGTTCAGAGAGCGGTCATTTGTGTGTGTGTGTGTGTTAGGGTAGAAGCTACTCCATGTGCAGCCCTCGCTGTCTACGAACTTTGCAAAGCCCTGCGCTGATGGGGGCATGTTCTTTCCACACACGCTGACCGTTTGCAGCCAAGTGAAATGGGGCCGAGCAAGGTGAACAAGCAGGCGGCTTTGGAGCCTGCCTCTGTCTGTCTCTGGCACAGTTGAGGGATGTTATCCATTTAACTTTGTTGATGAGCACATGTAATTAAGACGCTGTGCCTTAATGTTTGATGCTGGGACTTGAAAGGGTGATTTAAAAAATTTATTTAGATAAGCATATTGACATTTTTAGTATATATTATTAATCTTATTAATAGTATTAACAAAGGCTAATTGAAAATGCATCATCTATAATTATATTAGTCTTCATTTTAGTACATTTTTGTCAGAGTAAACTAGAAAGGAGTAATTAATGTGCCACTGTTATTTACCCCTGTTTGTATTAAAGCTGGTGTTCCACAATGTTAGAGATGAATATAGACTGATTTCACTGAATGCCACAGAGCACAGCATTCAGGAGTAGTAAAATAAGCAGCTGTGTTTTCCTGTACTCGGACCTAAAAATAAAATCGACTTCAGGATTGCAGGATAGGTGTGCGGGAGCGGGAGACAGGGAGCCTCCAGACTGGCCCGTGCTCTTCCTCCAGGCCGCCCTTTCCCTCCCCTTAGCGGTAGGCTTGCTGGGGGGGGCGTGACTGCTCAGGATCTAGAGTCCTCACATCTTATCCGTTGAAGACATAAACACAGAAAAGCATGCCTCAATGCTTCTGATCCCAGGGGTCGCCAATGCTGGTTCCATCGGGACAAGGGCGAAGAAATGATTTTACATTCATTGAGGATAAATCCAGGACTCAAGTTGAACCTTCATTAAAAAAGACTGGCTTAGTCTTTACCGTGAAAAGGGCAAACTATAACGACGGTCTCAAGAATATCACCCTCAAAAAACTCAAATTCTCAAAGGTAGACTTGACACTGCCAAGCTCCATACCCTGAGCCTGCTCTCCTCCCTGCACACATTCATGCAACACAAACACACACAGACGTTGCCCAAATACACAAGAAGACAGCCCCTTCTGGCTACCATGTACAAAAAAAAAAGAAAAAGAAAAAGAAAAAGAAAAAAAGAAAGAGAGAGAGAGAGAGAGAGAAAGACAGACAGACAGACAGACAGACAGAAAGAAAGAAAGAAAGAAAGAAACCCCTAAAAAAAAGCAAGCAGGGGAGACTTAAGTTAACGTGTATTTAACCACTTTAAAATGTTATCCCACCCTGGCTTTTATGCTCCTCTTTCTGAGGTCAGCCACTTCCCGAGACAGGCAGGGAGGGCACAGCACAGGGGGAGTGAGATGGAGGTGCTCGGCGATGGCGATGAATGGCACATATTTTAATCAGGTAGAGCCAAGACCGTGATGGCTGGGATTCCAAAGCTGGGCTCTGGGCTTTCTCCTGAGCTCTAATAAAAAGCGTGGCATATTGGTTGCACTGGCTGCCAAGTGCTATGTCCGTGCCCTCTCCACAGTGGCCAACCACAAACATGCTAGCTAGAAGCTCTCAGGGGGCCCCGTGTGTGCTGTTCCTAACACGGCTAACATATGTATCGACACCTGAAAGCTACAGCCTGCCACGTCGCCAGGACCCCACTTGCCTACCTTTGCTCCTTGGTCACCAAGGGTTAATTTTCTAATGGCTGCCTTGCTGCTGAAGCTGGCCAAGTTTTTCATCGCCTGCAGAGCACCACAAGCTGTGATTTGGAGCCAGAAAACACCATTAATTTTCTAAATAGGAAGGATCACATATGTAAACTGTCTGGTTCTGTAACGAGTCGGGCAGGTAGAAGATGGAGGAGGAAGTGAATTTTTCCAGGCACATGGGCCAAACAGCCCAGGCCAATGGGCAGCACAGTGCACAGGACTTTGGGGGCCACGAGGGGGTGAGCGGGGTCAGGCAGGGGGAACAAGGAATTTCCCTCTCATCTTTAAACTGGTTTCACCACCAAACTTCAGTGTTTCTACAAAAGGTCAGGTTGGTGATTTACTGGACGATGTCGGGAGTTTTTACATTAGACTTCACAAGAAACTTATTTGTAAATGGAAGGAAAGATTAAGTAAAGTGCACCAGCTCAGAGACCACATAGGGGCTGATGAGTACAAACTAGTGTGGTTAACACGTCCTGGGTTTTCAGAGGACAGAGAATAAAAAATTCCCCTGACGGTAATTATTTAGGTTGCAACTTACACGGATGCTGTAGACATTTGAAAAATGCATTTTTGCAGGTTTTTCAAATCTACAAAAAAAAAATGCAAAATCCTCCATTTGGGATTCAGTGTGTGTGTGTGTGTGTGTTTGGGAGAAAGGGAGAAAGAAAAGAGGGAGAGAGAGGGGATAAGCATAAAAAAATGGGTGATAAAAATGCCTTCCTGAGTTTTAAAAATCGTTTTATTTACTATACATACATATATACACATATATATGGCAAATAAAATTTAAATATATATTTATTATATATATATAATACACACACACCTCTTTCCTGCATAACTATTAGTGTTATCTGAGATACCAGAATAGTTTCAGACCTGAAACTGTGCGGTGGCATGGAGTAGGAGATGTCTCCATAATACCAGCACTGAACTGCCCTCTTTCTGGGACCTTCTCACCAGATTTCTGGTCCAAGGACAACCTCTTCTCTAGCTTCTAACATTCTGGCTCCATTCCACAACTCTTTAAACAAACAAACAAAAGGTCCTCCCACTACTATTATTTCTTTATTCTGTATCTTTTATTGCTCTTTGGGCAAAAATGAAAATTTGGGGGTGTCAATAAATCTGGGGCAGTTTTGCTGCCTCGTAGACTCGGAGCTGAATGCTGCCCCTTCAGCCATGTCCCAGGAGAGCTCCTCACCTTGGTGGGTCTCACTCAGCAGAGCTGGGTGTTCCCTAAGAAAAGTGAAAGGGGATAAAGAAACTAGGGTAGGCTTCTGGAGTCCCAAGTATAGGTGAAAGCCCAGGTTTGGAGAAGAGTGACTTAAAGGCCGGCTGTGGGTGAAGGAGACGTGGCATAAAGGGCTGTGTGATCTCATTTATATTCATCTGAAAGATAAGTAAGAGATTTCAAAGTTTTCACAGGAAAATGACCCTAAGGAAGACATTCACCTCCAGGGTAGTCTTAGTTTGCTAAGACTGCCATGCTAAAGTTCCATAGGCTGGTTGGCTTAGCCAACAGGAATTTACTCTCCTGGACAGTTCCAGAGGCTAAAAACTGGCTATCAAGTGTCCACATGTCTGGTTCTTCCAGAGGGTTCTGAGGGCAGGGTCTGCTCTAGGCCCCTCTCCTTGACTTAGAGATAACAGACTTCTCCCTGTCCCTCCACATGCTCTTCCCTCTATGCCTATCTGTCTCTGTGCCCAAATTTCCCCTTTTTGTAAGGACACCAGTCATAATGGATTAGAAACACCTCCCCTCCAACAACTTCACCTTAACTAATGACATCTGAAGTTGCCCTGTTTCCAAACAAAGTCACATTCTGAAGTTCTGTGGGTTGGGATTTCAGCATATGAATGGATGGGGGACAATTTAACCCTGGAACAGAAGGTGAGAGAGAGAACTCCCTGAGGAGTGAATCAAATTCCCATAATGTTTATCTAAGGCATATACAAAGCAATGATACTTTGTATTTGCTCACCCCTTTACAGACTCCTGAATGTTTCTGCTTCCAATAATGTACTCCAGATAATCCTGTCTTGATCTTGCTCAGGTTCTGCCTTATTCTTTCTCTCCTCATGTCAAAACCAAGACTTGGAGAAGTTAAGTCATCAGTAAACGGTTACCAGGTTCAAGTGTCACCCAGTTGCAGAGCTGAGGCTCAACATCAACGCTGCCGTTCCCTACCACAGTGTTTTGCCCACTAGTCTACACTGCCTGCTCTGTATTAACGCACTTCACCACCAATGATGTAAAGGGAGTCCTACCACTAAATCACCAAAGAAAATGTTCAGCTTAATTCTACAGTTTCTCTACTGTATTTCCTCCAAGAAGTTGGGGAGGGGAGATTTATTTCCCCATATTATTTTTTTGTTCCAAGAAATCTTGCACTGTCCCATTCTGTGAAGGACAAAAACAGGCCTGAATCCACCAAACTCCGTCTTACAATTTTACTTACAGATACACACGTCCCACTTTGGGAGCCATGCAGACACCAGGGCCAAGCAAACGACTCTACAATCGGCCCAAAGTAGACCCAGGCTGGGCGCTGATGTTGGCAATAGCCAAGCTGGATGTAAAACAGCCATCATTTTGCAGCTAATTTTCTCTTTTTGCCTCCTCCCCTGCTCCAGGTAGAACATTGTTCATTACGAGCGCTGCAGAGCTCAGTAGAGCTCATTCTCGCCGAGATCGTCTCTCTGATCTTCTGAAGCCTTTAAAAGGGAATGAGCCTTGGCCTCCTTTTTATGGGCTACATTATGACCTGGCTTCAAAGTGTGAAAAGAGGTTCCAAGATTCCCTTTGTGCGGTGGAGTCTCTTAATTGCACTTTTAAACACAGTGTAATTTTTGTAATTAACATTATGGTTTCAGAGGGCAGAGAAGCCTGCACCATGCTAATTACAAACCCGCGTCTTCAGAGTGGTGGAATTTCCAAGGCCTCTGATATTGGGGTGGAATACAGTTTTTATGAAGGATTTCAAAGATCCTCTGTGGGCTGTGTTCTGAGTCATCATTAGCATTTGATAACATAAAGAAATTTTACAACATGTGACAGATTTTCTATGTGAAGATTTTACCTGGTAACTGGAAAATTTGCATAAAGAGCTTCATTAGGTCTCCTCTCACATTACTGAGAGAGTAAGAAGTATAGTGCACTCTCTCCCTAAGATTGTTCTTAGGAGCCAAGGAATTGGTGCTTTATAATAAAATTTACAGTATATTATGAAGGGAAGTTGTAATAATCTTCAATGATGTTGAAAATCAGCATACGTGCCTTTTAAGGAGAGGGAAAGAATATGTATCAGAATTACCGTGTAACTGAAAACCTTGCAGTAAAGGTATATTGTACTGTTCTTTGCCATATAAAAGATCTAGTCCTGCTAGGCTGCCGAGTCAAGGCGAGAGCTTCACATATATAACACCCTGCGACAATAATGTGTAATTTTTTCACTCCGTGAAGTCTGTTCACTGAGAAAAATTATCGTCCTCTTATTGAAGGGGCAAGTTTATCTTGCCTTTATTTTTCAGCCCCAAGCTAGCAACCAAACGGTGTGTGTGCATGTGTGTGTAAAGATGTGTATCTTTAAAGATACACATCTTTACACACACATGCACATACACACTTCTAGAGAGGCGGTGTGCATTCTGCGCAGGGCCATCATAGCTTATGCAAAGAGTAGCGGGCCCTTCTGAGGCTGATACTGTCAGAAATTGTGCTGTGGAGTAAGGGACTGAGTCCCAAAGCCATCCATTTGCTGAAATCTTTTCACTGAGCATGGATCAATTAAGCCAGTAATAGTGATAATTTCAGGAAAGCTTTCTGTCATGATGGGAACAAGAATTCATCATTATTCCATGCTGTCTTATTATTTCAACACCATACATATGCCGCTGGATGTATAGCAGTAGCTCGCGGCATTATCTCAGTGGGACGCATTTTCCTTCATGAGAGTCTTTTCCTTGGCGATTATGCAGATAATGCATAGCTTTGTAATGACATCATAAATAGAACCCAAAGTCCTAAGAAACAATTAGGGAAGTATATCAATACTTCCCTTGTAATCATAACATCATCTGACTTCCAGTGGGATGCCAAGCTAGCTCCCCAAGTTCCGTAATCACGTATGAGCATTAACGCCTGCCTCACAATCTATCTTGGAGTCACAAATCCTGGCACTGGAGACAAATTAGTATGCATTTTAGCCCACTGTCAAGAAGGGAAACCACGCTAGGATTTTGATCACAGAGCCTACGGTGAGATCCAGGCAAATAAAACCTAAGTGGGTACAAGCTGGACCCTCTGTATACAGACCTCACGCAAAACCAAGATTAAACAACAGAAAAGCCAGTATCTCCAGAAAGTGACAGACCAAAGAATCCTTGCAGCAAATTGTTACACTTCCCTCTTAATAACACCATTTTGCAAGTAGATTTTCATATCATTTTTTTCCATGAATTATTTCTCCCATCCAATGTTCCCTCTCAGCGTAGTTTAATCCCCTTTAAAAGTAAACAAGTCTCTTTCGTGGGCGGGAAGGGCCACTTTCTCTAATTGGCGTGAGGCCTGTCAGTCACTTGGGCCTGCAAGGAGTGCAAAACCACACTGCAAGCAAACTTTTAAAACCACATGCTGGATTTTACGAGTTCTGCTCGGTCCTGCTGAGGGGAATGAGGAAGGTTCAATTATAGTTTGGAATTCCTTTCCCAATTTTAGGAAAGGGACAAACCTTCTCCTCTCTTAACTCTTGTAGCTCCCGAAAAACAGAAATGGAAATTTCAGATAAATGATCAAACTTACATAGTATATAGCTTTTATTTTTACAAAATATTTGCTTCCAGCAGAGTGTATCTTAATTCGCAAATGCAGAAATCTGTCATTAAGATCTGACCCAGCTGCATGGCATTGTCAAATGCAATAACGTATCTTTTAATAGTTTTATATCAAGTAAGGATATAACATATCATTAGTTTAAATGTATTTGCAAGCAATTACCCCCACCAGGATATTTGAGAACGCTCATGCAAAATTGATGAAATTCTGACATGCTTAAACATTGTTCATTTAGCTCAATTCCTTATGTATAGAAAAAATAGAATAAATAATTCCACTGCCATTTGCAAACTACTGTTAGGCATTTTTATTCCACTCAGGGCTTCAGTGCTGCCTTTAAACTATAGCCTTTGGTGATCATTTGGAAAAAAAAAAACAGTTTCATATATGTTTAATTTTAAATAATGGACTAGATTTTTCATTCTCCTTATTATTGTTCAATGTAGTAATTTAAATATGGAGTAGATTTACTGCATGTCAGCTGCCTTTCTTTTACAAAAGGGGATAAATTATTAAATGAGCAGAGATTGTTTGACAACCAGTTTTCCAGTACTACACAAAAGAAGGGCCTGTGACATTCAGCTGTCTTTTGAAAAGAATAAAGTATAAATCAATTAAGCCACTACGCTGTGGATCAGAAATGCCAGTCTATGGCATGGTTTTGGTTTGCCTCTCAGGTGACTTTCAGGCAGCTCCATAACCATATGGGGGACAGAACGACAGCCATACTGAGGTTCTCTGGGGTTCTTTCTGGGTTTCTAAAACCCTCTTTGGCTGAAGCATACCCCACCGAAACATCAGACATAGACCAGATCTGACAGGCTCCTTTCTGGTTTTTCTTGACTACGCCACTGAATCTCATTTACTAATGACTGATGAAGATTTTTTTTTATTGCTTTTGGATTTTTCCTGCAATTTTTAACCTGTTTACTGTGCCAAAGTAGAGAAATTCTGTAGTGAACATCTCATCACTGTCGATGCAAGCAGGTGAGAAATTGCATTTCAATGCCTTTCTAAGCTATCCCTCAATACCATATTAGCATCTGCGTAATTAATAATACTTTGAGCTCTGTCAAAATGAAATCACTTTTATTCTTCCCCCAAAGAGAATCATCTATTAACTATCTGTGATCCCCGAATACATTTTTCTTTACTAATGTCATTAGTAACTATACTTTCTGAAATATTAATCTATCTATCCAAGCCATAACGACTGATCAAGTTATTATTTCTTAAAATCTATCTAATCATTGTGAAAAGCAGTCAGACTGTTTACACGGAGGGTCATGTAATAGGCAGTTATAGAGTACTATTTCTCAGCATAGCGCTGTAATGGGGCAGACTGAAACAAAGGAGAGTGGGTAAAACAAACAGAGAAAAGGGATAGTATGCTCTCTCCTCTAAAGAAATTAAGAGTCTAACTGAAGACAGAAGACCAGTTGGTTCACACAGAACAATTAGCGAGGCACACAAACCATCCATAATTGGGCTAACTGACAAAATATAATCGTAGTAGGAGGTTAGAGAAAGGAAACATCAGTAAGGACTGGAAATCTACATTTAGAAAAGCTTCATGGATGACAGGTCTCATACAATGGAAAGATTGAAACGGCTGGAAAGAGGGGAGGAGATTCGAGGTGAGGTGGTAAATATTCTTTCAATACGCAAAGTGTACTTAAAAAAATCTGAAACAAAAGGGTTCCTGGAAAGTGGTAGGAAACAAAAATAAATCTATTGGACGATATCGCCTTGGGAGCAACCCGGAAGTCAGTACAAAATAAGAATTTAGATGGGTGACATTAGGTGATACTGAGCCACTAACTCTTCTTGCGTGAGTATTCACCTTGAGTGTTACCAGCACGGCCAAGAGGTGTGAAAAGAGGAAAACAGACTTGTTACAGGGCAGTTGGAGAAATCCAAGTTGGGGTCAATAAATTCCCAAGATGTGAAAGGCAGTGAGAGCAATGATGTTTCCCAAGACCACTGGTGAGCCAACAGAATATAGGGGCATGAAGGCGAGGGAGGCACCAAAGTGGGCCGGGATATAGTGAATCAGAGTAAGCGAGAAGCTTGTTGATGATGCTCCCCACAGGTAGAGCAATAAAAGGGCTGTTTTCTAAAGAAAACATAAGGAGAGGGAATGAAAAATAACAATAACAACAAATAATTATTTCTTACTTTGCTTTTTTCAGCCATTTATTTAGGCACCCTACAACTTGGCAATAATGCCACCATTCCTGTAAACGCGCATTTCAGCATTATTCTTCCCTAACTTACACAGAGCTGCAGAATCCTTCCCATCATTGGATTCTGGGCAGCTACAGCATATAAATTAGAATTGGTTTACACATACACATGTACACTTGCATACACACTCATATGTGAACATGCGTGCACACACACACACAAATATTCCATGACTAATTTAAAAGGAAATGTGGCTTGAAACCTCATTTAAAATGGAGGCACACATTTTATCAAGATGTAATACTTGGGAAAAAGTGAATGACAAAAAGAAAATACATATTTGTATATGTACACATTCATACACACACACACACACACACACATACCCCTTTACCAGCAAGTCCTCTATAGACACAAAATACTTAAGGATTTGGGGTGGGGGTATGCTTCAGGCAGTTGAAGCCAACAAATGAGATTCCAATATAATTAAAGACCAAGCCCCGCAGAAAATAATGACTGAAAAAGAAACAAAATCCCCCACCATCATTTCCCAGTAACACCGTTAGGAAAACGTTCAGTAAAAATTCCAGGTGGCTTCAAGCAAGCAGCTGGAGAAGGACCTAAAGGCAGAAAGAAAAAGGTGAGTGGAGAAACTAAGTGGGAGAAAGCCCCAGTATCCGGAGAAGAGGAGACTCTGAGGGGACTTAATAACAGCTTTCAAGGGTCTGAAGAGTAACTCTGCAGGGACTGCTGACCAGCTGCTCTCCATCTTTATTCAGGGCAGAACAAAAGGAGATGCACAAAACTGCAGGATGAAGGATTTAATTTAGACACAGGAAGAGTGCCTTGGTAATAAGTGTTATTACGCATTGCAGTCAGTGCAGAGGGAGTCCTGTTCTTCGGAGGGCACGCAAACGGGGGGACTCGTGCACAAGGCCTCAGGCCCAACCCACGTGGGTGCTGCTTGAAGGTGGTAGTTTAGGGCCCACTGTTCTCTCCCAGCCCCAGCATCTAAGATTGCACCCCATCCACCAGGGTCTCCCAGATCAGTGAGAGCCATTCCCAGGAACAAAGAGAAAATGGGCTGCTCCCCAGCACGTAAACTTTCAACCATGTTTAACAAGGTGCCAGGAAAACCAAGCAGCCTGAGCACGGATTCCCAAGCCTCCTGCCTTGTTAAATGCAGTTTATGGTTTACACAAAAGTGCTCTGTCTTAATTTGCTTCTTTCCTATAAATGAAATGGGGTACATTTAGTATTCCCACGGGGCTGCAATATTGGCCAAGCTCATGCTGCCTATGTATTTAAAAAAAAAAGTGCCAAGCAGGGGTACCCACGTTGAGAATCCTTGGACAGAGAGAGTGAGGAGTCATGGGCCCCAGTAACTGAAATGTTCTACTGGCAAGTGTTCAGTCCTTTGTTTTCTTCCCTCTTTCTCTTGCTGCCCTTCCTTGTGAGATTAGGGACAGCACTGCATTAATCGAAAACGAAATTTGCAAATTGGTATTAATTTTTACACTTTTCCCCATGTAGTCCAAATTGAAGTTTTATAGTTTTTCTATTTAAAAGAAACCACTAGCATGTTCTAATATTTCTTAATATCATACCTTGCACTTCCCAGTGGGTAATGAAGGTTTGGTAAATGAAGGACCAGCGGTCTATTTTTCACTCCCACACAGCCCGTATGAGAGGTCTCCTAATGGACAAGTCCTTCAACAACTTTGCCCTCCGTGTAAAACGGGTTGTCAACCCTCCCAACACTGGAGCTGTTCTCCTTTCATCAACGAGGAACTGGATGTCCTCGAGGGCAGAAAGAACACCTCAGTATGCTGTGTAGAGCTTGACATGTTCTTCACCCCCCCACACACATTGAATTCTGATGTCCATGATAAATAACGAAGTCCCCTCTTTTCTCTATTCCCACAATTGTTTTACATAATGTTTGGGCAGAAGGCACTTCATAAATACCTGTCAAACAAAAAGAAATAAAATACACAGAACACAAGGAATGAGGAGACAGAGTGGCTGCAGGCATGGTCTCTGAAATCAGGTGTGCTTTGAGTCACATCCCAGCTCTGCTGTTTATGGACTGTGTGACCTTAGGCAAAACAGTTGTAACTTCTCTGTGCCTCAATTTCCTCATCTTTTAAATGGGGATTATTATAGTACCTCTCTCATGGAGTTAAGAGGATTAGCTATGTTGCTATCTATAAAGCACTTTGAATAGTATCTGATAAATATTAGGCACCAAGTAAATGTCACATAACTAAAAAGTTGTTGGAGCTCAGGGATATGCTTCTTCTATTCTAGCACAGATCTACCGGCTGGTTAAAGCATTTGGCAGATCTGCTTGATGTCACCTGTCTGCCCTTTCCCCAAAACCACTAGAAAGACAATGCACATGGTGACGGTGATGTCCCATGCAGGGTTACAAACGGTGGAGATGCTTTGAAAGTTCATAACGGAAGCAAAGTCAGAAAGGGAAACCGTGATTTGGTTGCATAAACTTGAAAAGATAAATCAAAATGATCAACTCTGTCATTACTGAGTGCCTACAGACCTAACTGGAATTAGAATCAGTGCCTTCCATTTCCCTAGTGAAAGGGAAAGGCTATTTTGAGTGGGCCCGAGAGGCAGATCCAGAGGGAACACCAAAGGCAATCTGAGCATCAGCTCTCAGACCTGCTTTTGAGATATACATGGCAGCAACAGCAAACGAATGGCAAACAGCTTCCATGCGCTTTGTCTGTGCAGACATGGTTCTCTTTCCTGTTGAGCTTACAACCTCTCCTTGTGCAACTCAAAGCTGTGGGCAGAACCTGCATATTAAGATTGGAAATTAGAGGAGATAAAACAGAAGGTTCAGAGTTTTCTGTCTAGACCCAAGAAGTAACGCAGTAGCACTTTTCAGGTACCAAAGAGCCCCATTTCCAAGGAACAGTAACCACGTAAATCTTCTGAACTTCCAATGCAGGAAATTCTGCCTCATCCTTAATTATTGCCTGCTTATTGAGGAAAATTTTTCTTCAGATGTAAACACTTCCACTTCATAAAATACTATGTCAAATGTGCCCATGTAACCTATGGAATATTCCTACTAATGTGCTAGGTGTGGCGGTAGGTTTATATGGAGTTTCAGAAGAACAGCACACAATTCTAGTCCTTGGAATACTTGCAAGCAAGCTGGGAAAGCAGTATGTATACAAATCAAAGTTCTAAAAAAAATCCAAAATAGTATATGGTGATAAAATGTTAACTTTTGTGGCTCAGATAGGAACAGATTTTTAGGGAATGGGGTTTCATGAGGGCAGGAACAGAAAGGGAAGAAATAATAGTTACCCGGCAAGAAGTGGCTCTTATGTTATGGCTGATATGCGGACTGGAAAAGGGGAAAAACATAAGCCAAATAGAGGAGGAAGTGACAGGGGATTACATGAGGGACAGATCTGATCACCGATTCTGAGTTTCCTGTTATAAAATCTCTCACTGGGGCACCTGGGTGGCTCAGTCGGTTTTGGGGACGACTTTGGCTCAGATAACAACGTCACTGTTCATGGGTTCAAGCCCCGCATAGGGTTCTGTGCTGACAGAGAGCGGAGCCTGGAGCCTGCTTTGGATTCTGTGTGTCTCTCTCTCTCTGCCCCCTCCCCAACTCGTGCTCTGCCTCTCTGTCTCTCAAAAATAAATTTTTAAAAATGCTAAAATCGCTGACAATCCCCAAGCTTCCAAGGACCAAGAGGCCTCACAAGAACATATTCAGACAGAAGGGGAAGTCTCTTCAAGGTTACAGAAAACTTCTACTGACCACAAGCATCCATACCAGAATTCTCAGGAACAGAAGCACAAAAAAGGTCAACCAACGAGTCTTGGTTGTACAAACTCTTTCAACTCTGTTTTAAAGTATTGCTTCAAGAGAAAAGGTTAAATGAGGTTTGAGTGCAGTGTAATAAACCTTCACTGTTCATAAAGCTCTGAATGATAAATGCATGTATGGTTACTGTATAAAAATATTGGGGTCAAATGCCAAAGCTCTCTGAGGTTAAGGTTTTTTTGCATGGAGAGGTGAAGGACCCCAAATTGTCAAATCTCAAGAAAATGGCAGCTTGTCAGTCAAAGACACAATCTGCTCCAGCTCACCGGAGAAGCCCATTCCCAAACTCCACTCAGCCAGACGTTCTACACATTCCAGCTGTGATATACAGCACATGATGGCATGTAATTTGTTTGGTTCCAAGAGACTAAGACAAGGGTTTGGAAGGTTCACTGCATTGTAAAAGAGATATGGCTGGCTGCAGGGTTTCACATTTGTAAATAAAAAATACCCTATTCCTCACCGGCGCGACATCCAATGAAAAGGCATGAGTTGGTACCCACGGAATAGCTAAGAAGTCAAGATTTCAACAGCTGCAATACACACTCGTGTCCGCAGGTAAAACAATGGGGACCAACAGAGTCCCATAAAGAAAGGCAAAGTTCTGCTTATGCGGAACTTTGACTTCTGGAATAATTTGTGCCATATGTTTTTAAACAGTAAAACATGGACTCCTGCAGCAGCGAGGGAGTTGTGTCAAAGTATCACGGGACTCATCGCTTCCACACAATGGTGAGCCCACTTTTACTTTAGATCCAATGTAGGACTTGTCCTTCTCAGTAAAAACATAAGAAAACCAACCAACAACAACAACCAAGATAAAGCAAACCCTTGGATCACATATAAACCTTCTTCTTTGTACCATGGAGCGGATGCAGTAGAGGGGTTGAGAGAAACCAAAACCTATGCATGCCAAGGAAAAGGAAAAAAAAAAATACCTTTGAGTAACTGATTGCATGGTATTTGTAGAACATATTTAACAAGATCAAATGTCTCGTTAAAAACCCATGAATAGGGACTTTTATTTGAAAGCTAAATTTTGAGCCCTTGCTGTTTCAAAGCTTAAGAACTCCTTACAAAGGCAAGGAAGCATCTTGCTAACATTAAGTGAAAAATCACCATCTCTGCATTCGGACTTCCTAGCAGCCTTATGAGTAGCTCACCTTTTTCCTCAACTGGGAAAACAGGCTCAGAGAGATACAATGTATCATCCAAGCTTAGATAGTTAGTAAGCCCACAGGAGGATTCCAGAGGAAGCTGTCTGACTCCACAGCCCATGTTCCTATCACTTTCTATCATTTCCACAGAGTGGCTGTATCAGTAAGCATTGCCAATCCCTTGAGCCTTGCATGGCATCCAAAATACTAGCAGGATCTAAGTGATAAAAGAGGAAAACTCTGAACCAGAGTGACAAAGACAGAAAAGTCCATAGCTTCAGCTGGCTGCAGTTTTCATTAAATCCTTGGAGATCAGCTTGGAAATAAATATCATAACCTTATACTGTTTATAGTTTATTGTATGGATTTATTCTTACATTTACTACATAGTAAAGCAAATACAGTTAAGGGTCTCCACACTCATTCTCAAAGTTTCCTTTTACTGTCTTTATAAAGCACACCCCCACCCCCCATATCTTAGATATGGTTGTAGAGAGACACTGTGAAGCCTCTACTATTACAGAATCCACTATCAAAGTGGAGTCCCACCGACTATTTAAAATCCAGATGCACGGGGCCTGAAGTGAGATAATCAGGTATTGCACTTTATAGCTGGTTTCACACTTTTGAGTTTATTTCTGGCCATGTAACGCTCAGCCCCAAATACTTTCGATTAATTTTTGCCTACCCACCACAAGGTCATGAGAAATTCCCCTATGTTAGCTTTACCTTTCACATTTAAGTCCACAAGACACTTGGAATTTATTTTTGTATAGGGTGTGTTGTTGGAACCAAGATTCTTTCCCCCCCCACACACCCTGGATGGCTATCCAAGTGATTCAGTACCACTTACTGAAAAGATCGTTACTTTCCTCATTCCCCTTTGTTTTATATGAAGTATAACAGTAAGCACACTAACTTGTGATATCTGATCATATACATGTTCCAACTTCATGATTTTCTTGGCTATTATTTCCATGTGCATTTCTATATAAACTTTAGAATCAGCTTATCAATCTCCATTATGGAATCTTCTGGGCTTTTAACTGAAATGGCATTCCATATATAGGTTAATTTGGGAAGAATTCGTATCTTTTCAATGTTGCATCTGCTAATCTAAGAACATGATAGGTTTTATTTAATTTCTCAATAATTTTAGAGTATTCCTCATAGAGGTCTTGCAAATATTTAATCAGGTTTACTGCTAAGTAATTGATCATTTGATGATGCTATGTTAAGTGGCATCACTCTTACATTTTAATTTGTAATGGTTTGTTGCCATCTGCTTGGAATTTGACAACTTCAGGTCCTTCACAAATACATGAAAGGAAACTTTAACCTCAAAGATCACTGGCATCTGAATCCAAGTCTTCTGTACAGTAACCACACATACATTTATCATTCAGAACTTTATGAACTGTGAAGGTTTATTATATTGCACGTAAAACTCAATTGATTTTTGCTATATTCACTTATTAATTCTAATAAGTTGTCTTTAGTTCTTTGAGATTTTCTACATACAAAATTGTGCTACCTGTGAAAAATGGCAGTTTTACTTCTTACTTTCTAATTATTATGACTTTTATTTCTTTCTTGCCTTGTTGCACTGACTAGGTCCTCTGGCACTGTGAACAGAATTAGTGAGAGTGGACTTCTTTGTTTCATTCTCAGTGTTGGTGGAAATCTTCAATATTTCACCACTGCATATGAAGATTTATGTAGATGTTTTGTAGCTACTCTTTACTAGAGTAAGGAAATGTTCTTTTATTATCATGAAAGCCTGTTGGGTTTTTTCTAATGCTCCCTCTGAATCTATTAAAGTGATCATATGATTTTTCTCATTTGTTCTCTTAATGCAGTGACTTACAGTGATTGATTTTTCAATTGTTAAACTAACATTGTTTTCTTGAGATAAACCCAAGTTAGTTGTGATGTATTTTCCTTTTTATATTTTATTTAATTCAACTTGCTAATATTTTTTTGAGGAGTTTTGTGTCAAAGTCTGATACAGAAACTGGTCTAACAATTTTGTCACCAAATTTATGTGGGCCTCAGAATGCACAGAAAAATGTCCATTTCCATTTGTTTTTCGATTGTTCTAAAGAATGCAGTGAGATTGATTTTATTTCTTCTTTAAACAATTTTTGGACTTTATCCATAAGTCATGTGAATGTACGTGGAGATTTGGGTAAGACTAGTTGTCAAGAACAGGTCCAATTTCTACCACAGATCTAGTATTACTCATATTTTTTATTTCTTCTTGTGTCAGTTTTGGGAACTTCGTGGTGACAGTGTTGTTGAAGAAAACCACCTGTTCAGTCTAAATTTTAAAATCCCATGGCATATAGCTGCTCTCCACTCAAGCTGAATATGGAATTCAGAGGACCTAGTCAAACCTCACTCTGCATCTCGAAGTGGGTCCCCCTCAGAGATTGCCTTGGATGAGCTGCAGCCGAATGACCAAAATGAAGGTTTTATGCGATTGTGTGATTCCTTGTTATGCACCACATAACCAATGTACACTTTATGTTCCAGTTAATTAATCTCCTCTTTGATTTTTCTCATCTTCTGTGAAGCCTAATTTTAGAATTATATTCATCAGATTTTAGATATCTATTCTGTGCTTTTTAATATATTCCATTTATCCACTGAAAATCTCCATCAAGTCATCTGTTTTCTGAAATATATTAATCAGATCTTTAAAATGTCTTTGTCTAATTGCTACAATAACTAGACTACCTGTATGTACGTTTCTACTTTTATAATCTGTTTATTGTGAGATAAAATTGGTCTAAAATTAACTACATAAAGTATAGATTAGATACATTTTGACATCTATATGTTTCTGGAAAACCACAGCCATGATCAAAATAATGAAAGAAACACTATTCCGAAAAGTGTCCTCATGCTTTTTTATAATCCTTTCCTGCTGCCCCTACCCACACCCACCCCCAGCCCCCACAACCACTCATCTTATTTCTATAACTACAGATTAGTTCACATTTTTAAAAAATCACACAGTCTATACTCTTTGTCTGGCTTCTTTAACTTAGCACAATTATTGTGAGATCCATGCATGTTGTAGCATGCATCAATAGTTCATCCCTTTTTATTGGTTCATTGTATGAATATACCATGTTGCTTATTTTTATCTACTGATATTCAATTCTAATAACAATGTCTTCTAGAGATCAGGAGTCCTTTGTTGTTGTTGTTGTTTAAATAAAGTCCAACTTATCCATTTTTTAATGTATCATACTTTTGTTATTCTGTCAACAAATCCTTTTCTAAACCAAAGCCACAAAGATTTTCTGCTACATTTTCTTCTACAAGTTTTATAGTTTTAGGCTTTACATTCCTTATTGGGGGTTAATATTTGCATATGCGTAGGGGTGTGGGTAAAGGTCTTTCTGCATGTGGATATCACATCACCATTTGACTGTACTTTTTCCTGTGTATCTTTGTCAAGAATTGGTTGTCCATATATACATAGGTCTTTCTGGACTAGTCTGTTACATTGATCTTTTTGTCTATCTTTACACTGAGGGTCAGCAAACAAAGGCCCACAGGTCAGGTATGGTCCACTGGTTATTTCAATACACCCAGAAGCTAATAATGTTTGATATATTTTAAAATGGTTGAAAAAATCCAATAGTTTTTCTTAACATGTAAAAATTATGTAAATGTAAATTTCAGGGCTTTAACTAAAACTTTGTTGAAACACAGCCCCACTGAGTCTTCATGTATTTTGTGTATGGCTGTATCCAAACAACAACAGCAGAGCTGAAGAGCTGTGAAAGGAACCGGATAGCCTCTGGATCCCAAAATATTCACTATTTGACCTTTTACATAAAAAGTTTTCTTATTCCTGATTTCCACCAATATCATATTGCTTGAATTACTATAGATGTTTTGAAATCAAATACTGTTAGTTCTAGAATTTGACTTGTCTTCTTTTTCCCCTAAGTTGTTTTAGATGTTGTGGAACCTATGAATTTCCATATCAAATTTAGAATCTGTACTTCTATTTCTATTTAAAAAATGAACCCATTGCAATTTTAATGGCGGTTATGATCTATGGATCAATTTGGAGAGAAGTGGCACCTTGAGTTTTCTCAATCACTGTAACCTACGGACACGGTACATCTCCCCTTTCACTGGGTCTTCTGTTCTTTTTCTCAGCAGTGTATGTTGATTTTAATGCACAGGTGATTATCGGCAGGAGTACCCCTATTTTTCTAAGTATTCTGGATCTCACAAAAACCAGAAGCAGATTTTCCCTGATCTATGTATGCTCCAACATGTATCTCTCTCTTTCCAGAAGTCTAAAAAAAATGTCAGAAAGAAAAACGGGTTCATTTACATAGTTTGTTTGCAATGTTTTAGGGTTTTTTTTTTCTTTGAATTTAACCATAAAAACCAAAACACACAAGAACTACAAAGTTCCTAGAATTAGACATAAAATGTCAAGGCATGAAATATAAAAGTGCTGTTTAAAATGTAGCCTTCCTTTCCTAATGTGTCAAATTATTTTTTTGTATGGCAAATTATGAACCTCGCCCAATGTAAATCAGAGGGGACACCCATATCATGGTTAATGAAGACATTCTACTAGTCAGCCAGCCACTGCTTAGAATGAAGTTGTTATGTCTTACATCAATAAATTATGATTATAATGTAAATAATTTCTTTCAAAATAGGTTGTTGCTATGATAAAGGGCTTGTTCCCCATGGGTGATCACTGGGCACCTTCTGTTCCACCTCCGCTGTCAGCAACAGAGGCATGAGAGGTGTCTTCACATTTCCGGGTGCTCTGCACAATTCCTCTAGATCTCTTCTGAAACTCATGTCACATCTGATCATGGCTATAGAACAGAGATAGCCTTAGAGGCAAAGCACCTGCTCCCTGTGCAGACCAGGGACTGGCAAGGTCAGAATCTGGCTGTCTTACAGAGTGTGAGGACCAAACCTGTTAGGAGAGATTCCAAGGTTTGGTCTTTTACCACTCGATGACTCTCACTGAAGGAAATTTTCTTTGATGTTATAATTTTTCCCCTTGCTCAGTTTCTTCTTCCATTCCTAATCAGACCTCCTAAAATAATGCATCTCCCCTATGGAGGGTTTTCAATCTTCCAAACCTTTTTGAAAATTCTATAATCCTTTTAGCTGTGACTGGATCAGGTTATACAGATTTATCTTCAGGTTAGTAATAAAAGAGTTGATAATATGTGTTTTACAGTCATCAGGAAATTCCTTTTAAAGGCACTTCCTGGTATCTCAGATTTGCAACATTCATGTCATATTTTCATCTGCGGATTCCAGGTTTTTTTTTTTAAGATTTTATTTTTAAATAATCTGTACACCCACTGTGGAGCTCGAACCCACAACCCTGAGATCAGAAGTCACATGCTCTTCTGACTGAGCCAGCCAGGAGGTAAGAACCACCTTAAATAGAGAGTCCTACACTTTGACCTGGATGCCTGCTGCAATTTTAGCAAATAAAAAAATGTAACATAAAAAAATAAAAATGTTAATATACTACCAACCTACTTTGTGTAGATACTTCATCTAATATAGCTACCATCCATGATCAGGACTATGAAAACCACACTAGAATTAAAAAAAAAAAAAAAAGTGGAGTACCATACCCTCATTTTTGGCGCTTAGTACCTTAGGCAATATTAGATTGCCAATTTGATAACCTAGGGTTTTCTGTGGTTTTCCTAGACATCTTCTCAGGGATGGAACACTTAGTTTATTATTATACAGACATTCTCTCTGTATAATAATATAGACACAGTGCAACAAAATGAGGTGAGCAGCAACTTGTTTGCAGCTCCCCTCCGCTAGGGCATCCCGTCTGCAGGGGTACAGGGGATCTGCCAGCCGCTCTCCATCCCTGAGGCCACACCCTCCTCCAGATGACCTTCACCTCTCCTCCCTCTGCTGCACAAACGTTGTCACCTGTTGTCACTCTTGCTACCTTCTAATACAGAATCCAATCAGAAGTCAGAGTGATTTTATGATTTTAAAACAGAAGTCATGTCACTTTCATATATAAAATGCTAAAAAGCTGGCGCGCCTGGGTGGCTCAGCCAGTTAACTTTGGCTCAGGTCATCATCTCGCAATTTGGGATTTCGAGCTCTGCATTAGGGTTCTGTGCTGACAGCTCAGAGCCTGGAGCCTGCTTTGGATTCTATGTCTCCCTCTCTTTCCGGAAGTCCCTCCTCGGCTCATGCTCTGTCTCTCCCTCCTTCAAAAATAAACATTAAAAACAATTTAAAAAATAAATAAAACAGACAAATGGTTGGGGTGCATAGGTGGCTCAGTCAGTTAAGCGCCCGACTTTGGCTCAGGTCATGCTCAGGTCATGATCTCACAGTTTTTGAGTTCCAGCCCCATGTTGGGTTCTGTGTGGACAGCTCAGAGCCTGGAGTCGGCCTCAGATTCTAGGTCTCCCTCTCTCTCTGTTCTTCCCCTACTTGTGCTCATGTGCTCTCTCTCTCTCAAATAAACAAACATTAAAAAAATCAAAATGCTAAAAAATCTGCTGCATCCAATCTGTCAGTGGTAGCTACATCACTGAAAATCCTTGCTGCATTTGCTTAACTTTCTGTAGTAGAAGCCCTACCTTTCCAAGACAGAATTCAAAAACAAAAGCAAAAACAAAAAGCCAAACCAAAACATAAAACAAAATTAAACTTGTATTCCCAGACTCTCTTGCAGCTGCAGGGGTAGCTTGGATTCTACCCATCAAAACACACCTGTCGGAGACATGGTTTGAGGGCTGAGCACTATGAAGAACGAGCTCCACGCAGAGACCGCTCCCCTGACACGCATAACAGCAGGAGTCCTGGCTCGCTGACAGTGACTGTGGCACGACTTCTGGCATTTAAATCAAGCGCTGTTGGTGCCAAGGGGAAAAGAAGTTTTTATGGCAGCGGCAGTGGTAAAAACTGCTGCAGTGTGTTTGGGTGTGGATCCCCACAGCGTGGCTTCATAACCTGGCTCCGTTGCTTTCTGGAAGTTCTAGAAGCAATGCTGCCTTTAGATCTGGGCAAATGAGGCCTCTGTCTCAAGCTATGAATTTCGGGGACACCCATGTTTTAGAAGACAGTTTGCATCCTGACCGCAAAAAATTAAGATTAAAATATGAAACGCACATCCAGAAAGTGAGTGACATTACAATCAAGCATAGGTTACCTTATTTAGACAAAATATGGAAAGGTCTGAATACACCTAGATAAGCCAGCCAGTTGTCCTAGGTTGACAAGGTAGCTACCTATTTCCATAGTTCCAGACCCTTACATACAGTTAAAAATGACCATAAAAAAAAAAAAAAAAAAAAAAAAACTTCATACATCCAACATGTCCCATTGATCCTGCACTATCATCTAACTGAACAAGTGTTCTTAGATTAGACTGATCACTTATTGGTAACTGTCATGCATCACTTGAAACAAAATATTTGCCTAGAGCCATACCCCCCCGGGGTAACCCTGAATAAAAGCCACCTACTACCTTCTTAATACATTCCTTTTTTGTCTAAACTAGCATGAATCGACACTGCTGTTGGCAACACAGAATCTAGATAGATACACTACACTGCAAAAAAAAATCCAAACTGCCTAATGTAGCCCTCTACGATCACAGAATCTAGTACGCACATAGGTTCCTAGATGCCTCAAATCTCATCAATTCATCCAACCATTCATTCACTCATGCATTCATTCATCCATCCAACAAGAATGTATTAAGTGCCTACTATGTGCCAGGTGATGATTTAGAGGCTGACAATACCAAATGAACCAAACAGACAACATCTAGACTCTAACCAACCTCACACTGTTGGAAGAAAGAAAGGGAACAAACAGAAGACCAAATGAAGCAGTAAGATAATCGGAACCAGAGAAAAGTTCAGGGAAAATAATAAAAAGAAGACTCGTGTCAGGAAATGCTTTAAATAGGGTGGTAAGATATGAGAAAGGGACGCTGAAGCAGAGAGCTGAATGATGGGTAGGATCTAGCCCTGTCAAGGCCAAGAGGAAGAGTTCTCTAGGCAAAGGAGCAGAACACACCAAGGCCTAGATCAAGAGCAAGGCTGACCGGTCCAGTTGTGTTGCTGGAGTACAGAGAATGATGCGAAAGTGGTGGGACATCAGAGCAGAGAAAGCAACAAGGGCACTCCTTCCACCTATTTGCTCCCTCAACTAAATGGATCAATTCATGTTTTTATTATAATTAGAGTCATCGTTCAGAAGCAATTCTATCTTTTGTGCTCCAGGGGACCATATGCTCTGAACATCTGGGAAATCCCATGATTCAGATAATAATGATACATTTTTTATTTCATGGTGCCTGTGCTTCCTGGTGTCAAAAGCTATTATGCTCAGTTTTCTGAAGGTCCTTTTTTTCTCTCCGTTTATTGTCATGTGACAAATTTGGACCCTAGAACTTTTTGCTTCTACCAACTTCCGTTCCCTCAGGTCAGCTCCACTGTCAACTGAGAAGAGCCAGTTCTGAATCCAGCCATGGCATGGTGCCAGGCAAGCACATAGTGGGATACTCAGTATCAACATACAGGAAGTAGGGTCATGAGTAAGAGGACCCTTATCCATCTCCCCCTCCATTCACCCTCTTTCCTCTCCAGAGCCGGAATAAAGAATCAAGCAGGAATAGTCTTCCAAGGTAACTCTGGTTTGTACCAAATTCAAAAGCTCTGCTCTGTCCTTTTAGATTAATTCACTGACTTTTTTTTTTTTTTTTAAACAAATGTGAATTGAGTACCTCCTTGTGCCAGGGGCTCTATTAAATAAAGGTACAGAGTGGGGAACAAAACAGCTGGTCCCTTCCTTCATGGAACGTATGGTCTCTAGTCCAGGGAAAACATTAAACCAGTGATCACAAAAAATAAATGTTCAACAGTAAAGGGGAATAAGGTAATGAAGCAACAACAGAGAGACTATCTGGAGAGTATCTTGGTGGCAGCAGTTGTAGAGGAACAGTTCTTTACTCAGCCTTCCCAAGCGAGTCCAGGCTTCAGTGTCTAGTTACCAGCTCTGCAGTGTGACCTTGACAGCCCCAGTTAATTAAGGTGGTTTTACTCATACCATTCTGAATATCACTCAGGTTCCCTTCAGTGGGGTTTTAGGGAGAATGCATGTGGGCTTCTGTGGAGAGAGCAAGTCCTCTGCCTTGTCAGAAAGTATCCTCTCTGAAGAAGCCTACCTATTCCAGTACCATGTTTTCAAAATGGTTTACCAGACACATCCAAACACATTCCCACTGGCCAATTTCCCATCCACCGTCAGCAGATATGAGCAATATCAGTGGGCTAAGAAACAGATAATTAGAACATTCTATGGTTACCACAAAAAGAATAAAGTAAGAAAATAGCCAACTCTGTCAAGGTACGACAAAGTCTTGCAGACCTGCAAAGGAAAAATCTTAAAAGGGTCCCCATTATTTGAAATGACAGAGTCCCACCCAATATATTTTCAGAGGTAACACATGGAAATTCAATTTGCACTAAGTGGTACAGGTTATTTTAACCTCACTACTTTGAGCCAATTGTTTTGAATCCTCCATTTTGAAAATGAGATTGTTTTGATTTCCTCTCCCATACTTCTGTTTGCTTTCTCCTGTTTTCCTCCTCTTCCAATATCCTTTCCATTTATCCTTCTACTCCCCACTACTTTCCACTTTGTCTGTTTTGTTCTTACTATCCCCCAGTCTCCGCACTGCCTGAACTATTCTCCTGTCCTTTCCATCTCAACATTTCAAAATATATGCTCTTATCTTCCTTGTGGGTAAACTAGAAAATAAATACAGAATGTCATCACTTATAACGAATATCATGAGAGAAAATAATCAGCATAAAATAGAACACAGCAGTCAAAAATCCACCCATAAATCTAAAAAAAGCAAAACAAATTTTGAGAGAAAAATCAATACTTCATGAAATATGAAAAGTCAGACTTTGGAAAAATGAACTTAACAGAAACAATACTCATAAAGAAGATCCACTATAATCTGTTAAAATTGTTATGGATACAGATTTGATCAATAAATTAAATCTTCATTATAAATTTTAAATGGAAAAAAGATTTTATTTTGATGAAAATAATTTCAATAACATGAACACTAGAATGGAAAGAATGGAAAGTGGTTTGGCTGGGTCTTCTAGAAAATTGATGAACAAATTAAATTTGCTGGATGCAATGGGTTCCCTCCCTAAAACTGCCAATAAAATTTAATCAGTGCTGGCAAAATTCTGATTTGAATATGTTTTTTTAAAAGAGTAGTATCTCAGTGTTCTTAGGATCAAAGTGGTGGAGTCAATGTGGCAGTGTCAAATGCCCCACATTGATCCCAACAGTTGACCTGGAGGTACATTAACCAGTTTAGTCCATAGTAGCAAAACCTTTAACCTTAAGATCCTAAAGAGACTCAAAGTGTCTAACAGAAGGAATGGTTACACAAAAGAAGGTTAAATCCTGGTCACTTGGTAGAATTTTGGTTTCTTGCGATAGAGACAGAGTGGCTATAGAAGTAACTGAATAGCTCTGCCCACCATGCTTCTCACATGAGGCTATTCCTATTTTCTATTCACATACAAGACCATCTGCCCTGTTCATGATTGTCTCCCCAATACCAACACTGTGCCTGGCACATAGCAGGTGCTGGGCAAATAATGACTGAATGAATTATGAGCCTTCCGCTCAATAGAGTTTTAAAGATATAAGCCAATCTTCTCTGAAAAAATCCTAATAAATTATTTGAGTTCAATTCCTGGCACTACTGCTTGCTAGATCTATGACCCAGTCATTTGACTTCTCTGTGTCTCAATTTCCTTAGCTATAAAATGAGAGTAAGAGACATAACCACCCCATAGGATTAATTGAAAGAATTAAATGGGAAACCTACATGAAGTACTAGGCAAAGAGCCTGACGCTTAGTGAGAACTTTCCAAATGTTATCTTTTTTTAAGTTTTTTTAATGTTTTATTTCTGAGAGAGAGAGAGAGACAGCATGAGCAGGGGAGGGTCAGAGAGAGAGGGAGATACAGAATCTGAAACAGGCTCCAGGCTCGTGGGGCTGGAACCCGTGAACCGTGAGGTCATGACCTGAACCGAACTCGGACGCTTAACCGACTGAGCCACCCAGGTGCCGCACCAAATGTTACCTATTACTATTATCACTACCTTCACCATCTTGGAATAAAACTGACCATAAACGTCAAATTGCCAGCCTTTTAAAACACTCGATATTTATAAGATAATAACATCTAAGGGAATAAGTCTCATTTGGCATAACAAATAATTATTTATTCAATGGCAAGTGGCAATAGCTTGAGAATATTAAGGGGTCAGTGCATGCTCTTCCCAATCTCTTTAAACTTTTGAAAGCAACCTCTACATGACTGAATAGTGCTCACTGGTTTTTAATAGTAACAAGTGCTATTATAATGATAATCATGAAGAACTATAAAATTCTGAAGTGCCTGTGAAACACGAGTATAACAGTACAGTTAATAAGCTTTAATGTGTCCTAATTATTTGAGACATTATCATGATTTTCATGTGATTAAAGACACAGGAAGCAGAATACTGTCCTTAGGCTCAGAAGTTCTTGGTTCAAATCCTAACCTTTCTACTTACTTGAAGTGACTTTGAACACACCCTGTGACTTCTTCAAATATTTTAGCTGATCTGTAAAATGAGGGAAGCAATCCCTAACATAAGAAACTCATTGAGATTTTATGAAGCTCAAGTGAGTCATGCAAATGGGTGAGAACTGAGAAGGACCTCATGCATTATCTCATAAATGAAGAAAACTGAGGTCCAACAGAGAGATGTGAATTACCGTCAAACTGTTACTTTTTGAGGGGGTGATTTAAAAAAAAAAAATACTCCTAAAGAAAACATCTAGAAAGGAAGCTGTGTTGAGTAACTTAATTAAATTAAGAATTTAATAAAGCAAAACATGATTCCTCTTGCCTATATGAAAAATCTTTTAGTTTCAAAGAGGAAATACATTATTATTCTTGCTTTTGCAATTCTGTCCATCAGTAACATACAGGATATCCTCAGTGATATTTAACTATAATAGTAATGTTTTAAGACCATGTACCTATAGAACAAAATGAGTAATTATAATGAAGATGATGTATAAGGAGCATGGTGACAGTGCCAAGGACTAAATAGGGTACTTAAATTGTTTTAGTGTTTATTTTTGAGAGACACAGAGACAGAGCAAGATCAGGGGAGGGCAGAGAGAGAGGGAGACACAGAACCTGAAGTAGGCTCCAAGCTGTCAGAGCCCGACATCATGATCTGATGTCATCATCATCAAGATCATGACCTGAGCCAAAGTCGGACACTTAACCGACTGAGCCCCCCAGGCGCCCCTAAATAGGGCACTTAAATATACATTATCTTGTTTGATTCTCATGACAACACTCTCAGCTACCTATATTTCACAGATGAGAACACGGAGGTTCAGAAAGGTTCAGCAACTTGTCCAAGGTGATACAGCTAGAAAGTGACAGAGCCAATGGCTTAAACTCCAAAGTGGTCTGAGGTCTGAGCAGCTGTTTCCTTAACTACACTGCTTGTGGAAGGCACATACAGACCCGATTATCTGAGGCCTGCCTTTCCCTAGCCATTCCTCCTAGAGGTACATTTTCTTATCCCATGTAGGCCAGGAAGACTCTGAGCAGCTTCCTGTGAAATCCTCCTTGCGCTCATTTGATTCTCTCCAGGCTCTGGAGCTGAGTAACTGGTATAATTCACTGAACACCAATCCAGTGCAGAGGGCTGTGCTGGGACCACATGTCCAGAGCTGTGTAGTTGGTCTGCAGAAGAGGCAGCTGCCCTAGCTCCTTGGCCTTCCCTCTGCATGCACAAGACAGCCGACGTAGAGGCACCTTGCCCCTAAAGCAAAATTGATTGTCGCATCCTGCCTCCTCCAAGCCATTTCCTGCCATGCAGCCTGGTACCCACGTATATGTGAAAGGACATCAACTTCCACTTTCAGGGCTTGCCAGATGTAAGTATTTCAGATGCGAACAGTTTGCACTTGGCAAAGGCTGCACGTGTGTTGTGGGTCTGTCACCATGATATGATGCCTTGGAAACTGTGAGATCCCCCCGAAGAACAGGCTGGTGTGGTGCTCCCCCCATAACACTCTCCTCAATGGAGGGTGACCAAGCAAGGCTTCCCTTCTGATAACGCCAAGGGGACTTGTTGGACTTGACCCGCATCTGCTACACAGACTCATCAGCAGAGCAGCGGCCAATGTCTCCACTCCCTAGTTCTTTCTCTCCCCTTTATTGTACAGGTGTTCTGTTTTGGCAGAGAAATGTCAATGAGCCCTTAACAAACACAAATTATGAGGTTTAAAAAAAAAAAAAGAAAATCAACAAGAGTCCTCATTGCAATGGCCAAACGGCTGTTTCAGAAAAGATGGAAAATGCCATCACGGGAGCCTCGCCCGCTGCCATGTTTTGGTGTTTCACTGGCCAGGGTAAAAGTAGAGTCCAGACGATGGTGCTTTGTTTCCTGCTTTTTCACACAGAGGCTGCTTTTCCAAGTAAAGAAAATGTTGACCAAAGAAAATAAAGGGAAAGACTGCCTCATTCTTTACCAACACAAAATGTGTAGCATTGTTCTAATTGAAGCAATATGCTTCAGAGGGTGGGGCAGTGTGGAAATAAAGTAACCTATTTTTTGTGACTTGGCTTTACCTCTGGGCCTTCTCACATAACCTAGATGGACAGTTGCAACACAACAAAGAATACTATAGCCTCATTGTTAAGCACCCCCCCCCCCTTTTACACTGTGACTTTAACTCACACAATGACACTGTGTCTTTCAGGCCACAGTATAATTACTGTTTGGTGGACATAAAGGTTGGTAAAGAGAAGAAAACTATGGCTTAAGAAAGTAAGGTTTACTATCAACTGAATATCATCAGGTTATCTTAAGATTTATTCCAGAAAATAAAGAAATGGGGGGGGGGGTTGGTCAGATGTTAGTAGTTAAAAAGAATTCGGGACGAAGGAATTGGAGACGTCAAGGGCATAAAGTAAGAGGACTGATCAGTTGCCCTGTGTAGCAGGGAGGGGATCAAGGTTGACAGTGATGTCTATTACTGTTTGCCTCCCAAGATCTCAGGAATGCAATGATGGCCGCAGAAGTGATGCAGACATTTCCTCCAAGGCATCTAAACCCACGGCAGCCTCTCAGTTCTGAGCGATTAATATTTGCTCAGTGCTCAGTGATGCCCAACCACTCGGCTCAAGATAGGTGACAGAAGCGGTGCCAGACTGCATATCAGGTGCATGGAAAAAAGTTTCTCTTCCAGAAAACTTTGTTAAAGATGATTAAGAAATCACAGATTGTTTCTCTTTTCTTTTTTACATACAGGCAAGGAAGAGTTAATGACTCTCTACTATTTGCCGACACTTCTGACAACCAAGAATACAAGTATGAAAGCAACCTATTCTCTTCTGAATCCCTCGCTTGCTTACAGCTTCTCCTACACACTCTCTTCGTCAAAAGTACACATCAGCCGAAATGGTTTTGTTCCTCCTGGTCCCCTTTATGAGGAACCTGGGAGAAATTACTGTATGGTATGGGAACTAAGAACAACTGTACTTCTAAACAGTTGGTTTACATTCATATTATGGACACTTTGAACCATGTAACTGCCAGCGTCCCCTTTCCCATGATGCTTAGGGACCCATGTGGGCCCACCCGAAGCCAGAATGAAAGTCACTATGGTTTGGCATTTCTGAATCTTACACCAGAACCATTTTCTTGTCTTTTATTTTGTTTCATCTGCTTCCTTCTTTTTTCTCTTCTTTTAAAATTTATCTTTTTACTATATTTCATGTATCTCTAGAAGCTGGTTTTAATTTCTAGGGCTTGGTGGAGTCTGAGAAAACAAACCAATAGTTGTTTTCCCCAAACTCTATTTCCAGAGGCTCTCATTACAAAGGAATTATTTATCTTTGGAGGGTAAAAGCAAAAATAACCAAGTGACAAAGAGAATAAACAGATCAGACTTTCAGCAGCTGTCCACGAAGACACGGAGCAACAGATGTCAGGAAACCGTGAAGTAGCCGCATCGTCACTCATACACGATGGAGCCAGGGCCCATTTGGGGAAAACCTTCTGATGTTTCCCAGATTTTAAAATAAAAGTGATTAAGTAATCTTTAAATTTAAACTCTAAACTTTTCAATGTGCACTCTATCTACTCGATCCAACGTTTTTTGTTCATTGACTATTTCCAGTCTTTATGGCCAGGAAAATCATCAGTGCAGAAGTCTTAACAACATTTTTTTAAAAAATCCCACAGATCTTGTATCTGCAGTTTATACTAAATTTTTGGAGCTTTTTTCATCTATGATTAAGTGATTATCTTAGGGAATTATACAAGCCCAGATGAACAACACTGTAGAAATAATTTTTAAGCATGTTTAGTAAAGCAGTAATTAGTAAAACAATTGAGCAGTATCAACTTTTCAAGATATTCATTCATTCAACAAATATTTCTTGAGTATCTATATGGGCTAGACCCTGAGAATAAACCATAAAACAAATTATGTTTTGGTTTTACTTTTATAAAACCTACTCTTCTGGGGAAGATAAGTACTAAGCAAATATTCATACTAATGTATACTTTCCCAGTATGATTTAAGTATTATAAATGGAAAATGCTATGATTCTCAGTATCTATTAAGTTGTAATAATCTACCTCAAACTTAGCTATACAAAACAACCACCATTCTGTTATGCCCATGATTCTATGGGGCAGAGAGGTGGGCAGGGCACAGTATGGACAGCTCAACCCTGCTACCCTGTGACTTAAGGGTATCTTTAGCAGCTGGACAAGACTGGAGAAATGAGAATAAGGCCTTATGTCTATGGCCATGGATCTACTCTGTATCACATTGGCAGGAATTATAAAATATCCAAGATGGCTTTTTCACTCCTATGTTTGGTCATGTGGTTTGGGATGACTGGTTCTCTGAGGTCCTCCTAAGTGATTCACACAGGCTTCCTCACACCATGATAGTACCAGGGCAATCAAACTTATTAGATATAAGATGGCTTCCCTGAGAATGAGAATTTCAAGAGGAAGAACATGGGAACTGCCAATCTTTCAAGACCTGGGCCCACTAATTGGCATGGTGTCACTTCCACCATATTCCATTGATCAAACAGTCACAGTAGCTATGAGGATTCAAGGAGAAGGGACACAGACTACCTCTTATTTGGTAGTGTTAAAGATTTCTCCAGGTCAAAAATGCTTGAAATAAGGGAATAGTAATTTCAAAGTGCTCAAAGAGAAAAGTTGTCAAATTATAATTGTATATCCAGTTAAACTGTCATTCAAGAGTAGGGCCAAAATAAATCCATTTCAGACAGATACTGAGGGCATGTAGAGAGAATTACTAAAGAATATTCAACAAGAAGAAGTTGTTGAACACAGAATTAAGGTATGAGGTGTAAAAAGTTTTAAGAAAAATAAAATATGAGTAATCAATAAGCACTGACCATATAAATCAGTATCTATAAAAATGATTAATTGGAATGCTATAAAAAGAAGGTGGAACTAAGTTAAGACAAAGTATAAGATAAAAGGGCACGAATATCAATTAATTTTCAAGTTTTTTAAATCAAAGATACCTGTTGAAGTTTAAAAGTAGCTATCAGAGGAATAAAATTTTAATATAGAACTCTAACTAATAGAGATGAAAAATAGGAGAGAGGTGACAACTTGGTCAAAGACCTATAAGGCAGGAGACCTTCTTTAAAAATAAAAAAAATACATCGGGGCACCTGAGTGGCTTGGTCTGTTAAGCATATGACTTCGGCTCAAGTTATGATCTCACAGCTTATGAGCTGGAGCCTTATACTGGGCTCTTTGCTATCAGCACATAGCCTGCTTCAGGTCTTCTGTCCCCCTCTCTCTGCCCCTCTTCCACTGGTTCCCTCTCTTTCTCTCTTCCAAAATTAAAAAAAAAAATTAAAGTAATTAAAAAGCATGATAATTATAGTACTGGGGAAAAAATTGAAGTAAATCAATAATCACAGTAAATGTAACAGAAAACTCACCATTTATATTTAAAAAATATTTTTATATATTTTTTTGTTTGTTTGTTTGAGAGAGACAGAGACACAGTGTGAGCGGCGGTGGGGCAGAGAGAGGGAAAGACACAGAATCTGAAGCGGACTCCAGGTTCTGAGCTGTCAGCACAGAGCCCGACACAGGGCCCCAACCCACGAACTGTGAGATAATGACTCAAGCCGAAGTCAGCTGCTTAACCGACAGAGCCACCCAGGTACCCCTAAACTCACCATTTATTTAAACAGTCTTAAACTAGGTTTTAAAAATCCAGCTATATGCTGTTTACTAAAGATACTTCTAAAAACATAAAACAGGATTGAAAATAAAAGGACTAAAAAATAAATTACCAGGAAAACTATGCAAAAGATATATGGTACAAGTATTTTAATACCAGGCAAAATAAGTTTGCAAGAAGCACATTAATAATAAATAGTCACTACATAATAATAAAAGATAAATCCATTAAGAATAAGTATCTCTTTGGAATTTATAGAAACCAAGTATATGGCTTCCAATTAGACAAAGTAGAAATTGGGCAGAATTACTACCAGTTATCTTGGCACATCTCCTTAACAATCAATAACTTAAATATAAAAATATGTGGTAACTATTTTCTTATTGTGTAACAAACAGACTGCAATAAATTGAGGCACTTAAAATAGCAGCCATTTATGATCTCACCATTTCTGTAGGTGAGAAGTCTGTATTCTCTGTTCAGGACCTCACAAGATGAAGTCAACGTGTCATCTGGGCTGCATTCTCATGTGGAGCTGAGAGGCTGCTCAAGCTCATTTAATTAGTTGGTAGAATTCAACTTGTGTATGTGCGTAAGACTCAAGTATCTGTGTTCTTGTCCTCTGTTAAGAAGGGGTTGCTCTCAGCTCTTAGAGATTACTCTCAGGTACTAGCCACTTCCCTTTTGATTACTCAGGAGTCAGCTCATTAGTAACCTAATAAAGGAAATAAAATCTGATAGTCACAAGTTCTACTCCCACTCATGGGGAAATCTGATTGAATGGGCATTAATAGAATAATGTGTACAACAGTTATAGATATGCTAAAATTTAGCAAGTATAAAAGCAGAAAGCAAGTCCCAATAAATATCAAAGAATCTTGGTGTGTAAATGATTTGGGCACCTGTATTGTGTCTTAGGTATGCTACAGTAACAAACATAATGATTACAAAGTACTTACACACACAATAAGAATCTAATCTTTACAAAAGAATGGCATATTGCCATATTTAATTAAGATATAAAAATCAAAAAGGTAAAAAAATACTTAAAAATACATAAATGAATGCTTTGAGATAATTCATGGTTAAAAAAAGAAAATGATCCTTGAAGTTAAAAAAAATACTTGGGATAACATAAATCAAAATATTATATAATACAAGTGGTGAAATGCAGCTAAAACCGTATTACAAGAAAATTTATAGCCCTATGTATTTATGATGGAAAAAAACCAAGACTTCAACTTAAAAAAGAAAAATCTCAAATAAAGTAGAAATAAAATAATGCTAAGTGAAATTAATTAAAGAGAAAAAAATGAGATCAACAAAATCAAATCAAATTAAAAGGTAAATGTAATTTTATGTTCATAATCACGATTAGATTAATAATTACATAAAATATAAATACTATGAAAATAATTTGAAATTTACGTTAATATACTTGAAAATTTAGATAAAATAAGTTATTTTTAGAAAAGTAAAACTAATCAAAACTGGCTCAAGAATGAAAAACCTTAACATATTTATAGTTTTTTAAAAAACTAAATCAGTAGGGGCGCCTGGGTGGCTTAGTCGGTTAAGCGTCCGACTTTCGCTTAGGTCATGATCTCGCAGTTCGTGGGTTCGAGCCCCGCGTCGGGCTCTGTGCTGACTGCCAGCTCAGAGCCTGGAGCCTGTTTCAGTCTGTGACTCCCTCTCTCTCTGACCCTCCCCTGCTCACGCTGTCTCGCTCACTCTCCTAGAAATAAATAAAAAAAAAACATTAAAAAAAAAAAAAAAAAACTAAATCAGTAATTTAAAATAGCCAACAAAAAAAACAACAACAACAACAACAACAAAACAAAACCCTGCTAGGCCCACATATTTTGCATGTTCATTATACGTATTCTTTGATAAATAGATCCACCAAATGTACACATTCCTCCAGAAAACAGATAAGGACATACCAGTCCGTATTTCATTTTATGAGGTTACTTTATGATAATCTTGATTACAAACAACTAATGCAATATGAGTAAAGAAAATAAAGGACAATCTAAAATAGGAACATAAAATTTAAAAATTGATATAAATATGATAAAATGTTAGCAAACTGAAGCCAGCAAAGAAAACAAAAAAGGTACATCACTATAAACATCGATAAGGAAGTATCTTTAACATCAGAAAATCTATATATGAGAAACACAGTTTTTTATATGTAAGAAAGAGTGTTAAAAAACACTCTCTGAAAGGATAGGCCCTGAACAGTCAAAGAGTCTTCTTGGATATAGCAGCGCTCATAGAAACAGAGAGCATAACAGGTCTTTAAAACCAACAAGAGCCGGAAAGCTAACTAAAATGACGAAACAAAAGAGCTCTCCTCCAACGAAACTCCAAGAAGAAATGACAGCTAATGAACTGCTCAAAACAGATATCAGCAGCATAACTGAACAAGATTTTAGAATCATAATGGTAAAATTAATAGCTGGGCTTGAAAAAAAACATAGGGGACATCAAAGAAACTATGGCTACAGACAGAATGGAAAATAAAAACAGGCATGAAGAATTAAAAAATGCGATCAATGAGATCCATAATAAATTAGAGGCCTCCAATGCACGGCTTGAGGAGGCAGAAAGGAGAATAAGTGATTTAGAAGACACCATTCTAGAAAAACAAGAAGCTGACAAAAAAAGAGACAAACTGATCCAGGAACAGGAAAGAAGAATTCGAGAGCTCAGCGATACGGTCAAACGCAACAATATCCGCATCATAGGAATCCCAGAAGAGGAAGAGAGAGGGAAAGGTGCTGAAGGAGTCCTGGAACAAATTATAGCAGAGAACTTCCCCGACCTGGGGAAGGAAGTAAATGTGGAAATACAAGAGGCTCAGAGGACTCCCCTCAGACGTAACTTGAATCGATCTTCTGCATGACCTATCAACGTAAAAATGGCAAAATACAAGGACAAAGAGAGAATTTTGAAAGCAGCTAAGGAGAAAAGGGCCCTCACATACAAAGGGAAACCTATCAGAGTGGTGACAGATCTATCTACTGAAACTTGGCAGGCCAGAAAGGAATGGCAAGAGATCTTCAATGTGGTGAACAGTAAAACTATGCAGCCACGAATCCTCTATCCAGCAAGCCTATCATTCAAAATAGAAGGAGAGATAAAAACCTTTCCAAATAAACAGAAATTGAAAGAATTTGTCACCACGAAGCCAGCCCTACAAGAAATCCTGAGGGGGATGCTCTGAAGGAAAGGTTGCAAGGAACAAAGATTCCAGAGACACCACCACAAACATGAACCCTACGAAAGATACAAAGACTCTAAACCCACATATTTCAATAATAACACTGAATGTAAATGGGCTGAATGCTCCAATCAAAAGACATAGGGTAGCAGAATGGATTAAAAAACAAAATCCATCTATATGCTGTCTACAAAAAACTCATTTTAGACGGGAAGATACCTTCAGATTAAAAGTAAGGGGATGGAGAAATATGTATCATGCTACAGGAAATCAAAAGAAAGCCGGAGTAGCGATACTTATATCAGACAAACTGGACTTTAAATTAAAGACAATCACAAGAGATGAAGAAGGGCACTACATAATAATTACAGGGTCCATCCATCAGGAAGAACTAACAATCATAAATTACGCACCGAATATGGGAGCACCTAAATATCTAAAACAATCACAAACAGAAACAAGCTTCTAGATAAGAAAGTGCTAATAGCAGGGGACTTTAATACTCCGCTTACAGCAATGGACAGGTCAACCAGACAGAAAATCACCAAAGAAATAATGGACTTGAAAGACACATTGGACCAGATGGACCTGACGGATACATTTAGAACTTTACATCCTGAGGCCAGGGAATTTACTTTCTTCTCAAGTGCACATGGCACATTCTCCAAGATAGATCACATACTGGGACATAAAGAAGCCCTCAATAAATATAAAAGAATTGAGATCATACCATGCACACTGTCAGATCACAATGCTTTCAAACTTGAAATCAATTACAGGAAGAAGTCTGGAAAACCTCCAAAAACATTGAGGTTAAAGAACACTTTTCTAAAGAATGAATGGGCCAATCAGGCAATTAGAGATGAAATTAAAAAATATATGGAAACAAATGAAAATGAAAACACAACAATTCAAAATCCATGGGATGCGGCAAAGGCAGTCTTAAGAGGAAAGTACATTGCTCTCCAGGCCTATTTCAAGAGATTAGAAAAAGCGCAAGTCCAAAATCTAACAGCTCACCTAAAGGAACTAGAGGCAGAGCAACAAGAACGCCCTAAACCCAGTACAAGAAGAGAAATAATAAAAATTAGAGCAGAAATAAACAACATAGAGACCAAAGAAACAATTGAACAGATCAATGAAACCAAGAGTTGGTTTTTTGAAAAAGTAAACAAAATTGACAAACCTCTAGGCAGACTTATCAAAAAGAAAAGAGAGAGCACCCAAATAGACAAAATTATGAATGAAAATGGACTTATTACAACCAACCCCTCAGAAATACAAACAATTATCAGGGAATACTATGAAAAATTATATGCCAACAAATTGGACAATTTAGAAGATATGGACAAATTCCTAAACACACACTCACTACCAAAATTCACACGGGAAGAAATAGAAAACCTGAACAGACCCATAACGAGTGAAGAAATCGAATCAGTGATCAAAAATCTCCCAACAAATAAAAGCCCTGGACCTGATGGCTTCCCTGGGGAATTCTACCACACATTTAAAACAGAATTAATCCCAATTCTTCTCAAGCTATTCCAAAAAATAGAAAGTGAAGGAAAACTCCCAGACTCATTTTATGAAGCCAGCATCACTCTGATTCCCAAGCCAGACAGAGATCCAGCAAAAAAAGAGAATTATAGGCCAATATCCTTGATGAATACGGATGCAAAAATTCTCAACAAGATCCTTGCAAATCGAATCCAGCAGCCATATAAAAAGAATCATCCACCAAGATCAAGTGGGATTCATTCCTGGGTTACAGGGCTGGTTCAACATTCGCAAATCAATCAATGTGATACATCATATCAATAAAAGAAAAGATAAAAACCATATGATCCTGTCAATAGATGCAGAAAAAGCATTTGACAAAATACAGCATCCCTTCTTAATAAAGACTCTCGAGAAAGTTGGGATAGAAGGAACCTACTTAAACATCATCAAAGCCATCTATGAGAAGCCTTCAGCTAACATCATCCTCAACAGGGAAAAACTGAGAGCTTTCCCCCTGAGATCAGGAACACAACAGGGATGTTCACTCTCACCACTGTTGTTTAACATAGTTCTGGAAGTCCTAGTATCAGCCATCAGACACCAAAAGGAAATCAAAGGCATCAGAATTGGCAAAGAGGAAATCAAACTTTCACTCTTGGCAGATGACATGATACTCTACATTGAAAACCCGACAGACTCCACCAGAAGCCTACTAGAACTGATCCAAGAATCCAGCCAAGTTGCAGGGTACAAAATCAACGTACAGAAATCGGTTGCATTTCTATACACCAACAATGAAGCAACAGAAAGAGAAATCAAGAAACTGATCCCATTCACAATTGCACAAAAAACCATAAAATACCTCGGAATAAACCTAACCAAGGATACAAGAGATCTGTATGATGAAAACTATAGAAAACTTATGAAGGAAATTGAAGAAGACACAAAGAAATGGAAAACATTCCATGCTCATGGATAGGAAGAATAAATATAGTTAAGATGTCATTACTACCTAAGGCACTCTACACATTCAATGCAATTCCAATCAAAATTGCACCAGCATACTTCTCAAAACTAGAACAAACTATCCAAAAATTTGTATGGAACCACAAAAGACCCTGAATAGCCAACGTAATACTGAAAAATAAAACCAAAACGGGAGGGATCACCATCCCAGACTTTAGCCTCTACTACAAAGCTGTCATCATCAAGACAGTATGGTATTGGCACAAAAACAGACACATAGACCAATGGAACAGAATTGAGAACTCAGAAGTGGACCCAAAAGTATACAGCCAACTGATCTTTGACAAAGCAGGAAAGAATATCCAATGGAAAAAAGACAGCCTTTTTAACAGATGGTATTGGAAGAATTGGACAGCAACATGCAGAAGAATGAAACTAGATCATTTTCTCATACCATGCACAAAAATAAACTCAACATGGATAAAGGACCTGAATGTGAGACAGGAAACTATCAACACCCTAGAGGAGAAAGCAGGAAACAACCTCCTTGACCTCCACCACAGCAACTTCCTACTTGACACATCCCCAAAAGCAAGGGAATCAAGAGCAAAAATAAACTGTTGGGACCTCATCAAGCTTAAAAGCTTCTGCACAGCCAAGGAAACCACCCAGAAAATTAATAGGCAACCAACGGAATAGGAAAAGATAGTTGCAAATGACATATCAGATAAAGGGTTAATATCCAGAATCTATAAGGAACTCACCAAACTACACATCTGAAAAACAAACAACCCAGTGAAGAAATGGGCAGAAGATATGAACAGACACTTCTCCAAAGAGGACATCCAGATGGTCAACAGACACATGAAACGATGCTCAGCATTGCTCCTCATCAGGGAAATACAAGTCAAAACCACACTGAGATACCACCTCACGCCAGTCAGAGTGGCTAAAATGAGCAAGTCAGAGAAGTCTAGATGCTGGCGAGGATGTGGAGAAACGGGCACCCTCCTACACTGTTGGTGGGAATATAAACTGGTACAGCCCTTCTGGAAAACAGTGTGGAGGTTCTTCAGGAAACTAACAATAGAACTCCCCTAGGACCCAGCAATAGCACTGCTAGGAATTTACCCAAGGGATACTGAAATGCTGATGCATAGGAGCACATGGACCCCAATGTTCATAGCAGCACTCTCCACAATAGCTAAAACCTGGAAAGAGCCTAAGTGTCCATCAACAGATGAATGGATCAAGAAGATGTGGTTTATCTATACCATGGAATACTACATGGCAATGAGAAACAATGAAATCTGGCCATGTGTAGCAACATGGATGGACCTTGAGGGTGTTATGCTGAGCGAAATAAGTCAGGCAGAGAAGGACAAATATCATATGTGTGCACGTATAGGAAGATTAGGAGGAACTTAACAGAGGACCAAAGGGGAGAAGAAGGGCGGAAATGGTGGGGGAAAGGGAGAGAGGCAAACCATGAGAGACTCTTGAATGCTGACAAAAACTGAGGACTGATGGATGTGGGGGGAGGAGGGATGGGCATGGAGGAGGACACTTGTGGGGATGAGCACTGAGTGTTATGTGGAAACTAATTTGACAATAAACTATTTGTAAAAAAAAAAAAAATGGATAGACTCAATAAGATAAAATGCCATGTTTTTGTTTACAAATTAATCCAAAAAGCCAATATCGTTGTAACTAAAATCCTAATAGGTCACTTTTTGAAACATGATAAATTGACCCTAAAACTTATATGCAAGAGCAAACGGACAAAAATTAGCTGTGACAATTTTTGAAGAAAAAGAACAAGTATCAAAATATCAAGGTGTATTTTAATGTAGTATGGGTGGTAACACAATTACACAATTTTAAGTGTTTTTCTGTGTCAGATATTGTCCCAAGGACTTTATAAATATATGCTAACTTAACTGCCGTAACAATTGTTTAGTAGTTGCCACTACTTTACAGGAGATGAAACTGAGGCACAGAGAGGGTAAATAGAATGCACGATGTCAAACACAAGAATATAGTGGAGATGAGGTTCAAACACAGGTGCCTCATCTGTAGACAGCCCATGCCATACTCCACAAATCAATATAATAATTGACAGTGTGGGTTTGGTGCACAGATACATAAAAACACAGAGAATCAAACCAAGTGATCAGATATGGAAGAGAAGTGTATGCAAAATTTATATATGACAAATGTGTCATTACAAATCAATGGAGAGAAAAGGAGATATTCAATAGATGATAGGAAAAATTATATATCTGCATAGGAATAAATAAAATTAGACCCCAGCTTAATATCATATGTAAATACACAGCCACATATATTGAAAGTTTTAACGTGTAAATCAAAATGTTAAAACTTTGAGAAGAGTAAGTAAGCTAAAGTCATCATGGTCTCAAGATAAAGAATAATTTCTTAAACAAGATATAATATATATAAGTTATAAAGAACCAAATTTGCAGACTAAATTAAAATGAAATATTTCTGTGTGGCACAAGGTGTCATACATAAGGAAAACCATAAATCACAGAATGGATAATGGTTTTTGTAACTCAAGTAGCCGATAATTTTTGGTAGTCAGAATTCAAAGAACTTTTATAAAGCAACTTTAAAAAGCTAAATAACCTAACGAAAAATGGGCAAAGGTATGAACAAGTAATTGAAGAAGGACAAATCTAAAAGTCCGATAAGCATAAGAAACAGTGCTCTTACTGTACTATTAGAGATATGCATGGCAAAGTAACAGTAAATAGAAATTTACCACCAGAAGGGCAAAGAGGAAAATAAATCCAGTAACACCAGACATCAGTGAAAATGTGAACAAATTACAACTTTCATATACTACAGATGGGAGTATAAACTGGCATGCCTACCCAGGATGCCATTGATAAGCTGGAATGTGTAGTAGCCTATGATAAGCCTTACCTATCTATCTCAAAATGAATAAATACTAAAGAGCCATGTTGAGTAAAAAGAACACAAGTTGCAGAATGATACATGTAGTATGATATTTATATAATAATACATCTTTATCAAGTTTATGGAATCATATATGTATACAATCAAAAACAAGGGTAGAGAGGTTTAAAATCAAATCAAGATAATGACGACCACTGGGAAGGGGAGACTGCAAAGGGAAAAGAGACAATTATACAGGGGCTTTTAACTGTATTTGGAATTTTTATTTGTCTAAAATAAAGACATGAAGCAAATTAGGAAAATGTTAAAATTTGACAAAGCTGGTTGGTGAGCACATAGATATTATATTATTCTGTATGTTCTTCCATTTGCTTGAATTAATTCATAATACAGGAAAAACCTGTTTCAAATGATATACGTAAAATTAGGTTATTTGAAGGGAAACATCATAGGCAAGGTAAAGGCATTTTATGCATTTTATTAAGTGAAAAAAGATGCAGACACATTACTTTTTAGGAGAATGAGGAATTTTGCTTTAATTGCAGCTTTTTCTATAACGTGCTCACAAAATAAAAGTATATCTATCTATCTGGAAACCAACTGGGGAATTTGAAAATTTCACTAATAAGAACTGCTCTATTTTAGATTGCTCCAAATGGGTGAATTACTGCAATTAAAATAAGTTTGTCTATTCTTTAAAAAGTGGACTAGAATTTTAAATTAGATTGAAATACCTTTTTAAGGTCAAAGTGGTTGGAAAGACTTTTCTCTCTCCCTTGCATATGGTTGGACATAGCTAAGCCTTGGCAATCTTCTTTCATTCAACAAATAGGTTTTGAGAACTTACTATACACTAGAGTCAAAACAAAAAATCTTCCCACTTAGGGCTTTCTTTATAGTAGGGAAGATAGCAATTATCAAGTATGTAAATTAGTGGTACGTGCTATGAAAAAAATTAAGTGAAGTGAGGTAATGGGGTGGTGGTCAGGGAGTGGTGGCGATTTAGATGGGTCGTCAGGGCAGACTTCCCATAGGAACTGAGGCCAGAAAGATAAGGAGGAAAAGATGCAAACATTTGGCCAGAAAAGCTTCCAGACATTTTCCCCAGAGGCTATGTATTTAGACTTTCATAAATTCCCTAACATCTTCATGTCACTGAGTTATACCTTTTCCTTTAAGACTATGTTTTATAAAGAAATAAGAAATTTTATCACTTGATTAGAATTTCTGCCTACTTGAGAATTCCAGAGTAACATAGTAGTCTTGAGATTCCAGGCATAGGGCCTCAGAGGCTAGGATTTAGGCAAGAGTCTCAAAGCTCAAGAGATCCAAATTTCTGAGACTTTGGGTAATTTCCAAAAAAAGTCATTGAAACCGCCACCCCTTCCCCAATCCCTAAACACACATTCTCTGATGCTCCTTTTATGTTTAATTGGTGCTCGCCTTAATGTTTATAACTCACATACTATTGTTATTGTTTGTCTTCTCCACTAGAGTAAGCTCCCTGAGGACAAAGGCTTTTGTCTCTCTTGTTTATTCCCAGTATAGTACCAATGCAAAGTAGGCAACCAATAAATACTTATTGACCGAATGAATAAATGTTAAAACCTTTAACACCAAGGGTCTAACTCTACTGACCTGAATTATGCCCCAGTTGTAAGTCACCTGATTATTTTTCTCTTTAATCACATTATAAGCAATTCTAGGACAGAAACTACGCTTTATGACGCTTCTGTAGTCCCCCATTACACCTGAATTAATACTGGGTATACTCAGCCCCCAACCCCTAAAACAGTAATTGTTCAAGTGATGTTTTCTAAAACCGTGCTGAGTAAAGGCAGGGCAATGGAGAAAATGACATTGCAACCCAAGGGCTTGTAGTCCTTACAAATCTATAAAAGCTGTTAAAGGTTTGCTTGGGAGTTAGAGAAGAAACCATTTAATAGATGCAGTCAATGCAGAGAGATAGAACTCTCAAACAAGAAACTTACTTAGACTTTGGATAAAAAAAAAAAAAACCAGTTATCCCACTCGTAACCTAAATAACGCTGTTATAACTACAAATCAATGTTCACACTAACATAGAGTCTGTACTGTGTCCAAAGAGGTTTTAGAAGCTGTCAGTGTTGATAAACAGAAGCTAATGGATGAAATGAGAGAAAATATGAACCACAGGAATTAAGGTGAATATGAACTACTTCTGATCAGTACAGAATGAGGTTGTATAAACAATCTAGGTCATCATCATTGAGGAATGCTTGTCTAAAATACAGATCCTAGGTCCCATTCCAGACTCACTGACTCGGAACCTGTGGGGGTACTTACTAAGGAACACCGAAGTTTGGTAACTGGTGTTCTAGATAAAAGAGAAGGCAGGTTCTGTTGGGGACCATCGGGAGCTGCAAACCTCAGGAAAGTGAGGTAAAAATGGGTGAAGCAATGAGGCATCACTCTGAAGTAGGTATGTAATAGAGATGAGCTGGGTGAAGCCAAACCACAACTAAGACACAGCATTTAAGTGCTGACCACCAAGAAATTGATAACGCAAGCACTGAAGCGACACTGCTGACCACATTAGCAACAAGGCGCCTGGTTGTCAGAGCAAGATGTGTGGCAAAGTGTTACTACAGGAAGTAAAGGTCAACAGACCTTTTTCTGTAAAAGGCAAATAGTACATATTTTAGGCTTTGCAGGTCACACGGCCTCTATTGCAACTATTCAACTCCACTCACTGTTGTACCGTGAGAGCAACCATAGACAATACATAAACAAAGAGGCATGGCTATGTTGTAATAAAACTTTATTTATAGTAACAGGCAGAATAGGACCTGATAGCTGTAGTTTGCTAACCCCTGCTGTAGTTTATCTTAGGAAAAGAAAAAGGCGACTAATCTTTTGCTTATATTCCAGTCTGAAAGTGAGAGTGTGTGCTTGTGCTTTATGTATTGTATTTACATATAAACTGGAACAAAGTACATCAAAAACATATGAATAACGATTATGAATATTTTTGTTTTTGCCTATATTTCCTAAATTTTTCACTACTTTCGATATGTAATTATTTTTACTCTCCCTTTTTCAATTATTTTATAGTCAGAAAAAAAAATCTCTTTGAAGAAGAAAGGAGAAAAGCAGCTCCTTTAGATGTTCCTTGAGCCTCAGCAGAAAGGCTCTGCTTGGAGTTTACAAATCTTTTGTAATGAAAACAATCCAGCCCCCACCATGCTTGCAGATAACATGAAAACTCACTCAAGTCCTGCTCATTGGCGCAAGGAAAAAGAGGAGCAGAAAGGATGGGGCAATTCAGCAGTTAACTGCACACGCTTTGCCCAACCATCCTAATTTCCATGATTTTAATAATAATGAGTGAAACCCAAAGTGTTAAGTTGCACTTTCTACCTCAGCAAAACGGAGTGATAATTGTGCAGAGAATAATTTTATGGGTGAAGTGTGCCCTGTATTGTAAAAGATTAGAATAAAGTGCTCTAATACACAATGTCTTAGCAGGTGCAGGCACTTACCTGAGCAATTAAAATCTTCTTAATATACAAATCACAGCCAATGAGACTGCTGGCATGACAGAATAGATCTTTCAGGACACAATGTGTTTGTCTCAAATAGGTCCCCTCTCCCCACCCTGGCTTTATTTATTTATTTTTGCTAGCAATCATTTGTAGATCTTTCATTTGAAAAAGAAAATTGACCAAACATAGATAATTTGCTCCAAATATACCCAAGCACATTCATTCTCTCACAAATCCATTCAGACCACAAAAAAAGCTATTAAATACTTACTATGTATGAAGCACTGTGCTGGGTGCCGAACAGGCTATTTTGGGACCAATTATAATCATCTTCCCCACAAACAGAGAAAAGCACTTCTCGATGATGGCCACAAGTTACCAGGCTGGGGAAAACTGGCCATTTGAGTCCTCTGCAGGTCGCTGGCATTCTACTCAACTAGCTAAATTCATGGTCTAGAACCATGTGCCGATGGTGTGGGACTAGCATAACAGAAGGGCAATCCTCTGGAGGTAATGGTGTGGGTGAGATGTTCAATAGGAACCAAGTCAACACAGACATGAGTTCCTCTCCTCCCTCATCTCTTCAGCACATCCCAAACTGGCCTTTGCTTCTCTCTTCCACAGAAATGACTGCCCTTATAAAGATGACCTGTGACTTCCATGTTACTAAATTCAGTGGTCAGTTATCAGCAGACCTTGACAGGAATTTGATATGGCCATTGCTTCTGCCTCAATATCAACTGCCTCAATGACATTCAAGATACCACACATCTCACTGTTCCTTCCCCATCAACTTGGCTGATTCTTCTTCCTCTTCCTAGCCTCTATGAAGCCCCAGGGTTCAGTCCTTCTTCCGCTTCTCCAATCTACAACTCACTCTCTCAGTGAGTTATAGTACCACAGCTTTACATTTGAATTGTATGCTGTTGACTCCCAAATTTATGTCTTTAGTCCAGACCTGTCTCCCAAAGTCCAGACTCATGTTTCTACAAGTTTATCTTACATCTCCACTTGCATGTTGAAGAGCTGTCTCAAAAATCCATGTCCCAAACTGATCTTACTCACAGAATCTGCACCATCCGCAGCCTCCTGTATCTCAATTTATTGTAACTTCATCATTCTAGGGGCTCAGGGAGAAAACTTGGGAGTCATCCTTGACCCCCCCGCCCTTGCTCTTATACCTCACACTCGATCAATCAGGAAATCATGTTGGCTCTACTTCCAAATACATACAGAACTGAATTCTTTTTGACCACCCCCACTGGCACATCAATGTCTAAACTCCTATCATCTTTTTTTTTTTTTTAATGTTTTTACTTATTTCTAGGAGAGAGAGAAAGAGAGAGACAGAGTGAGCAGGGGAGGGTCAGAGAGAGAGGGAGGCACAGACTGAAACAGGCTCCAGGCTCTGAGCTGGCAGTCAGCACAGAGCCCGACGCGGGGCTCGAACCCACGAACCGCAAGATCATGACCTAAGCGAAAGTCAGACGCTTAACTGACTAAGCCACCCAGGCGCCCCTAAACTCCTATCATCTTTCAATTGGACACTTGCCATGGCCGCTGGCAATAATCCTGGAAATCAAGGGAATACTATGACCATCTCCTCTCTGGTTCATTTTGATGGCACAGCAATCAGTTCAGGCTGCCCCAAAAGGGTTTAGAGAACACGTTAACCACAGTGCCGTATTGATAGGCAGAGAAAATAAAAACTGAAGTTTGGCCTCTTAAAACACTAGAAGATTTACAGGAAGTGTTTAAAACTCACTTAAGTGACACTTCATCAATGTCACAGTAAGTCATTCTTTATATTGTAGACATGCTGTTGGGATTCATTTGTTAATTTTTTTAAAGAGAGAGAAGGGGGGAAATAAGGAGTAGAAGATTATCCAGATTGCATGAATCAGCCTGTCTGTATGTCTGGGGGTAAATCTGTTTTGTTTAAAGATATCATTGGCAAGGAAAGGATGACCACAAATATGTTCTTTCTCCCGGAACAATTTTGGCTTCTTCACATCGACACAATGATGACCACTATGGGTGGGCACAAAAACATTCTGCTGTGAAAAGCAGGGCTGCCTGGTTGTGTGAAGTCACTGCCTGAGTATGGTGGCTTGCCTGCCCCTCAACCATCTCCAGGATGGTGAGAATATCAAGACTATTATGACATTCAAGTGTCAACACATTCCCACTGAAATGTCTTGCACCTTTGCATAAGGGTATACAGGGAATTTTATCAGATACCTCTCCCCTGAGGTAAGGCCCAGAATTTGGCCATTTAAAAGTAAACTGAGCAATTTTGATGCAGGTTGTCTGTAAACTACGTATTTAAAAACTCTGATGGGGTGGGGTGCCTGGGTGGCTCAGTTTAGTGTCTGACTTTAGCTCAGGTCACAATCTCATGGTTCACAAGTCCAAGACCCACGGTGGGCTGTGTGCTGACAGCTCAGCGCCTGGAGCCTGTTTCGAGTTCCGTGTCTCCCTCTCTTTTCCTACCCCTCCTCCGCTCATGCTCGGTCTCTGTCTCTCTCAAAAATAAATTAAAAAAATATTTAAAAAAAAAAAAAAACAACCAACAACTCTGATGGAGCTGACAAAGCATAGACTTGGGTTTCACCAGTCCAGAGCCCAAGTTCAGCTGATTCACTGGGTAAACTTTTTTACCATGCTGAGCCTTTGTTTTCACGTCTATGAAAGGGAATAATGAGGTTCTAGCACGCCTTACTTTCTTGTTGGGCAACTCTGGTAAAATAACACAAAAATCCTTCCAAACCCCAAAGGACTACACAAACCTAAGTGACTGTTATTATTTCTGTTAGACACACTGCCTGGTTTTTATTGTTGCCAGTGTGATTGCTGGTAAAAATCTTATTTATGGGCTAGTTTTATATCCATGACCCTAGTGAAGCTTTTTTAGAGTGAAAAATGCATCTTCATAAACATAGGAACCACTCCAAAATTAGAGATGAGTTTTATATATTTCACAAGAAAGGAGTGACAAAATTGACGTTCTCCCCCCACTTTATCAAAAATATGTGGTAAGTCTTGTTATCACATACAAAGCAACTAAAAAAACAAGAAAGAATGAACATGCCCCAAAAATCCATCACACAGTAAGATGGGACAATTTTGGTAAGTGCAGTGCTGTGCGCCAACATCTATATGCAAAGTCTTATCGGTTATAAATCAGCCCCACAGTGGAGAGATGAAAATGCAGTTGCTTCTCCCTAGGTCCTGAGAGGGAGAAGCCGGTGTGGAGATTTTTCCGGCTTCAGCGGACCGCAGGACAGCTGGAGGTGGCTGGGCGCTGATGCCACTCCCCACACATTTGCCCACCTCTGTGCTCCCTGAAGCTTGGTGGGGAGGCAGGCATAGTACCAACATATCTCTTCTTCTCTGGCCTGGGGGTACTTGCTTCGTCCTCATGCAGAGCAGCCCAAAAGCCAACCAATGAGGATAAACATCCCTAGGTTACCCATAACTAGGTGAGATAATACCAAGGTACTAACCCTCAGAGAAGCCCCAGAAAGATGGAGCCCCAGTTCTTCTCAATGGATATCTGTTCATTAATTCACCCTGTAGAGACTCCTCTAACCCCGTCCATCTCTGTCCGTAATCTCATGTGTGCTGCCTGGGATCAACTCCCAAGTAAACTACCTGCACCCAAGTCCCTTATCTCATGGTCTGCTTTTGAGGAAACCCAAACCAATGCAACAGGCTTTGGAATCATTCTAATACATTCTAATCCTGGTTTAATCGCTTGCTAGTTGTCTAGCCCTAAGCGAGTTATTTAATCTTTCTAAACTTCAATTTCCTTATCTGTAAAATACAGATGATAGTAACTATGCCAACTTTATATGTGTATTGTAAAGATTAAATAAGATGTAAAACAAATAGTACAGAACCATGTACTTGATAAGGGCTCAATAAATGCTGGCATTGAAAGCAATTGTGGTTGTTAAGAAGACACTCCTAACTTTAAGCTTCCAACTCTTGATTTTAGTTCAGGTTATGATCTCACAGTTCCTGAGATTGAGCCCTGCATCAGGCCCCATGCAGACAGCATACAGCCTGCTTGGGATTCTCTCTCTCCTTCTTCTCTCTTCCTCTCCCCACACCCCCTCAAAATAAACAAATTTTTAAAAAACTAAAAAAAAAAAAAAAAAGACACTCCCAACAACCATGACACACTATTCACTCCCATCAGACTAGGAAAACATTACAAATGTGAACAATACTAAGTATTGGTAAGATTACAGAAAAACAGGAATATTCATATTCTGCTGCTAGGGGAGAAGCCTATATAACTACTTAGGCAGGTAATTTGATAATATGTAATTAATATATATACATGTATTAACATATATAACATATATATGTTAATTATACACACACACAGATGCTATAATCCAGTTAATTCCTATTCTGAGAATATGGCTAGAGAAGTCTCATGCTCTGCTCCAGAAAACACATGTAAGAATGTTCATGGAAGACACTGTTCATTATCATAAGAAAAGAGAGATCATCTAAATTCCTTCATTAAGGAAAGGATAAACGAATGGTGGTGCATTTATACACTGGAGTACTATATAGCAATTAAAATAAATTATTTCTACATTTATCAAAACATGTTAAAACTAGAGTGGAGAGCAAGATAAAGGTTACAGAACATCACAACAAGATGGAACTTTGTGTGTGTGTGAACTTTTCAAAATATATGATTTAATTCTACCTATTGTCTATGGACCCCTAACTTACAAGTGAAAATCAAAAACAGGGATGCAGAGGGGCGCCTGGATGGCTTAGTCGGTTAGGCGTCCGACTTTCGCTTGGGTCATGATCTCGCGGTTTGTGGGTTCGAGCCCCGCGTCGGGCTCTGTGCTGACTGCCAGCTCAGAGCCTGGAGCCTGTTTCAGAGTCTGTGACTCCCTCTCTCTCTGACCCTCCCCTGCTCACGCTGTCTCTCTCTCCTAGAAATAAATAAAACATTAAAAAAAAAAAAACAGGGATGCAGAGAAGGCACTCATTTCATTAAAATGCTGATCACTGGGGACATATAATAGAGGGTAGGTGACTTAAACAACACAGATTTATTTTCCCACCATTCTGGAGGCTGAAAGTCTGATATTAAGATGTCAGTGGGGTTGGTTTCTTCTGAAGCCTCTCTTCTGGATTCCTAGAGTGCCACATCTTCCCTATGTCTTCATATGACCTTCAGTCTGTACCTATCTGTATCCTAATTTCCTTTTCTTATAAGAACACTTGTCATATTATAATAGGGCCTTCCCAAATGACCCCATTTTTATCTTAATTACCTCTTAAATTTTTCTAACATTATTTATTTTTGAGAGACATAGAGTGAGCAGGGCAGTGAGAAAGGGAGACACAGCACAGAGCCTGACACGGGGCTCAAACTCACGAACCGTGAAATCATGACCTGAGCCGAAGTCAGAAGCTCAATGGACTGAGCCACCCGGGCGACCCTGTCTTAATTACTTCTTTAAGGACAGTGTCTTCATGTGCAGTCACATTCTGAGGCAGGAGAGGTTAGAACTTTATCAACGTGGGAAGAGGCACAATTCAGCCCCTAACATTTGCCAAAAGAGAGACAATAATAGCTACATGTAAATAATTGGTAAAGACCAGTAAAAAAAAAAAAAATTAAAATTAAATTGTGTAATTGACAAAGCGATGGAGGCTGCCCAGAATAAAATACCATAGTTCAGGCCAGCTCAGTCCTCAATTAGACAAGAACTTCTGCTCTGGCCCACTGGAGTAAACAAAGCTGGAAGAGCATTACCACATTCTGTGATGGAACCACAGAAGAATAAAGGTTGGTCCTTTCTGCTAAACTGCTTCTAGCCAAACAGTCACCTGTACATCCAGGCTACAATTATGCATTTAATTGTGGGTTGGTAGGTTTTTGTTTGTTTATATTCCAGTACAGACTCCTTCACAAAGGATTTGAGTCCGTTCTTGCAACACATGGTGGCAATTTGAGGCTAAGTCCCACCACCCAAGTTGTATGGGGAGAAGCCATAGAGAAATGGGGCCATCTCATTTTTCATCACTGCCTGCCCTGCCTCTGACCGTGTCGATGTTGTGATGTTCTGCCAACTGAAGCCAAGCACCCCAAAAGGCAGATCAGTTCCCTGGTGAAGCCTCCTGCAATTCAAAAACATGTCTTTATCAAGAGATTTATCCCATTTCCAACTCTGAAGTGCCTCGCCTCTGTCATGTACCAAAGGTGTAAGAGTTGCTGTAAATGTGGCTTGCTCTGCCCTCCAAAACCACCTCAGAACACACACCAGGAAGCTCTGAACTCTCTCGCTTCATTGCACGGCTCTCCTTTGTCTGACTCTGCCCTACCTCAAAGGAGGCACTCGGCAGCATCAGGGAAACGAGTGCAACTCCCACTCTGGCTGTGCTAAAGTCCCCTCTCACCGATGCCAAAGACGTGTCTTCCCATTTTGTACCCTTTCTTATCCATTCAGATGGAGTGAGAGGTCCCCTCAAGGATCAGAACGCAGCCTGTGCCCATCGAGGCACTTTGAAACAAAAAAACTTCGGTCCCTAGAAACAGACAATCACGTCAGCCCAGCCTGGCCCGATCTGCACTGGTTCTGACCGTGGCCCACGGAAGTGGACTGTTAACGCAACCTGCCTTTGTGATTCACCTACAGAGAGCTTTCCTCTCTGGGTTGCTTTTCTGTCTGAACTTCACAGAGACGTCTTTCCTTTCCTTGGAGATTTTTTTGCCTGGCTTCCAAATAAAGACAAGAGAGTGGCAGGGCCAGGGGGACTTGCACCATCTTAGCTGCAGGGCCCGGCTCCTACCACCGTCTCTGCTCTATGACCCAGCCAGCACTTATGATGCATTGTCCCATCACCTTCACCATTTATAGCACAAAAGCTATTTAGCCAGTGCCTGCAACCCTTCAGCCTGCAGTGCCTTGACAGCAGAGGTTATAGGAAAAGAGAGAGAGAGAGGGAGAGGGGAAGAGAGAGAGAGAGAAAGAGAGAACAATGTGCAATTGGCACTGCATTAGAGATGGAAAAAGTACTTAAAGCCTGCAACATTCATCAAGACTGAATACATAAATGCCACATTTTGAATAAGCGAAGCAAAAGACAATGACAAAGGAAAGGCGCACTGCTTCAGGAATCTCTATCATTTTCATTTGCTGCTGTCAGGAACCTGTTTTTTGCCTCTCACTCTATCAGCCATTATAGCATTAATGAAGTAACCTCACATAGTTATTGACTGGCTTGTCAGAGGCCCTGCCTGATCCCTTAATAGAAACCATTGGTCTTCAGTTAAAAATGGGGTGAGCTGGGAGGTGCTGTGGGCATGTGCTGAATTTCAAGTGCACTCCTGAGGTTATCAAAAGCCATGAAATGCAAATTATTATATTTTTTAAACACACAGATTTCATGCAACTGAGCATATAAAATTGACTAATATTGTACTTTATGCATGCCTTATAATGTTTTCAAATATGCTCTGCATATGTTCTTTTCTCAGAAAGTTGTGGGTGGTATTTGAATAAGCAGAGGTAGGCCTGGTTTTATTTTCTTCTTGAGTCCTCTCGGCCTCACTCTAAGCTGGCACTTTTAGCTAACATAGAGCCACGTTGATGTGCTGGCTACTCAACCACCACCACCAATCCTTTGTCTGCATTTCACTTTCAGATCAAAATCATCTTCTTTCCTGATTTTCTTCCCCCACCTGTAAGTATCCAGATCTTCAAACCAGTATATCATTTGCTAGCAACTATAGATTGGCAGGAGGTCTGAAGACTAAATCCCTGTCCCAGAAGGCAGTAAATTGGAAAAATAATCCTAGAGGTAGAGCTTTTAATTCCAGTACCACAATGCCACGGAGCAGGTATGTTAAAACCTAACCACCACAAGACAGAAAAGGGTAAAATATGAAAAGTCAAGGACAAACATTTGGAAAGTTGGTTATTTTTCTGAGGGGGGAAGAGCAAATACAATAATCATAGGGTCAAGCTTGAGGGCATCTACAAAGAGACACTCATAAGAATGCATACCTAGCTTTGTTTTTTGGGCACATAGCATGCTGGCTTCATATTGGTATTTAATTGGATCATTCTCCTGGTATAAAGCTCTGACCTTTTCTCAGCTTCTCCGGGGAGGGAATGTGGTGTCTATGTCTGTTGATTTGCATTACGCCTCCCCCAAACTGGCTCTCTTTGACAGCAGACTATGTGCATTTCTTACCTTTGAGGTCACTCAAAAACTAAGAACAAGGAGCTCAAACATTTCTTCTCTGCATATTACACTCAAATGTCTTGTGGCTTCTCTTTGCCATTAGCACTAGCTCACCTCAGTTGCTTCCTCACGTGGATAATCCGTAGATTCACTGGAATACACTACATTTTCTCATTTAAGAATGAAATTAAAGACCTGAGACTTGACCACCAAATAAATGTCGATGGTTCGACTTCTAAAAGCTCAACTTAGTTGAGAGACATGTTGACTAGCTCCCATATATAGTCCTTAACATTCAAGTAACTATTCCATTAGCCTAGAGCAACAATGCAAATGCATTTCCTTCTGAACCTTTTTCTCCCTTTTAGACTGGACCCAAATTCTTCCAGAAAAACATTTCTTGCAGTTTTTTTCACATGTCCTGAAAGCCCAGAAAGCTCCAAATTATAAGGATACACACTCTTCTTGAGCCCTGACATTAATTGAGCAATATTGCCTGCACTAGAAAGATATTAATCACAAGGTAGACAGTACTGATCTAGTTTTACAAACTTTCTAAATGTATAAGCTCAAATCAAAAATAGATGTGTATCACTCATAGACATTTTGAAATTTCTAGCACATTTCTTATGTCAATAAACGTGTCATTATAAATTCATGTGACTTTAAAACTGGAAGCCACCTCATGCAGGTTTAGTTCCATGTTCTCATGCTAGTCACAAATGAAATAGTGTCCCAAATAAGGTAAGTGACTTGTTCAAGGTCACAAATAAGTCACTGCCATTTATGCATTCATTTATTCAACATGCATTTATTTGAATGCAGCCTATGTATGGGGCACTGGAGTAAAACCTAGAGATAGAAAAGTTATATGTGCTTGGTCCCTTATCTCATGGAGCTAATGGTGGTGGTGGAGTGGGGAGGAGCACAGGATGTTTAATGATTTGTGATAAGTGCTGTAACAGGACAGAGAAATTAGCAACCTGAGAGAGGAGCAATCAGGGGAGGCTTCCAGACAAAGGTATGTTTATGCAGAGACTTGAAAGAGAAGATGGATTTAACCATATGAAAATAAGAGCTGGAAAAGAGGGCTTTTAAAGAGCTTACATTTAGGTATTCAGCCAAGGACATGGCATGTGTGAAAGCTCAGAGTTGAGAGGTAAGATGGTGCATTGAAGAAACAAAATAAGATCCCAAAGACTGGGGTGTGGGCTGTGATGTAAGAGGAGACTGGAAAGATGTCAGAGGCCAGGTCACAAAAGGCTCATGGATGGAGGTATCAACTGTGAACTTCGTCTGCAGAGCATTCTGACATCATTAAGGGTGTTAAACAGGAGAGTGAGCTGGCCAAATGTGTAACTGATAGCATCAATCTGGCTAGCATTTGAAGGAGAAGGCAGTAAGGCTGGAGAAAGGAAGGTCAGGTAGAATTAAAACAAGGTGAGGGGCGCCTGGGTGGCTCAGTCAGTTAAGCATCCGACTTTGGCTCAGGTCATGATTTCACAGTCTGTGGCCTTGAGCCCCGCATTGGGCTCTGTGCTGACAGTTAGCACAGAGCCTGGAGCCTGCTTCAGATTCTGCATCTCTCTCTCTCTCTCTCTCTCTCTCCCTCTCTCTCTCTGTTCCTCCCCTGCTTGCTCTCTCTCAAAATAAAGACATAAAAATTTAAAAAAAATAAATAAAAAAAAAAAAGGTGAAAGACAAACAGTGGACAACAGTAGCTAGAACAGTTGAAGAGATGTTTAGGGGTACATTTGACAGGTCTTGGTGATGAGGGAGTAAGGCCTCCCACACTTCCAGCTGGGGTAACTAGACACTTGGGGACACACACTGCAAAAGGGGAGACTCAATTTTGGATGAGAGAAAATTAGATGTCCCACTTAGAGAGCTTAAATAATTAATCATTTAGGCCACCAAGTGAATACACATGGCAAAATTTCCAGCAAGAATGCGGTCTGAGCCTGCCGATCTCCAGGTCCAGTGCTCTTTCTCTATGCCTCTATGAACGATCCCTTCTTCTCTAAAGGGCTGAATGTTCAAAGCAGCTTTCTAGAAACTCAGTAGTAAAGAATTTTGAGACACAGTAGAGGGCTTCTTTGAAATATACACGTAAAGACTTTTCAGTTTTCAGTAGGTTTTACAGTTTCAAAAGTTACGTTACAACCTTCACCTAGTATGTTATTATGAAAGGAAAAATGAGAATCATCTTATATTTCATGGAGTTACCACGCTGTAGCTCAGAACGCACGTTCACAAATATAAGTTTCCACATTTAATCTCCTGAAGGAAACGCTCTCTGCACCGTTTCCGGTCCCTGCCATGACACAAATTGCCGAAGCTTCTAGTGAAATGTCCATGTCAACCCTATGACAGACATTACTTGGGTACTCAGATCCTCAGCTGGCTTCCTTCAACCCCACGCCCTGGAGTCTGCTCTAAACATGCTCATCTGCAAAGAAAGGAACTGAGTTAGAACACCCTCAAGGTCCCTTTCAGCTTTAAGTTTCTATGATGCCAACCCTGAGGTCTGGGGTTCTGCGATGCTGAATTTCTAGTATATTTTCTGTAAAGTAGAGACACACGTAAGGAGGAAAAAGAAATATGGACCATGTTAGAAAGCTCCAAGAGGAAAATGGGAGCAAGAGGAAAGAGTTTCGATGGAGAATGAATCACTGGATTGGTAAGACCTTGAAGCTGGCAGGGGAATGAGGAAGTCCTGGTGAATAGGGGGAGAGGGGCACATTATTTAAACATCATGTTGACTCAGACCCACTCAACAAATGCTCTCCCTCTTTCTCCAACTTAATGTACATCTATGTTGCAAGGCCAGAGTGTGCTCTGCCTCACAATGTGCCCATCAAAACTATGAAGGGAGTAATTGTATTTTCATACTACTGCTGCTAAGCAGAAGTAGCTCTTCTTTTCCTTGCTTTTCATCATGACAGACTATAATAACTAAGAGTATAATCATAATTAAAGGTAGTGATATATAATTTTTTAAATGGACAGACACACCTCCCCTACTACCTGAACGCCCATCACACGGACTTACCTATATGTATGCACGCTGCCCACACAAATGCACATGCACACACACTCACACATGTATGCACACACAACACCCCCACAACCATACCAATACGTACACAATTGTACACACCCCTGCTGGCACACTTTCTCCATGCTTGGCCTGCACACCTGCTTCTTTCCACTGGACAGGCCACAAGAAAGACCTTGAGGTTTGATCTGGGAAACAGAGAGCACTTGGAGCTCTACGTCTCTTGTTTAACTTTCTTAATGTGCTGTCGGCACCATACTGCCAAGTCCTCTCTCCCTGTAATGACGATACTGCCCACAGCTCTGTTCTTCAAAGGAGCAGAGAAATCAGTGGGCCATATAGTGTTCTGCTGGGGCCCATAGTTTCTGTTTTTTTGTGTGTTTTTTAAGATGTGTTTAGTGAGAAGATTTGTCATTTGCAGAAAGGAACAAAGAAGTTGAGGGCACATTTAGATTACCCATACTAATTAGATGCTTGTTCCCAGGGAAGTATTCAGGTTTTTAATCCAATCTCCAAAGTTGGTTGGTCTCCTGGATTAAACAACTCTCCCTCTCTCTGACCTGGCGCTGCTTTTGTTTCATTATGTAGATCTGACCTTTGCCTCACAAAGGTGTTGGCACGGAGAAGACACAATGCAAAGTTTCTCCCCTCCCAAAGTACTGAATTCAAGATGGCTCCCATGAAGAGATACCATTATTAGCAGTCCCAGCTCTGGGTCTTGCACATTCTTTCCTGGCTGGCCTGGGGTACAGATGCTCATAAATGCTGTCTCAGGTGAGCCTCGGTGATTTTTCTAACCAAAACTGCCTAAGCCAAATGAGAATATCTCCCAGCAAAACAGAAAAGTCAAATCTCCAAAGGCCTCCAGAAACCTGAGAGTGTCATAATGTCTCAAGCTTCCGTTTCATACAATCTTCGGCATATTTTAAGCATGCAAATGGGCCATCTTTTCTTCTCTTTCTTTTATTTTATTTTTAAGGATTCAGGAGCGGCAAAATAATTAGCATTCAAGCAGCCCAGTAGGGCATCCATTTATACACTTACAAGGGGGTCAAAGGACATGATGCTGCCCTGCCAGAGAGTTTTTTTTTTTTTTTACACAGAGGGGATACAGTCTGGAATATCCAAATGTAGCAAGACTTTGAATCCCTATGCGGGGTTATTTGAAACTCCAATAGACACACCACTATGGGGAAATTACTTAATCTGCTTCAAGATTTATCGCTATTGTGCTCTATGCACCAGGTTAAAATAGAATACCTCAGAGAGGCCTCAGCGGGTCAGGAGTCCAATTCGCACGGCAAGTATTTCACAGCACATTACAAAGTTTCGGACAGAGCCTTTAATCCTCAAAATCATTAAATCCTACCTTTGCACTGATATGCATATAAAAACACTCTGCCAAATGAATCTGTGTTACATTGCTCTCAAAATATTGCTGCAACACAGAATAGGGTAGGAATCTGAAACATTCTACAGCTCACAGGGGTACAGTTTATCAAAAGGTGAAAGAGAGTTTGTGTAAAGCAAAAAAAGGAACTATTGTGTTGGACTGATTTAAGACTAAATGTACGCTGTCAAAAAAAATAGATTTTTCACCTGTCAGGCAGTCATTTTTACAAATGTATGATATGGGTACTGATTAGCGAAAATGCTCTTTTCTAGATGAATTAGAATATAACCCTTCGCTTCATTGCCATTCATCTTAGAGTTCCCCCTTTTGTGAGACTCACTTGTATATTGTTTCAGTTTCTAGGGAAAAGGTTAAGAGATACATTCACTGTAAAGTAGAACTGATCTTTCGAAACCATCAAGTGGGCTTGCAGCGAAGGAGGAAGCCGGTACCCAGCAAAAAACAAAGAAACTTCTGCATTGTGTGCAGGTCGTCAACATAAGGCACCAAATCCCATTTTCATAGAAGAAACACATGAGACCTGGCTCTCCCGACACCAGTGCTGACATTTCTCTGAAATTCTTATGACTTTGTCATCAACCCACATATTTTCAAAACAAATCGTCTTGTGTTTGTTTGCTTTAAAAACAAGATGCCATTGTCCTAGATGAAAATGTGACTTTATAGTAAAAATGTCAGCATGAAAACACAAGGAAGGGGAAAATAAAAAATAGAGCTTAAGTAGCCTTTTCTAAGGGCCTGAATATATGTGATTAAAAATGATTTCAAAAACTATGGCAAATATATTCTTATATCTAGTAAGAATACTGGGTGAATAATGATAGGATGTTTAAAAGCAATTTGTTTTATGACACTTTTTTGTGAACTTGCAGAAATTAGTGACAACAGCAACGAAATCAAGGGCTATTGACACCTCATGGCTGCAAAGCAGAAGCCGGCATCATTTTGCAACCTTGTTTTCCCTGGTTACATGCCGAGTAAAAATAAAATATATCTGGCAGTTGAGAAATGGCAGGGTAATCTCTGGAAATTGTATTATAGATTCTTTACCAAATGAATTGTTTCTCTTTATTAAGACATGAAACAGTAGAGCACAGGAAAAGCGATGTAGATGTAATCGAACACGGTAAGGCAAGCCCACCTTCAAAGCCACCACGTTTGTAAGCAGGCTCTGCAAGGCTGCAACTTTGGCGCTATCCCTAGGTCTCTTTGGACAGAATCAATGACTCGTGTCAAAGGCTGTCCTACTCCTTTCAGAGAAGTGAGACGTGAGAAGTGACTGAGGGAAGACCACACAATCTGTTTTATCTTTCTTCAAATATATACCCCTGAAAGTTTTGAAAATGAAAAATCAGGTCACTGCCTCTCGCTCATTTACTAAATGATGAATAAAAAGTTGTCAGGGACAAGTATGAGACAACTTTTGTTGGGTATTTTTCAGCCCCAAACAATGCATCCTAGAATTCAGCTCCTAAAGAGAAGCTTCCTGCAAAGAGACTCCATGAGGGAACGGAAAGAGCTTATGAGGGCCACGGGACTCAAGTGCTAGACCCAGATCTCCTTCAAGGCATCACTGAGCCCAGCTATTTCCCCCATGTTTCTTCAGCTCTTCTGGAAAGTTCGGGATATCTGTGACCCCCTCCAGCTAGAAGAGTCAAACTTGTATTTAAAAAGTTGTAACAACTGTTAACAGACTTAATTAAGCTCACCTGTCAAATTTTATTTCTATTATCCTCAAAACTCAGAGATTTTTCATATGGCCAAGAACAATCGAGATCTATATGCTACCGTCCCTGCTCATTTCTAGAGGAGTCTGGCTTGCTACTAAAACCTCCGTGCGTTCTGAGGATTGGAGATGAACTCACCCACACTCCATCTTTCTGCACTGCTAAATAACCCTCATGCTCGTGGTTTTCCAGCAATACTTGAGAAGTTCAAAGGGTTAGGAGTTAGGAAAAAAGGTCACCAAAATAGGCAATGCTAAAAATATAGTACGAAGTTTAAGGAATTAAGAAGAGGAAACAAAAGAAGGTGAAAGAACTTTGAAGAATCAGAGAGTGGACTATTTAGGTAAAAGGAAGGGATTTAAGACAAAAGCAGGGGTGCCTGTGGGTTCAGTTGGTTAAGCGTCTGACTCTGGATTTTGGCTCAAGTCATGGGCTCATAGTTCATGGGTTCAAGCCCCACCTTGGGCTCTGCACTGACAGCATGGAGCCTGCATGAGACTCTCTCTTCCTCTCTCTCTGCCCCTTCCCCACACCCCACTCAAAATAAATAAATAAACCTTAAAACAAAAGCAAAAAGTGTTGAGAATAAAACATGTGGGGATAACAATAGGAAGACAGTGACTTTTTAAAACAATAAACACGCTTGGCTAAGGGCAACCTATCAAAATAAATAAATAAACCTTAAAACAAAAGCAAAAAGTGTTGAGAATAAAACATGTGGGGATAACAATAGGAAGACAGTGACTTTTTAAAACAATAAACACGCTTGGCTAAGGGCAACCTATCAAAAGTGATGACTGCAACATGTGAGAACATGAATTCACCTAATGTCTGTCTTCGCAGATACCTATTTCCTGTGGATGGATATTTCCTATTTCCATCCATGCCGCCTACAGAGAAAAAAAATGGAAAAAAGAGGCTCCATTTGTGTAGAGGATTATTAAACAGTCTTTGAATCCAGGGGCCGATAAAGCCTTTCTAAGTCATATTTTTCCTTTTTTTTTAATTAAAAAAGCTTTAACTCTCCCCTCATCACTTGTGGGCTGAATTGGTTTGATCCAGAGAGGCAGTTATGCATAAGAGCAACCACTCTCTACTGAATTAGGGGATCTCTCATGCAACACATCTCACCAATTACAAGGTAGGGATGCAATTCTATGATTTATCATACATTATACTGTTAAGTAATATAACATTATAGATACAATTTGTACCTATCTCTCTGCAGATTAGAGAGGTGGCACATGAAGAGAGGATCATTAAACACAGAGCAAGGGCAAGGGCCAAGCTCTTCTCTTTAACTAGCGGCTCCAAGTACCACCTCTCTAATCCATGGAGAGGAAACAATAAATTGTTCTAGTAGCTTATTCCAAATTGTGCTCTTTGGGGCTTGGGGTTTTATTAAAACAAAGAGATGCAGGAAAACATCATTTCTATGTGTGAAAACAACTTAGGCTGTATGGGGAGGATTTCTCGCATTCCAAAGGTGATGGAATTCCTCATATACGCATGGACATGGACGTGTGTGTAGGTGCACATCACACTTGTGGGCACAAACCCATATACCATGCCAGCAGAGTACATAAAGATGTCCCTCATTATTGAAATCTGACCCTCAGATGATACCATTTAGGCATTACATTAGATGACCGTTGTCCACCAAAAAAACAGTGCAAGCCATATATGTAATTTGACATAGCAGCTATTTTTTTTAAAAGAGTATAAACAGGTGACATTATTTGAATGGTTTACTTAACCCCATTCATCCAAAATATTACCATTTCAAAATATAAACAATATAAAAGCCATTAACGAGATTTTTGGATGATTTTCTTCATACTAAGTCCATGAAAGTCAGGGTGTATTTTACAATTAAAATGCATATTGCAAACCATGCATTAATTCAAGAGCTCTGTGGTAGTTGGCGGCACCCGTACCTGATAGCTCAGCTCTAGAACTACCATGTATCTTCTGCAACTCCACACGGTTTCCATATGGCTTTGCTGCTTTCTTTGGAGAAGGCTGTATTTTTCAGCCACTTTATCCAAATAAGCAGGAGTCCTAATAAACATAAGATGGGTGAAATGATATTTCACCACATTGAGTATAACTCTCTTCAACTCCATGGAGATCTAGGCATCTGCTGCTGAAAGGGTGAGTTCTTTGACCTATATCTGCTCTGTCTATATCCCCTTTGTAAGGTCATAAATGTGGACATAAATATCAACCTTAGCAGACAACCCAGACCACTCGTATTGGAATATCCTATTTATAATATTCTTTTCTCTTCTGTACTACCGATTCCAGCTTTATCAAACTCAATTAGACTCCCTTTTGCCCTGACTACACCCCCTTTATAACAGGAAAATTGTATAATCCGCTTGAATGGCAGTACAATGAGGTAGGCAAAGATATAAGGACACTGTTAGGCTGCCTCATAAACCCTAGCTTGTCATGGGACAAGTCATTGATTTCTATTGGCAATCTCACTGTAATGTCAGACTGTTACTTGAATTCATTCTTTGCTCCTCTCCGAGGTAAACAATGAGCCAAAGAGTAGAAATGGACTAGAGTGAAAACACAGTAATTACTCTCAGAAATAATTGGGTAACCTGACTTGTCTGATATCTGAGAAAGCATAGGTTAGTTGGGCCCCACACAACGCCTGAACTAATTGCCCCCAAATTAGTATCTGTCTTTGGACCTTGGAAAAAGCAATTCAACTGTGACTAGCGTTAGAAAGTCAGTCAAGGGAAAGATGAAAGGCAAGTCTTTAAGGGGAAGAGAAAAAAGGCAGAGGTTCATCATTTCCATGTTGATGGAAGTTTCCTCATTCTACTCATTAAGACATATAACTCTCATACACGTAGGACTGTAGTTTGTTGAAAAGACCAGGAGTTGGGGCATCAGACAGATTTATTCTAAAACTTCTCACCTTGCTGGTTATTTGCCATGCATTACCAGGCAAGTTTCTCAGCTCCTGTGAACCTTAGTCTTCTCATCTGCAATGATGGCTCAGCACAATGTGTTCCTAGCTACAATGACCTGACACATGTGTGTTCCCATGATTATGTGGGCTGGAGGAAAACGTGGCCTGGTGTTGGTTTTGGAATCAGGAATACAATAACAATGGCTGAGAGCTAGACCAATTTATATTTTATTATCACTCTACACAGCTTCATATTACTCACTTTCTAGCCTCACTGCCTCGACAGCAAGACCTCATCTGGGGAGCTACCTCATGTATTTCAGACAATCAGTTGATCAGAAGTTCTTTCTGAGTGTACACCCAGGGGGTGGGGTCTTGGGGACTTGGGGGTGAAGTCAATGCAGATGATGCAATGGTGGCAGCGTTCCTGCAAACTCTGTCAGAGAGAGGGCCATGGGAACTTTGCCCTCTACTCCCAAAGGTCTTTGTGCTCATTAGACTATGACTAGAAGCATGGTTCTCGTCACTTCCATTGTTTTTCCCAGTACTGGGGTAGGACGGTCCTATAGAGCTCTTGATTATTGGTATATATGTAATTATGTATAATTTATATTATGTATGTATATACAAATAAAATTAGGTGTTCTACAAGTGCTTTTTGACACAATAATCATAATCCGTTATATCGGTACAGGACCGCAGAATGTTTAAAGCATTTTTCCATGTCATTTTACTTGAGCCTCATAGCCACTCTGTGAGATCAGTTTAACACTGCTGTCCCCATTTGAGGCTCCTGATGAGCTAAGATTGTTCAATTAAAATATTTTAAATTTTTTTTAATGTTCATTCACTTTTGAGAGAGAGAGGGACAGGCAGAATGTGAGCAGGGAAGAGAGAGAGAGAGACCCAGAATCTGAAGCAGGCTCCGGGCTCTGAGCTGTCATCACAGAGCCTGACACAGGGCTCAAACTCACAGACCACGAGATCATGACCTGCGCTGAAGTCAGATGCCTAAATGACTGAGCCACCCAGTCGCCCCTAATGTTGTTCAATTTACATTGCAGCCTGACTCTTGTCCCTTAAACTACTGGCTCTCATTTATTTATGGGCCTATATTGGTCTGTGACAAATTTTTTTTTCTGTTCATCATATAGACCATGCTTAGGCCCTTCTGTTGATATTCCTGTCTTGAAGAGAGCTTTACTATTTCATTACTTATTTTTTATGGTTTTCAAACATGATTTTATTCATGAAACTATGTTAATAGATAAAATGAACCTTTTTAAAACTCTTGGAAAACTAAAATGTTGACAAACTTCTATCTATCCCTTATTAGAAGTAAATTTTCAAAAAAAAGTATTAGGAAAAATTTTATCAGTTAAAACACAATTCTGGGAACCACAAAGTTAAATAAATTATGGTACATAGCCTCTTTTATTAAGTACTCTACCTTCTGTGGAAACAACAAGGCTGAGACAGGGCAATATGGTAATTAAGTTTCCCAGCTGAAGGGAATCAGAGGGCTAGCAAATAAGGACAATAATATCAATGAAGCAAGGGCTATGTGAGGTTCAAGGCCCGAAATAATTTATTTAAAAAAAAAAAAGAGGAAAAAAAAAACACTTAAGAAAAACCTACTTAACACTCATCTTCAACAACATGAAAAGCCTGACCTGAAAAATGGTACAGAGGAGGGAAGTCCATGCTGTGGACTGAGTGTTTGTGGCCCCAAAAGTCCTAGGTTGAAGTCTCAAGCCCAGTGTGATGGTATTTGAAGGTGGAACATCTAGAAGGTAATCAGGTCATGATGGGATTGTTGCCCTGACAAGAGAGACTGCAGACAACTCCCTGGCCCCATTTGCCACATGAGGACACAGGGAGAAACAGGCTGGTTATGAGCCAGGAAGAAGGCTTTCATCAGATACTGAATCTGCAGGCACCTTGACCTTGGACTTCCAGCTTCCAGAACTGTGAGAAAGAAATGTTCCATTCAGCCACTTAGTCTATGGTATCTTTGTTACAGCAGCCAGAGCTGACTGAGATAACCCATTAGTCTGGGCATCAAAAGAATGTAAACCATGGCAAGCTCTGATGCCACTTTGCTGGTTGCTGAACAAGTTGCTGTCTGTCTCAAACTTAGTTTCTTTTTCTGTAAGATACAGGAAGTTGAGCTAATAGATCTTAAAGACCTCATCCAGCTCTAAGACCTCTTACTGTAATGATAATAATAATATATCATGTATTAAGTAAATATTATGTGAGTAGTACTTTCAATCCTCAAAACAATGCTACATGGTAGAGATTATTACTCTGTTTTATTTATGAGATAACTGTGGCAGAGTCTGACCTGCCCACGGCCTTGAAGTTAGCTAAGTGGCAGACCTGGGATTTGAATGCTAGTTTGTCCCTCTCTTTACTACATCAAATTGCCTCTCACCAGTCTACTATGTCATGCAAACCCTCATCCAAAACCTGATTGTATTAAAGAATGAAATGGCTTGGAGGGGGTGGGGCGTAGAGCTTAGCCAGTTAAACATCCAGCTCTTGATTTCTCATGGTTTAGGAGTTCAAGCTCCGTATTAAGCTCTGTGCTGACAGTGCAGAGCCTGCCTGTGATTCTCATTCTCTCTCTCTCTCTCTCTCCCTCCCTCCCTCCCTCCTTCCCTTCCTCCCTCTCTTTCCAACCCCTCTCAAAATAAACTTAAAAGAATGGCTTAACTTTTTCAAAAAATCCTATTTCATGGACTACCATAAGAATAGCAGAAATACTCAGAAACTACCAGAAAAGTCCTCTGTGACCCAGAAAACACCTCACTGTCATATGGTCAACATGCACTGAGGTCATCTTACCAATACGGCACCTGCTGGGAATTTTCTTTCGAGATGGATTTGCGTTTAAAGCCTGGTCATCAGAATAGGACAGTCAGACTGAGTCAGACTTGAAATTCCTAAACTAATACGATCATTAATATTTGCTAGAATATGTCCATTTATAATTAAGCAAAGCAGAAATCCTGCCTAGGCCTGTCTCTTAAGAAAGAAAAAAACATTATGGCTGTTATTGTATTTGATACTGGATTTGATCATTTTCTCCGCTTCATTATTTAATAAGCTCATCCCCATCAGCCACCACAATGGCAGGGGAGCCATGGGCCATCACAAATGGTGTAACAACTGCAGAGATAATCCTCTGCCAAGGCAGGGGTGACAGACAAATGCAGGGCATTCGAGTCCACCATGGGTCTATCTCTGCAAAGTCTTCATGAGTAGGAAGGACAGGGAAAAGCAGCCAGGGAGGGCTTGAGAATTTTCCAAGCCGGATCCCTTACTTTTCCCCCACTCTCAGCTCTAAACTGTATTTACTTGATGTCACCAATTTTCTGCCAGCAGTTAGCATGGCCAGCACGACTTCACCCCTTTGCATCCCCCTCATCCTATCTGTGTTCCATTCATCTGACTATAGGCTGCAGGTGAGTGGATAGTAAGGGCAGGAGCACAAAGCAGCCCCCCAGGGCTCCCCGGGACTTTCCTCGCACAAAGCCCGAGCAAAGGCAACATGGCCAAGAAGCCTCAGGGAGAACAGGAAACAAAGAAGGGCAGTTTCTGAGGCCAAGAAGATTCTGATTAAAGCACTTCTCAGGTTTCTCTTCGCCTGTGGCCTGAGGTCAGCACACAGATTTCAACCTCTGGGTCCTGGCAGAAAGTAGGTAGTCAGGAGGAGTTCTTGCTCTGAGAAGACCCTGAGCCATCTCCCGGCTTCTGAGCGGCCCTTACAATACTCTCCCCGCTCCCCTCCAGTCGTCAGAGATCATATTAGTGCAGTTGTGAGGGTCTGACATAAGGATGAACAGAAGGGTTGTTACTGGCTAGTGAGAGGAGAGAAGTTTCCTGTCCAAAGGAGGAAAAAAAATCCTCTCCTAATGAATAATGCTGGGAGTGGGGGAGGAGAGAGATGGTCTCTTTCTCCCTGCATCCCTCTCCCTCCCTCCCTGAAGTGAAAACCAAAGAGTGCAAGCAGAAGGGAACAGCAACATGTCTCGGTGTTGAAGTTTTCCTTCAGTGAGTCTGGAAAGAATTCACAGTTGTGGATGGACCGACTGTCCTTCTTTCCCGAACCAAAGACATGACCTCACAGAAAGTCAGCACTCAGGCACGTTTTAACATTTTGTGGCACAAAGTGACTCCACAGGGAACCCTTCCCTCAGCATCCCTCTTCTTTGCCCCACTTCACACCAGTACGAAAATCCCCATATGTATCACTCCCTAACGGAAGTGAGACCCATGGTCAATTGAGGAACAGATCCGAAAGAGAGAATGCTAAGGAGCTCACAGGTCCCCAGATGGGTGGGGCCCAATTTGTGCCCGTGGAGGCAAGTCACGGAGAGGCCAGATAAAAGGTCCTCACTGGGAAATGAAATGCCAAGCTTTCCCAGAAAATAAATTAAACAAATACTGTGACCCCTTAGGTTTGATATCATTGCATTAATAGTAATAACAATAATAAAACTGACATAGACTCACAACCTGTAATTTGTAATATTTAGCTCCACGCTTCATATTTGTATAAAAGTTAAGGCACATTTTTCATTAATACCAATACGTATTGGGTTTCTTTTTCCACTTCTAATTGACCCCACCCTCCACTCCTGATTAACTCTTCCCCTACCTTATTTTTGCAGGTGCTTCCTTATTCAGTGCTGTATCAAATATCTTGGCTGTCCTTCCTGGAGGGCCCTTGAATCCCACTTAACCTGGCTGGTGTGATGTGTTCTGCAGGAAGGCAGCACTGAAGCAGAACAAGGATGATCACAAATTGAGAACCGTTCTTCCAAATAACAGAAACAGAGAAATTAGACAAAATGTCTTTTCCATCATCTCTCCCATCCCTGTCCAATTTTGCATAAGGAATCCCTGGGAATCAGGAAAGGTATATTCTCTCTGTATCGGCAGAATGACCTCTAATGAGGCCACCGCCATTCCCAAGGCCTGTGTGACCCTGGCCATTCCAGACGAGCCCCAGGGCAGGAGGCAGACTGTGCTGTGGAGGGGAAGGAAGGTCACTGGCTTGGCCAGGACAGTCTCTCATCCAGTAGCTGTGTTTTGGAACCACCTGGAAACATGAACACAAAGGCCTGCCAATAAACTACATGGTGTTTGCGTATCTTATACACACCGAAGGGATAGATAAATGCCTGGTGGGAGAAAAAGAAAGAAAGAAAAATGAACTCAGCTATTAAGCAGCTATAAAATGTTTTGCTCTCTTCCCTATTTCAAAAGCTTCCATAGCATAAATAGTGGTCAAAAGTTCAGTGAACTGTCTTGTAGTGTGGGGCTCCATTCAAACGGGGCTATTTTCTGAGAGTCTCCTGACACCATATCTAATTTCCAAAATGAATATGCTTTAATTTTCCTTCTTCATGCATTGTGCTTTTTCCTCATTTAAAACAGCAACAGCCTCTGGCAGTAAAGGACATCACATTTCTGTGTGAGATGAAGCTTTTTTTCCCCATATGCAGGGGAATGGCATGGGTCAGGGGAGAAAAAATATATGCAAAAAACAGCACACCCCACTGACCCCGGTATATTTTACATTACAATTTTGCCATTTCCAATATAGGTTCATTTTGCAATGGACCATATCAACCATATTTCAAGGTTTAAAAAAAGGGCGGGGGAGAGTGGTAGGCGAGGCATTGTCTGCATACAGTATGTCCTAGTACAATGCACGAATTGTCTGATTAGGGTGTAGTGTCACCTACAGAGAACACACACACACAGACACAGCTCCAGCCGCTCTGTGCAGAGTACATTTGCAAAATAGATACCATGTGTGTATCCTGCCAATTAAAGGAAGCATTAGGGGACTTCTTTGTGAATGTTGCCAAGAAGAGCTAACTATTTTTAATGACATGAATTGTCATATTCAACGTCTCTAAGCTCAGATGAAAGCACCAATGTCCCACTGCCTTATTGAGAAAAGACTACAAATAGAAACTAAGCATCATAACGATCTTAATACATCTATCTACACGAACCTACTACACATATCTATGTATCTCTGAAGGATCTAGAATCGGAAACTTATTTAAGTCATCTTCCTACTAACTCAGGTATTTCCTAGGACTCAACAGTTAAAGAAGACAGAGATTTTACATGATGATGATCTTAAATTTTGACATGCATATTAATTATTCACCACAGATATCTGTAAGGATGGTATATGTTCCTTCTCTTGCTTAGTCACTTCTTATCATGAATACTTATTCTTGCATTAGAGAATGTGTTGTGTGCTGTTAGCCAGGCCCTATTCAGTCAACTAATCAGTAAGTATTTTTTGATCAAGATACATGGAGGGGCGCCTGGGTGGCTTAGTCGGTTAAGCGTCCGACTTTCGCTTAGGTCATGATCTCGCTTTGCTTTAGAAAAACCCTACTAAAATCCAAACCTATTCTTTTAAATGTTTCATGATTTATTTTGAGAGAGAGCGGGAGAGGGTGAGACAGGCAGAGACAGAGGGAGAGAGAGGGAGGGGCAGAGAGAAAGGGAGAGAGGGAATCCCAAGCTATCCAGATAGCACAGAGCCTGACACAGGGCTCGATCTCATGAACCGTGAGATCACAACTTGAGCTGAAATCAAGAGTCAGACACTTAACTGACTGAGCCATTCAGATGCCCCTAAAATGAAAACCTATTAAACAAACATCTTAGAGAGCAATTACTCAAAAGATTGCAGTTCTCACCATGGGGTTACTATCACCAGTAAGATCTCCTGGCACACTTACAACAGGACTCCGCTTACAATAAATTTTAGCCATGCTACAGAGGACAAAGTGAGCTGCCTCATACCAAAGTCTTTTAAGCCAATTAGTTACAATATTACCTTACATCAATCTTGCTCAGTACTGTCCGATATAGAATATGAGCCACACATAGTTTTAAATTTTCTAGTAGCCACATTTTAAAGAAAAAGAAACATGTGAAAATGATTTGAATAAATTTTATTTAATCCAATATATTTGAAATATTATTTTGATAATATAAAAATTGAGATACTTTTTACTTCTTTGTGTTAGGTTTTCAACATTTGGTATGTATTTTATATTCAGAGTTCTTGCCAACTAAGATTAACTGCATTTTAAGTGCTTAGTAGCCACGTGCGACCAGTGGCTACTGTAATGGGTAGCACAGATCTAACTTTTCACATCTCTATTTTAAGGTTGCACTTGGCTCTTATTGGAACAGACTATTGGAATGCATACTGGTTCTTTAGTCCAGAAACAATCTGTATACATGTATGTAATTACATATACGTAATATCTTCCCAAGAGAGGTCCTAATTGTACTGATCTACATGGAAGTAAGCACTGACAGATATAATTTTGTGGAGACAACTTTACAGCAAGAATATAGCCAGCCATTTTCTTCTCTTCTGGTGTGGTTGGCTGACGTAGGAAGTATGATTCAAATTTGTCACTTGAAGTCTTGGATATGAAGACATTTATTTCTGTATCATTTTTAAAGCAGCAACTTCCAAAAAAGTATAGAAACAATCATGCTAAGCAGAGTGGGAAAAAGGTAGGTGAGTTCATTGCAGCAGGAATCTAAGCACTAAAAACTTAAACAATACATTGCGAAAAGAAAGGTGGGAAGGAAAGGAAAGGGAAAGGGAGAGGAGGGAACTATGGCCACACAGATTTTCTCTGTGAAGGAAAGCTAAAGTTGCAGATATTCAATGGGAAAAGAAGTTTCTACCATACAGTTCAGGCGAAGAAAGGTTGCTAAGTAAAACAGCTCTACCCCTTGCTGAGAGATGTTTCGATTCTGTAGATGCATGTAAAATTTTGGCTAAAAGATCTCTTTAGTTATCAGCACTCAGAAATACTGTCATTAACTCTTTGCGATGGCCCTTCCTCCCCTCCATTCACAGACCTCCACCCCGAGAATGATTGCGGGGCAAGTCGGTATGGTGCATCTACAACCGGTGATGCTAGGAACAAATAGTCTACTTCTCCAACATGGACTGGATACCAGGAGAGTCCCACAGCACCACTTTGCCCCTTAGGGTTCTTCCAAGGGTTTCTGCTATGGGGGCAGTGGAGTCCTCCAGCAGGCCAGCTAGCCTACAGTCAGCTCTATATCCATTCACCTTGACCGCACTAAAGTTCTTCAAAATACATGAAACAAGTTGAATATTCTCGGGCAGGGATCATTCCTAGAGACAAGCTGTCGACACGTTCACCACACACTGTCCAACAAACCATGAGGGAGGAAAAGAGTGCAAGGTGATCTGGAGAAGCGAGCAGCACACCGGCACTGTGCAAAGATAGCATTCCCCATTCCCCTGCCTGGTTTGGTAACTGAGAAACAATAATGTTCTTCTAAAATCCCCCGACTAACGAAAATAACTTGAAGACTCTGGGGAGCTGTATATTGGCAACAGCTCAACGACAAACAAAAGGAACAATAAATGAAGGTTTTAATTAGATCATTTAAATTGAGTGTGTAAAGAAACTATATGAGAGAGCAGATATTATAATTTATCAAATGTGGAGTCCAGATACAGACACTGCAAAACAAAATCAGGCAGAAGACCTAAAAATATTGCATAGCTGGATCTTTTCCCTCAGTACTTCAAGTCTGCATTCCTTCTACCCATGATGCCCCATGGATTTGCAATTTAAATTGTGGTATCTGTACCACATTTATCGCACCTATTGCTTATCCGCATATAAATCTATTTTAGAGCTGAGCACTAAGTTAGAAAGATTTGTTATAAATGTCTTATTTTAATATTTTATGCATGTACTATAATTTGATTCAAAGTGGTTTGTCTAAAATACATAACGATGTGTGCTGTGATCGGGCTTCTGTTCTTCAGGAAATATATTTAAGGCAAAACAATTAACTCATCTGTGCATAACACTTGCAGAGTCTGCTCATGTTTTGAATCACTTTAATGTACATTCATCTTCCATCCCCTCTTTCTATGGGGGAATCTTGTTATATGCTGGGGTATGGACATATCATCTTTCCTAGGTCAAGGTGAGAATTCCTTGAGAATTTTCCCCTTGATACCTCTTTCTATGGTGAAAGAAACCTTTTTTTGAAGTCAGCAGGGTATCTCCATGTAGACTTATGATAAAGGGGCCCAAGAATCTGAATATAAGAAAGGAAACGAATATTTACCATGCTCCTACTAATGCAAGACCATCACTGTCCTAGGGTCTTCAAACATTTCTTCACAAAAAAAAAAAAAAAAAAAAAAAAACACCTCTGAGGCAGCTATCAGAGTCTCCATCTTGCAGACAGCGTCATTGAGGCTCAGTGAAGATACATAAATTATCAAGGCCTCCGTGGACAAGCTCTCAGACCCCAAATCCCTGCTCTTTCACACACTGCACTACCACCAATATATTCTACCTTAATGTAACATAATTCAAAATAGGATCATTCAACATAAAAACTAAGTTTTATGATGTAGCACTCAGTTCTGTTTTCTGGTTCACTGGAAACATCCTCCTAAGTCTGGTGAGTTACTGAAGAATTTGCACTTTCCATGCAATTCCTATAGTGTCCTAAAGATGATAAGTAAAACACAGAAACATGAAAAAAAGTTGTGGGGCACAACTCTTGGTTTCAGCTCAGGTCATGATCTCACAGTTTGTGAGATTGAACCCTGCATTGGGCTCTGAATGCTTGGGATTCTCTCCCTGTTTCTCTGTCCCTCCTCCACAAAATAAACAAACTTAAACAATAGTTGTAACTGTCTTTAAATAAGCAAATGCATAAATAAAATGAAAAGTAAAGAGATAAAAAGATAGAATCAGTCTAAGTCGTGTGCATGCCTTCACATACTGATACAAAGATTGACCTTGGGAAACACAAAGGGCAGACCCATTCTCCCCACCCCAGACTGCAAAAAAGTATTTTATTAGCAAAACCAGGTAATTTCTTTTTTAAAAAAAAAGTCTTCCCTGATGGGTTAAATGCCCCTATTATAACTTCTAGTAGCTTAGCCCTTATCATCGTTGCAAATTTTATTTTTGGGGGACTATTTGCTTAATGTATGCTCCCCCTGTAGATTGTATCTTTTGTTTTCTTCCCTTCTGCACCATCCCTAGTCTCTAGAACATAAAAGATATCCACCAATCGTTTCTTAAGAACAACGCAAGGATTGAATGAATCGTGTCCTCCTGCTGTTCCTTTTATACAATTTATATCATGGAGGACTTAGTTCCATACAACCTAGGCCAGCTACTATAACCACATCCTTCTTCCTTTTTTTTTTTTTTTAATTTTTTTTTAATGCTTTATTTCTAGGAGAGAGAGAGAAGCGTGAACAGGGGAAGGTCAGAGAGAGGGAGTCACAGACTGAAACAGGCTCCAGGCTCCGAGCTGGCAGTCAGCACAGAGCCCGACCCGGGGCTCGAACCCACGAACCGTGAGATCATGACCCAAGCGAAAGTCGGACGTTTAACCGACTAAGCCACCCAGGCGCCCCAACCACATCCTTCTTCCATATCAGTTGCTTTTCCTGGTCCTTGCCCTGTAACTTGCTCCTTGTCATAGCTCAGAAAGCCTGGAACCAGCCTCAAGACCCACTACCACAATGTAGGGTTTGGAGCAATTACTCTGATTCATCCTATATGGGAAAATACTAAACGTTTATGTGTAGGTGCCTGTGTCTGTGTGTGCACATCTGCGGTGTGCACACATACATGTACACACAAAGGCGAACTCTCAGGGCAGGTAGAATGATACAGCTGGCTTAACCAGTAAACTGGTTACTTAACCAGTAAAGAGAAGCCAGCTGTATCATTCTACCTCTCAAATGGGAATTCCTACCTCTCAAATGGGAACAGTGATCAACAGAGGGTAAGACTCTTGATGGTCAGTTTCTATAACCCCACCTCTATGTATAAGGCTGGCACACTATGGATCTCGGCAAAAGGAAACATTTGAACTAGGTCCCTGAAGGGAGTGTCCAGAGAAGAAGCCCAAAATTACGCAGCTGGGGTAGGCATGCATCCTTCTCACAAACTTCAAACGGAAACAAAACTAGCTTTGGCACCTCCATAGGTAGGTCTCATCCTAGGACCTCTCAGTTGTTCTCTCTCACACCTCCTGCCGCACCCACCAAGAGTTTCTGACTCTGGCAAGACAGACAGAAGCAAGTGGCAACCATTTGCCAAAGTCTGCATTCACCCCACACTCCTCTCTTTCCATTCCTGCCGTGCCTTGTTGGCAAGGGACTGGAGGATGCCAGATTCATTGGTCTGAAAAGCCTTATGTTCACCAATAAGGAAATGTATCTGCTCAGCCAAAATCCATGTGCATACGGATATTTTAATCTTAATTGTTAGTTAATTTTCTTCAACCACGCATGCACTGACACTTTTGGCAAGAGCCTGTGGTTTGTGCTAATTCAACTGAATTCAATGAGCAATATACGGAGTTCCTACTATGTGCATGTAGCACAGGAGACAGAAAAATAGAGTAGTGTCTACTTTCAAGGATTCTAACAGGGAAGACAGATTTGTACGCAAAGAACTACCACACAGCTACTTGTCCTGTTGGACTTCTAGACCTTGATAACACACAATTCATGCCTTTTTTCCCCAAGAAAATGTCTTAGTACTGGGCCTGCTGGCAGTTCTAAAACATTTATATAGGAGAGGTTTAGAGATAAGAATTTGGAAAGGAGAGGATGGCTTGAAGCTGCATTGGACATAGCTGTGTATGTAAAACCAGAAAAGTCAGTTGTGTACTTCAAAGACGAAGAAGGCATGCTGGAGGTTTGGTATGAGGAGGGGATGGCCCTGAGCACCACTGGATAAACTTTCTTTCCTGGTAACCATCACAATCTATAATTACCTTGTTTATATTTTCTTGACGATCTGTCTTCCTTACTAGAATATAATCTCATGTGAGCCAGGACCTGTCTTCCTTACGGCTGCATCTCCAGGGGCTTCTTGCACAAAGTAGGCTCTGGATGGGTATTTTTGAATAAATGTGTGATGAACATCAGAATACCGAACTCATGAGAAAAAAAAATGCCTGTTGGTCCCACACTTGTCTAAGCCTAACTCTATGAAGAGAAATAGATATGTATCTTCTCATTGGGGCAAAACGGCATTCTGAAGGAGTATCACCACTTTGCCTGAAATAATATTTCATGACATGTCATGTCTGATGGACAATCGGGTGTTGATGATGGCTGCATCTTTATCTTACACATAAGTGCCTTTGAATGAAAAGTGCACAGTAAAGAAGAACTAGAAATAGCATCACCAAAGGACCTGTTTAGATGTCAAGTTAGTACCACTGGCAAAACACCCCAATCAGTCATGCTCACCTTCTCGAGAAGTACCCCATCGTTGCTCTGGCCTCACTACTCCATCCAATGGCTTACTTGTCAGTGTGCTTCTATCTGCCTTTTTAAAATATATAAAAACCCTAAAGAAGAAAAATAAGTCCCCACTGAGACCACTTGTTTGGCATCCTGGGAAAGAGTCAAGAGATTGTTCATCTATTAGTGACACAATTTTCCATGCTCATTAAGTCCCATTGCTTTATATACAACCCTGTGCATGGTATATTCCCTCTACAATGTTCTCGATCTCTCTTGATCTTAAAGGCACAGAACAGCAATTTCTCTGTTTCCTATCATGAGAACTCAAAGTGATGTCTACCTCTGGAAATTAACTATGCAGTTTTAACAGGAAATGATAATGAGAACAAAAAAAACACTTCTTTTCTCCAAGTTGGATCCCCATCAAAATAGTTGGAAAGCTTAAAACTGAATAGCAAATCATTTCTAAAAAGAAGAAAAAAATGCAATTGAGTAATGATAGTTAATTCCTCTCTTATACTAATTATTTACATATGGGTTGCTCATTAAAAGTCTGTATTCAGGCTAGAACTTTATGCTAGAAGAGGCAGCAGATTAAAAACTCTTTAGTCCAGAGAAAAATGATCCTTTCCAGATCTGGACAGAAGCCTGAATCCCAGGTAGCCACTGTATTTATAAATGCTAATGATTACAAGGTGAGAGTGGGTGGCTTTGTTCATTAAATCAGAGAATTTTGGGAAGGATCTTATACGTTGCCTCATAAAAGGTAGGCTCTTTAAATTGTTGTTCCATTACCCACTATCCAAATCCATTCCAAACAGAGAAGAAAAAATTCAAAAATATGATGACGGTTTTTGGTGTTATTTTTGAAAATAAAGGCAGAAAATCTTTATATCTTGTTGGGAGTGGTCCATATATATCTGAAGCATATGTTGATCTAGTATATATCTATGCCTATACCTATGCTTGTCTTGGGCTACACATCCATCAGAGATCATTCCCAGTCCATCATCATTGGCCAATGCCAAGGAAGGGAATGGATCACAGACTTTTTTTTTTTTTTTAAACTCAGAGAACACTAGCGGTGCCCCAGCAAAATCATCTGGTGCTGAAGAACACACTTCAGCAAACTTCCAGTGGATCATATCAGTTTATAATTAGTTACCATGTTTATTTAGATTTACTTGTTGATCACCTATCTGACCATGATTATAAAGCAATCACCATATTTGCAAAGGCCTTGTCACTCCACTAGAACCTAGAGATAATTAAGCATTCCCTATTTCTGCCAATCCTTCATTCCTAAGACTTTGAATATGGATAATGGAAATTTCCCTGACTGCTTTGTCAGTGTTATTTTAATTCCATTATATGCAGGGATTTTTTTTTTTTTTACTCATCAGCAGAAAACTTTACTTCTTACTAACACATGGAAGCTTCGACTCTCTGTGCCCTAACTGGTCGCAGCAAACAGAAACATTCTCAAGTGAGTGCGAAGTCAAGAGGACAGGAAGTTTGTTGTAGGGACATAAAGAGGTCTCATGAGATCTGGAAAAATTGCAGAGCCAGGTTTATGTATCTTTGAAAGAGAGGAGGGGGGGGAGGGAGGAAGGGAAGGAGGAGAGAGAGAAAACAGGAGAGGGGCAGAAAGAGAGGAAGACACAAAATCAGAAGCAGGTACCAGGCTCTAAGATGTTAGCACAGAACCTGATGGAAGGCTCAAACACACAAGTTGTGAGGTCATAACCTGAGCTGAAGCTGGATGCTTACCCGACTCTGTCACCCAGGCACCCCTGAGAGACAGAGTATAAAAGCAGAAGAAACACAGGAAATAGGCAACCTCAGAGATTCTGTCTCACGGTGTTGCCTACCTCTTTGCTCCATTGTCTTACCCGAGCTTGAATCTGTATATAACTTCCAAAGCCACATCTAACTCTGCCTTCCTCTCTGTCTCTTTCAATTTGGGTACCTACTAAAAACTGACAACTGCACCTCTGTACTCCATCATGGAATTGCAGAGAAAGGAATTAGACTGGCTTAACCTAGCTGTTCTTAGGAGTGTGCCTATCTCAACCACACTCCTCCATCAGAGGTCCATCCTTGACTTATCACTATTGGCCAAAGTAAGCAGCGAAGGAAAGAGATCAAGGTCGCATGGGAAGCAGGGACGGCAGAAGGGTAGAGCTATGGAGAAAGGGGTACAGGGAAGGCAGTGCACAAATAGGCTAGGGCACTGTCAAATTCCTATTAGCCATGGTGCTATTTTAAGGATCTTAGAACATATTCTCTGTAGCTAAGAATATACCATTCATTCCTGTCTTCCATCTACATATAACAATATAATGATTAAGAAAAAAATGGATACACCTTTCACAACAACTTATATAGCATATGTGCTAGTATATTCCTCTTTTTGCCATGAGTACTTGATAACAGTAAATATATTGTTTGTACTGATGATAACTATGGTGATGATGATAACGGATCATATAATAATTATAGGTCAAGCATGTTCTAAGCTCTTTATTAAATAATTTCTCACAAAACCTCTGTGAGGTAGGCATGATTATTAATCCAATGTTGAGATGAGGAAACTTAAACACATACAGCTGAGCTCCACACAGCTAAAAAAATGGGGGGTCAGATTTGAATACGGCTCACATAAAAAAAAAAAAAAAGAAGCAACTGGTAACAAAGTGCCATTTGATTCTAAATATCCTTTTGATAGGAGACGCTTCACGAATGCTATGTTTTGATGGCAGCTAATAGTAAGTGCCAATTTTGTGCCTTGCCAAAGAATAGGTTATCTGCAGCTTTATTTTCGCCTTGCATTTGCCAGTTGTTATTTAGAATCCAAAGGGTGTCCCACTACTAAAATCCAGAGTCTCCAGAAGAATTTTCTTCTCCCAGCTCTTAGACAGCCGTGACTCCAGCAGAAAAGATGCCAGCTGTCAACCACTGGCTCTCCACGCCATGAGGAGAGTAATATTGACCAGTCTCACCTCAAGAGATTTCCCTAGTCTGCCCTCCTGATTTCCATTTTTGGAGATTTTTTATTTCACCCTCTTGATAAACAAAAACAGATTTCTGGGGGAAAAAATAGCATAACAACTTTATTTTTTTCCCCAGAAAGCCACTCTCACAGCAGATGGAACTCAGCATGCTATCGCCCAAATCTTCAGCAGACCCGAAATACGAAGAGTCTCTTATACCAAGGGCCACGCATTGTCCCATTTCATGTTTCTTTAACTGACATTTTGAACCAGTGTATACTTCCTTAATCTGGCCCCATTATCAGCCTAATAATACTTCCCGATATTCATAAATGCCTAGCAAGACTTTCAGCTATTTTGTACGGAGAAGAAATATCCAGCTAAATTGAGAAGATTACCACATCACCACATACATCAGTGACAGGCTCTGTGCTATTACAGTTGATTTTTGTTGACAGTTGGCTGTAGGCAGTTGTGTTTCAAATGCCTTTCTTCACTGGGAAATTAAACAAAATCCCATGCAAAATGCAGCCCTCCAGTTCAAAAACTGTAAATCCCAAATTAGCATTTCATACTTTAAAAGGTAGCACAGCACAATTTTCCATTGAAAGGTCTGTACAGTTGACACAAATGGGTGCTTCAGACATGACACTAATACTACTGGCGCCTTTTAAGAAAGCCACCTTTTCAGATATTATTTTTCCTCTCTCAATAATCTGCATATACTCTGGTTCTTGCCTATAAAAGAATAAAAGGGAGGAGAAAGGGATAAATCTGACTGCTTTAAATAAATTACGTCCCCAGAAATTTCTAAACAATAGGTTAAATTTAAATGGAATTGGTTAATTAAACCTTCTTAAAAATAATAAAGGCAACGTAGGCGTCAAAAGGTTAAGAGTCATTTATTCCCCTAAACATTATGAAGAAAAAAGGTACTTCTATAAGTGAGAAATGTGCCTGTGTCTGGAGCAGTCCTGATACAGGAGCTTCTCAACTTTGCTTTGAAACAGGTTAGAGCCCAATTTAACAAAATTATAACAGGTGGGAGGCAAAGTCATAGGATTGACATTGAATAGGGCCATTTGATTCTTAAGACTGGAAATCTATTTTCCTTCTTACCCAGGAGACACTTCAGAGTGAAAGAGTTTTAAACAGTGCTGTTCCTTCATCCAAAACAATTGCTATTTAACTGGAAAACCAAAAAACAAAACAAAACAAAACAATAGTTGTCAGTTGGCTATCCAGGACACAAACAAATGTAGAGAAATAAGTGGAATGTTTCTATCTGGACTGTGGCACAAGCATAAAACACTAGTCAGATGATTTCATGCCAATCCTTTTGCAAACATTTTGCCAAACAGCTCTTGACTCTTAGCCGTATAATGTCAAATATCTAGTAGTCAGAACTATTGTGCTAAAGCCAAATGAAGAGAAGTAGTCTCGGCCCTGTCCATTGACTACTTTCAAAATTTGAATGAAACAAATTCCTGAAATCCTAAAAACAAGAGTTTTTATCTCAAAACTTTACATGATGAAAGGAAAACAACCCATTCACTTCTGAAAGGTGAAAATGGAAAAAAATAAATATTAGACCCCCCCTAGTAGTTTAGTGATGGCTAAACACCCACGATCAAGTTCATGTGAGGAATGAAAAAGTTTCTTCATCACAGCGGATGCATATCCTGAACTTCCTTTTGGATGTTTCTGGTTTTAATAACCCAGATGCAGATTTCATTCCTATTTTGTAGTTCTTTGTTACCTATGTTCTAAAGGAAACTAACTACCTAGCCCATGACTTCGGATAATCCTTGCTTCCACAAAAATTTAGTGCTTATCACATCTGAAGATAAAATAAATGCCTCAGTCCTGCCTTCTCCTTCAATCCAGCCATATATATAGTTTGTCTCCCTAGAAAGGAACTCAACTCTAAGAAGGTGGGCTCAATAAAAGACAGTCATGCACACTAATCTATGCTGACAGAAAGCAAATCCGTGGTTGCCTAGGGCTGAGATGGAATGGGAAGTGAATGCAAAGAGACATGAGGGATCTTTTGGAGGTAGATGGAAATGCCCTGCACTTTGAGTGGCTACATGGATTTACATGGGTACAGTATATTGTACATACTGTATACTTTAATCCAGTTGATTAAAAAAAAAAAAAGGCAATCAAGACAGAGATGTTTTACTCCCATGAGACAGAATTCCACACAGGAGTATAGTGGAACACTTAAGAAGCCCCATATCAATTTCTTAACAAGGAAAATCTAAACACTGTGTAGTTTATATTCTTAATTGGAGACTAAGGAAAGCCTAAATTATGTTCTTGCTCAGGTGAGAACAAGGAGTGTCCTGATAAAATGGAGATAAGTGATATCATAATAACCTGAGAAATAAACTCTGGATTTATTACTCTTAAGTCAATTTCTAAACAGAAAGACAGAAATATTTTGTTTTAAAAAGAAAAAAAATTCCCTAATCCTCTAGGGAGTTATTAAGAGCTGTACTTTTTATTTCAGTTTCGGATCAAGATTTCCCAAAGTTCCAGAAAGAATCCTCTTCTTTGCTTATTTCTCAAGGACACAGATATCTGTGCACAATTTTGAAAGTTATCATTTGCAGGACAGAGTTTGTGCTCCTGAACAAAAATTCAGCCTCCCAAAGGCAATATAGGCAGTTCAGTGGGGGACAGTTCTTCTCCACTGTGGGTCACCAATGGCTTGCAGAGCAGAAGAGACATGGTGGGATATAGGAGGATGCCACTTGGAGAGATTCGTATTACAAGAAAATTATAAATCATAAATAATTGTTCCCTTTCAAAAGGCTTTGGTATACTACAAAACTGGTGTTAGACCAAAACTATGTTTTAAATACAAATCTTCATGGGGTGCCTGGGTGGCTCAGTCAGTTAAGGATCAGACTTCGGCTTAGGTCATGATCTCACAGTTCGTGGGTTTGAGCCACACATCAGGCTCTGTGCTGACAGCTAGCTCAGAACCTGGAGCCTGTTTCAGATTCTGTGTCTCCTTCTCTCTGACCCTGCCCTGCTCATGCTGTCTCTGTCTCTCTGTCTCTCTCTCTCAGAAATAAATAAAACAATAAATAAATATAAATCTTCAGTCTACTGAAAAGTGTTATTTTAATTTTGAATTGTTTACAGAAAACTGTTCAGGAAATTTTTAGTATAAAGTGAGATATATATTTGAATATGAACAGGTATTAACGCATCCCCTGAAATGCATAACATAACTTTATTTTTAAAAATCAGCAGATATCAATCACGTAATTGCTCCAGTTTTGGCCTCTGTGACATTCTTAATAAGGCAGGCAATGAGAAATGAAGATTGCCCCATTTTTGAATGGAAAGTTAAATGCAGAGAGCTCAAGTGACTTTCCTGGAGTTACTCATCAAATTAGTAGATATGGCCCAATAACTGATTTCTTGCTTCTAAATATAGTACTGTTGCACTAGACAAATACTTCTTCCTCCTTAGTTATATCTGAAAAAATATCATTTTGCACAATGTCTTTTCTTTTCAAAGAGCTTCTCATGTATTATCCATTTATTCATTCAGTAACGAAACATTTATTAAGAATCTACTAAATGCCAGTCCCCCAGATGAATAGCACATGACCCCTATCTATTCAGGATCTTAGATTGTAGCTGGAGTAAAAGACACATACACTCTTTTTAAGCAAAGAGCTGAATCCAATAATATAGCTAGGCACAAGGTATTAAGATAACACAGAGATGACTTAGTTAAGCCAGACTAAGGTTGGGAGGTGAAATTAGAGAAGAACTCTTGGAAGATGTGACATCTGAGCAGAGTTATGAAGACCTTGTTAAAGGAGAAAGAAAATGTGGTAGAGAGGTGTGTGTGTGCGCGCACGCACACGCGCGCGATAAATGAAGATAAAACTCACCAAATCCTAACATTTTAAAGAAACTTAGAAAATAGAGTATTTACTTTTGAACAATATAAATAAATAAAGCCTCAGAGTTGTAAAGCAACACATAAGCTCTGTTAGTTGAGAGCAGTTAGTTAATTCTTGCTTCCACTTACCTCTTTTTCCATTATTCTTCATTGTCAATTCAGGTGAAAATAGTAATGAAAAGATCACTGGTTATTGGTTATGCTTTGTCTTTAAAGTATGTAAATACCATGTAAGAATTATAATTTTTGAAAAGATTAATTTCTAGTTGGGAACATCACCATCCACATCATTTGCAGATCACTTTTTTTTTTTCCACATGGTTGCCTACATACTATTTTGAAATAACTCAGGGATTAGAAACCAAAATTCCTGCCTCCATAGTGCAAATGTGAGAGGGGAGAAAGACAAAGAAAACAAAAGTGACTTGACAAATAACATGCACGTGACAGAGTGGAGACTTGAATCCAAACTTTCTGAATTTCCACCAAGATCTTTCCACTGTAACTCAGGTACCTCTGGGAAGCATGCAAAGGAGAATTATTATCATTTTTTTTTGCCTTATTATATCACTGTTCATTGTTTATGACTAATTTCATATGTACATATTATTCCTTAGCTTAAAAATCATAAGTATTATTACTCTGAATCAGGGATGGAGTTATATGATGGGAGAGACTCAGATACTTATACTTTCAAACAGGAGTCACTAATGTTCATATGAATGCGAAGCCACATAACCAAAAGTCAGTTAAAACATGCAAAAAGGTGAAATATTTTTAGAAAATATTTTTTTATCCAAACTCATTCCAGACATGTATATTCAACAGCTCCCTTTTTATGACACGGGGTGGGGGGAGAGGGGGTGGGAGGGAAGTCCTTGGCTTATTTTGGTGCCATACATTTTGGAGAAAGAAACAATTTGCCATGTTAGTTTTCGATCACCCAGTGAAATCCAAGTTCCCTTTGACATTGATGCTATTCCCAATTCAACATTGCTAAATTTTAACTATCCTCCCTTTCAATTAGCTAGGTTTCTGTTTGCTTACTTTGTCCGTGGTTATAGCCTTCCCTCATGGACCTAAGATCACTGTTTTCCTTTCTCTTTATGCTCCGTGAGCATCAACTATCATGGGGCATGTGTGTAATTGTCATTCAGTGTGAAAAAGCCAGCTGGAGGTATCACAATCATGTCAATATACCAGTCAGCAAGAAAACCTCCAAGCTGATTGCTTTCAATTTAGATATAATATTACATGGATTGAAAACTGCTGCTCCTACAAACTTCTGAGTGCTATTATCATGTTTTTCATACTTACATACTATCAATTAAAAATATGTATACATACAATTATATTTATATATATGTATAAATGTTATATACTTATAAATATTAAATATTTAAGTTATCCCCCCAAAATAAAATTTATCACATCCATAGAAGATATGTAAAATGAGAAATTATTTAATTACTCTAAAAGATGGAGTGTTTGGGGGCGCCTGGGTGGCTTAGTCGGTTAAGCGTCCGACTTTCACTTAGGTCATGATCTCGCGGTTTGTGGGTTCGAGCCCCGGCCGGGCTCTGTGCTGACTGCCAGCTCAGAGCCTGGAGCCTGTTTCAGCCTGTGACTCCCTCTCTCTCTGACCCTCCCTGCTCACGCTGTCTCTCTCTCCTAAAAATAAAAAAACATTAAAAAAAATTAAAAAAAAAAAAAAAAAAGATGGAGTGTTTGGACTCTCAGAGATTGTGAGAGGTTAATTGCCTCAGAACATCTCACTCTCTTTAATAACTGCAGTGAAATCCACCCAATGGAGATGGCTATTTCTTCTCAACAGAAACTTTCCCAAACTCTCCTTAGGTCTAGCTTGATATCATGTGTAGTGTCCCACGTCTTTCCTGACTATCAATGCCTTATTCAATAACCACTTAACCTCCCCTTTGTTGCTAAAAAACAGTAACAAAAAAAAGTTCACTATTACCAAACAATATTCTCATGTATTCAGAGCTAGTGTCCATATGTAAGTGGAACTGAAAATGTAACAAAATGGAGAAGATTTTAGTTTCTAGCTCTCCTCTAGGGAATAGAATTATATGTGGTCAGAAAAAATACTTAGCCCTTCAGATTATGGTAGAAGGAGCAGTGAATGCTCTAAGTGACATTCTCCAGTAACAGTAAATAGTTGACAAACTGCCTCCAAGATGATACAATCTGGGCAAATTAAAATTGATTTTAATTAAAATTAAAATCAATCTGGGCAAACAAACTCCTAGTTGTGCTGGGAAAGGGTACAAATTTTTACCAGACCTGGATTGTTGAGGATGATAGAAAAGGATTGAGAAGTGCCACAATAATCCCCTTCCTTTACCTTCTTCTACATAGCACAGTGCCTTTGCTCTAGTTAAATGCTGAGCAATGGCACCAATTATCCTTCCAAGCATGCCTACATGTCTTGGTCCAGCTACCTGAGTAGCTGGGAAATCAAATGACTTTGAATAAGGAACCTGAACCTCCCTTGCCTAGTTCTGAACTAAGCTCTTTATATGAATCAGTGGTTTCTAAAAAATTTTTAAGCCAAAAACTCGATTAAAATCAAAGTTTACCATTAAAAAAATATAAAAGTAAGGATGACAAGATCAATTATTTCAAGTTAAGATGGGGCAGAGGGTTGGTAAAGAGACTCAAGCATTCTGAAGTGGCCCTTAGGGAATTCCATGACACCCCTGCTGCTCTGGGGAGATGGGTTATAAACTACCAGGCTACATGATCTCAAAAGCTTTCCCCAGTTATGAAATTGTAGAATTCTCACAAACCTTTCCAAAAGGATTAATTGGTTAATTTTAGAATGGAAGTGTTATCAGCTAAATGCCAATGAACAGTTCTAGCCTCTCACTGCTCCATAGAAATATTAAGAAGCAAACAAAAACTGTCAGAATCCACTCTCTCAGAGCTCTGAAAAACAAAGTTTACAGCAAGCAAGCCAACTTCAAGATATGAGAAGAACTTTGTGGCATTTTTACTTACCCAAGCCCATCCTCTCCCCAGAACAGTGGTAATATTAAGGCAGCAGTAGTCCTAATTCTGATGGTAAGACCCCGGGCTCTGATATGGGTAGGAGCAGAGTACAGCTTATTCACAAATGATTTGTGTATGTAAAACACAAATGATGTGTTTTAACCAAGAGTGATCTGAAGGAATGACAAAAGGTACTCATCTGTTTCACCTAACTAGGAATTCAGAAAAGAAGAGTAGTTATCATTGCTCAGAAAGACTGCAAACTAAACTAACAATACTCAGATGCTTGGGACAAAAGCAACAGTCAAAACTACAACAGACTACCTAAGGCCTGGAAACAAAAGCTGGGAAGATTTTTTTTAGTAAATTAGAACATGTAAAAGCAGTCATATATGCAGTGAAATTAACATAATTAACAGAAACCATCTCTGAGGAAGTCCAAGCATTAGAATTGATAGGTAAAGACTTTAAAACAATGGTCTTAAATATACACACGCAGTTTAAAGAAAACAATGGCAAAGAACTAAAGGAAATCAGAAAGTAATGTATAAGCAAAATGAAAGTATCAATAAAGATACAGCAATAATAAAAAGGTACCAAAAAATTGTCATGCTGAAAATTATAACAGCTAAAATGAAAAATTCACTTAAGGGGTTCAACAAATACTTTAGGCCAGAAGAAGAAATAATTAATAAACTTGAATATAGGACAACTGAAATTACTCAGTTCAAGAGAAAAAAAAAAAAAAAGTGAACAGAGCCTAAGAAACTTGTGGAATACCATATTGTCCAAAAGGAGATGAGAGAGGGGGAAAAAGGGGGACAGAAAGAATATTTGAAGAAATACTGGCTCAAAACTTCCCAAATTTGAAGACATGAATCTATGAATCCATGAAGTTCAACAAATCCTAAGTAAGATAAACTCAAAACTATTCACACTGAGACACATTATAAACTATCAAAAGACAAAGAGAGAATCTTAAAAGCAGTGAGAGAAGCAACTCATTACATACAAGGATCCTTAATAAGATTAACAGTTGATTTCTCATCACAAACTATGAAGGCCAGAAGACAGAAAAATGACATTCAAAGTGCTAAAAGAAAATGTCAATCAAGAATTCTATATTTAGCAAAACTGTCCCTCAGAAATGAGGAATAAATTAAGACATTAGCAGCTAAACAAAAACTCAGAGAGCTCATCACCACTAGTCCTGCCATATATGAAATACTGAAGGGAGTCCTTTAGGTTAAAATATAGGACACTAGACAGTAACTTTAAGACATATGAGAAATAGATAACTCTGGCAAAGTAAATACATGGGAAAATATAAAATCCAGTATTGTTGTGTTTTGGTTCCTATTTGTTATTTCCTACAGGAGTTAAAAGAAAAAAAGGTATACAAAGTAATCATAAATCTATAGTATTGGGCCCACATGCATAAGGATATAATTTGTAACAACATGGGGGGGGTGGAAAACAAAGCTATATAGAAGCAGAGTTTTTGTATGCTATTGAAGATAAGTTAGTATAGATTTTAGCTAGGTCATTATAAATTTGGGATGTTAGATATAACCTCCACAGTAGCCCTAAAGAAAATATATTAAAAATATATCAAAGAAAATGAGAAGGGAATCAAAATGGTTCACTATAAAAATATCAAACACACACAAAAGAAGACTGTAATGTCAGGGCATAAGGGACAAAGAAACAAAACATAGCATAAAGTAAATTAAGTCCTTTTTTATCAGTAATTACTTTAAATATAAATAGAATAAATTCTCCAATGAAAAGGCAGAGATTTCAGAATTTTTTTGTAATATCCAACTATATGCTATATACAATAGATTCACTTTAAATGCAGAGACACAAATAGATCAAAAGTCAAAGGGGAGAAAAGATAATCCATGCAGTCATTAACCAAAAGAGAGCTGGGTAGCTATCCTAATATTGGACAAAACAGACTTCAAATAAAAAATTGTTACAAGAGACAAAAAAGGACATTGTATATTAATAAACATGTTGACTCATAAAGAAGATATAAAAATTATAAACATATGCACAAAAGAACAGAGCCCCCAAAATAGATGACACAAATGCTGGCAGAACTGAAGGGAGAAAGAAACAGTTATATAATAGTAGTTGGAGACTTCAATAAACCACCTTTAGTACGAGACAGAATATCCAGAGAGAAGATCAAAAGAAAGAATTTAGGGGCAGCTGGGTGGTTCAGGTAGTTAAGCATCTAATTGTTATCAGCTCAGGTCTTGATCTTAAGGTTGAGTTCAAGCCCTCAGTTGATCTCTGCACTGGGTGGGAACCCCGTTTAAAAATAAAATAGAGAATTTGAACACTAATATAAACCAACTAGATTTGACAGATATATAGAGAACACTCCACTAAACAAAAACAGAACATTCACTTTTCTCAGGTGTTCATGAAACAGTTCCAAGACAGACCATATATTGGACCAGAAAACAAGCTTCAATTTATTTTAAAAGGCTGAAATCATACAAAATATCTTGTTATTGTGTTGTAAAAAAACTGGAAAATTCACCAATATATATGTAGAAATTAAACAATACAACCTTAAAAAAAACAATGGGTCAAAAAAGAAATCACAAAAGCAATTAGAAAATAATTAAAGACAACTGAAAACTAAAATAAATTACTAAAACTTATGAGGTGCAGTAATGGCAGTACTCAGGGGGAAATTTATAGCTGTAAATATTCACATTAAAAAAAAAGACGGATCAGGGCACCTGGGTAGCTTAGTCGGTTAAGCGTCTGACTTGCGCTTAGGTCATGATCTCACGGTTCGTGGGTTCGAGCCCCCCGTCGGGCTCTGTGCTGCCAGCTCAAAACCTGGAGCCTGTTTCAGTCTGTGACTCCCTCTCTCTCTGACCCTCCCCTGCTCACGCTGTCTCTCTCTCTCTCTCTCCTAGAAATAAATAAAACATTAAAAAAAAAAAAAAAAGACGGATCTTAAATCAGTGACCTAACTTTACACCTTAAGGAAAAAGAAGAGCAAAGTAAACCCCAAGCTAGGAGAAGTAAATAATAAATAATAATAATAATAATACCTATCAGAGTGATATAAATAAAATAGAGAATAGAAAAATACAGAGAATCAATGAAATTGTGAGTTGGTTCTTTCAAAATGTTAACAAACTTAAACTTCTAGCTAGATGGACAACGGAAAAACAAAGAAAGAGATTAAATGACTAACATCAGAAATGTAAGAAAGGGTAAATTGTTTTTACTGAAATAAAGAGAAATAAGAGAACACCATGAACAACTGAACTTCAACACATTCTGAAAGTGTGATAAAATTCACAAATTCCTAGAAACACAACTTATCTATGGCACCTGGGTGGCTCAGTTGGTTACATGTCTGACTGGCTCAGGTCATGATCTCTCAGGTTCATGGGTTTGAGCCCCGCCCGCATCAGGCTCTGTGCTGACAGCTCAGAGCCTGGAGCCTGCTTTCAATTCTTGGTCTCTCTCTTTCTCTGCCCCTCCCCTGCTTGTGTCCCATCTCTTGGTCTCTCGGTCTCTGTCTCTCAAAATAAACATTAAAAATAAAAAAAAAAAAACACTTAACTGATTCAAGAAGAAATAGAAAATCTCAACAGACCTATAACAATTTCAGAGACTGAAATAGTAAAAAAAAAAAAAAATAATAATAATAATAATAAAATACTTCCTAACAAAGAAAAATGCAGCTTCACTGTTGAGTTCTACTAAACATTTAAAGAATTAACATCAATTCTTCTCAAATTCAAACTAACTTATTCTCTGAGGCCAGCCTAACTTGGATACTAAAGCCATATAAATACTTCAGAGGCATACACACACAAAAAAATTACTCATCGATGCCTTTTATGAATATGATGCAAAAATACTCAATGATATTAGGAAACAAAATCCAAGACATACTAAAACAATTAAACACCATGACTAGGTAGGATTTAGCCCAGAAATGCAAGGGCAGTTAAATATCAGAAAATCAATGTAACCTACCACATTGAGAGAATATGGGAGTGGGGATATGATCATCTCAATCAACCAGAAAAGACATTTGACAAGATCTAACAGTCTTCCTGATAGTTAATTAACTGATTAATACAACACTCAGAAAACGGAAATAGAAGGAAACTTCCTCACCATGATCAAGGCCATTTATGAAAATCCACAGTTAACACTACACTTAATAGAGAAAGGCTGAAAGCTCTCCCCCTAGGATCAGGAATAAGACCAGAATATCACTTTTACCATGGCTTGTCAACAATGGACTAGAAGTTTTAGCCAGAACAATTAGGCAAGAAAAACAAAAAATAAGTCATGTGCATTGGAAAGGAAGAAGTAAAACTGTCTGTTTGCAAATGACATGATCCTAATATATAGAAAACCCCAAAGACCACAAAGAACTATTTTATCTAAACAGAATCAGCTAAGTTGCCAAGCAGAAACTCAGCAAAAAATGTTGTCCATCTATACACCTGCAATAACAATCCTAAAGAAAAGTAAGTAGTTCCATCTACAACAGCATCTGAAGAATAAAATACTTAGAAATACATTTAAACAAAAAGATGAAACATAAATACACTGAAAACTACAAAGCATTTCCAAAATAAAGAAATCTTAAAGGAATGGAAAGCTATCCTATGTTCATGGGTAGGAAGACCTAATATTGTGAAGATGGTAATTTATCAAAATTCCAAGAGTGTTTTTGAAGAAATGGAAAAGCTGATGCCTTAAATTCATGGGTAAGTACAAAAGGTCCCAGACAGCCAAAACCATCCTGAAAAAGAACAAAGTCAGAGGACTCTAATTTCCTAATTTCAAAACTTACTAGAAAGCCAAAGGAACCAAAGCAGTTTGTTATTGACATGAGCGTAGACATATACAGCATTAAAATAGAACTGAGACTCCAGAAATAAACCCATATGTCTATGACCATTTAACTTTTGAAAGGGGTGCCATGTCCATTCACTAGGGGAAGAACTGTCTTTAATAACAGTGTCAGTACAACTGAATCACCACATGTGAAAGAATAAAGTCGAACCCTCTCTTCATATCATATAAAAAGGTTAACTCAAAATGGATTGATATCTAAATATGATAGCTAAAACCACAAATCTTCATGAAACTTGGTTTAGCAGTGACTTCTTAGATAGGACATCAAAAGCATAAGAAACAAAAGGAAGAAGCAAATCAGACTGCATCATAATTAAAAACTTTTGTGCATCAAAGGACACTATCAAGAAAGTGAAAACCCAACTTCAGAATGGGAGAGAAAATTTCCAAATTTTGTATATGATAAGAGTATAATTAATTTCCAGAATATATAAATAATTCCTACAATTCAGCAAAAAGGCAACCAGCCCAATTCAAAAACTTGAACAAACACTTCTCCAAAGATGTTATACAAATGGCCAATCTCATAAAAAGATGTTTGACGTCATTAGTCACTAGGGAAATGAAAATGAAAATCACAGTGAGTTATCAATTCACACCTACTAGAAAGACTACATTTTATCAATGGAAAGTAAGTGTTGGCAAGAATGTGGAGAAATGGGAACCCTCGGACACTGCTGATGGAAATGTAAGATGGTACAGTTACCGTGAAATACAACTTGGTAGTTGCTCAAAAACTAAATTAAAAATTACCAAATGACCCAGCAATCTACTCCTCCGTGTATACACTCCAATTAAGTCAAAACACAGACCAAAGAAAATACTTGTGTGTCAATGTTCAGTGAATCATTATTTATAAAAACCCCAAAGTGGAAACAGGTACCTAAGTGGTGTCTACTGATCAGTGAATGGAATAACAGAATGTGACATATGTGTGCGTGTGTGTGCACACACACACACAAATGGAATACTACTCAATCACAAAAAAGAACAAAGTTCTGATACATGCAACAACATGGATGAAGCTCGAAAACATGCTAAGTGAAATAAGCCAGGCACAAAAAGCCATATACTGCATAATTTCACTTAGAGTAAATACCTAGAAGAGACAGATTCATAGAGGTAGATCATAGATTAGATGTTACCAGAGACCAGGCAGTGGGGGCAATGGGAGTTGTTGCTTAACTGTTACAGACTCCTTCTTGGGCTGCGAAGGAGAAAATGGAAATATATTGTGACTATAACTGTTAGGGAATGGTACACTTCAAAATAGCTCAAATGGCAAGTTTTGGTATACATACTTTACCACAATAATTTTTATTTTATTTTATTTTGTTTTATTAATTTTTTTTAACTGGCTCCATGTCCAGTCTGGAGCCAATGTGGGGCTTGAACTCATGACCCTGAGATCAGGACCTGAGCTGAAATCAAGAGTCAAAAGCTCAACTGAATGAGCCACCCCAGTGCCCTACCACAATTTTTTTTTAATGAAGTGAGATCTACAGAGGCTGTTTAACATTTCTTGGTACTCATCTTTATTTCTGTTTAGTGCCACTGGAAGGTTAGCGGTATCTCTAGTTAGCACACCCCAAAATTAGCAAGGCGCTCTTTTAACTAGCATAAAAAAAATGAAAAAGAAACTGAAGGAGATACACACCCACATATATACACAACACACACATACACACAAATACACATGTGTATATATAAGTATATATAATCCCCTACTTTTATATCAAAAAATCCAATTATTTATCCATAAAGGAACACAGAAATGAATAAAATTACCTTATAAGTATAAATACTACGAGTAAACATGTAGAGCAAAGGGCATACAATGTTTTTACAGCAATAAAGTCTCTGTTATTACAATTTTACATGGGTTTTTTCCTGCTCTTTACCAAATGTTGTGTCTAATGTTTTCATTTCCCTCCTTCCTATCCTTGTTTATTCTTTGCTCTAGAGTTAAAATGTTAAATATGACATCAAGCTACTATGTTGCTTAGAAGCTATGAGTCCCATTTAAAACTCTCTTTCTTGTCTCATTTTGAAGCCTACAGCTTGCATGTCTCCTACTTTCTCCTATTCTCTGTGGGCATTCTCTTCTTCTGGGTTTCTCCATGTGACTGACCTCTGATTTTTGCCAACCCCAAGCTACACTTGATTAATCTATTTTTTTTCTAAGTAAATAGGTCAGTCAGCACAGAGCAACCTGACTTAAAAACAGCATCATCCTTCCATAAAAATCTAACATAAGCTAAATAAAATTATATCATGCGGCACAACAAAACCATCACTAAGAGTATATCACTGAATTAAAACAAATTTTTTTAAGTTTATTTATTTTGAAAGAGAGAGTGAACCAGCGGGGGAGGGCCAGAGAGAGAGGGATAGAGAATCCAAAGTGGGCTCTGTGCTGACAGCAGAGAGCCAGATGTGGGGTTCAAACTCACAAACCATGAGATCATGACTTGAGCCAGAGTCTGGCACTTAACTGACTGAGCCACCCAGGCAACTGAGAACTGACTTTGGTCACAGTCTACATTTCTATAGTAAGGTAAGAGGAGTGAAAGAGAGAATCATCTATAAGTCTTTGGTTCAGGCTATAAACAAATTTCACCCTCCAAATATCTATGAGAGTTAATGGAAAGCTCTGGGGGGGAGGGGGGTGGTGGCAGAGATTATCTGAACCAGAAGGTTGATAACAAAAAATTAAAGAGATGTAAGAGACATTGGTGAGGGGGAAATGACAGTATCTACCAACTGATCAGACCTGTGAACTATGGAAGTAGTACTTGGAGAAAACTACCAGGATTTCAGAAGACTGGCTTCCTGGTAAGAGAAGCCATTTAGTTTCAGTGGAAGAAGAGGTTGGAGGAAAGGGGAGTTGGAGATTCTGGTGGGATGTGATGGGATAGAACCTCACGTGGGAGGAGATGCCAAGCAGACAACGGGGATTTAAGAAGAGAATCTCAGGAGAGAAGACGAAGCAGAGAACTCAATGGAGCAACAAATGAGATGGAAAAGGACTAATTTTAGAGGTAGTAGGACCTAAAGCATAGCGTGAAAGGGAAGCACAAGGGGAGAGGCAAGAAAATATTCTCGAGAGTGTAAGGTAGGAGGAATTACTTGGCTTAGCAGATAAAGGGCCAGACACAGTATTTAATAAAATAGTTTCCTCATGGTGGAGGTATCAAAAATCACACAGCAGGCGCCTGGGTGGCTTAGTCGGTTAAGCGTCTGACTTTCTCTTAGGTCATGATCTCGCGGTTCGCGGGTTCGGGCCCCGTGTCGGGCTCTGTGCTGACTGCCGGCTCAGAGCCTGGAGCCTGTTTCAGTCTGTGACTCCCTCTCTCTCTGACCCTCCCTTGCTCACACTGTGTCTCTCTCTCCTAGAAATAAATAAAAATAGTTTTTAAAAAAATCACACAGTAATGGCAAAAGGGCCAAAGTAGGCAGGGATGTCAACATACAAGAAACAATTCCTTCCAAAAGGCTGATGTTGAGAATAGGAACAGCAAGAACAAGTAACCTACGGAGGTGACAAGGTAGAATGATGGTTTCTAGCTCGTTAATACTTTTTACATTTCACGATGGGGGTAGAACTCATGGGGGTAAAGTAAATGGAATCAGGAGAAAAGCAGGGCCAACCCGATGGGGCAAAGAGCCGTGGTCGAAGGGAGGGGCTGGAATCCAGGACAAAGCTGAAGGTGGAGCCTTGGGAAGGAAGAAAACCGCTTCTAAAACAGGAGAAATGGAAACCAAAGCCAAAGTCCATGGAGAAGAATCATCCAGAACAATTTCCACAGCCTGTTACGTGGGCTCAATGTTCTCGGCTCCAAACGAAAAGAGGCGGGGCTTCAGCGTTCAAAGGCAGCAACGGGACTTGAAAGAGAGTACAGAAGATGAGGAGAAAGTAAGAATAAGATGACTAAAGGGAGCGCCAAAACGGTAAGCAGATGCCCTCTTTGGAAGTGATGGGAGTTCAGGGGAAGCCTGGATGGCACTGCAGCAAGCGCCAAGACGCTGACGTGCAAAAGGAAGGAAGGACAGAGGAGCATTTGCTTGTGAGAGAAACAGCTTACCAAAGGACAGGCAGAGGGCACAACAGGAGCGCGAGCCAGGGGGCTGTGTGGACTCGCGGGGAAGAATGAGGCAGAGGTGTCCTGTACCCCGCAGGATGAGCTGTGGCCACCTGCTTTACCAGCACGACTCCCCCAAACTGCGTGGAATTTCATTAAATATGTGGAATTTAGTAAAGGCAAGGCTATCTGGTTGCTGATTGGCAAAGGATACTTGCCACCTCTTCCCCTAGGCTCAGGAGAGGAATGTGTGGTGCTGAAAGGGACAGATTTTGTTTTCACTCCTGTTGGCTGCCGGCATGGGGCCCAGCAGAAGCAGAGTCACGCAAGTGCAAACTTGCTGCTTTTTAAGCAACGAGCTGGCAGGGAAGCGCTCCTCTCTTTATCATGTATTTATTTATTTATAATTTGTATAGCATCCATATCCAAATGGATTTGAGGCAGTTTGCAATAAAAACACATGTACACATGTCACAAGATACTTAAAATAAAGGTCAGAGAGAGCCTGGAGAAACGAGGATAGATCTTGTAGCATGTCCCTCCGCAGGAAAAGTAGCCAGGGAGAGGAGATGGCCTGAGGACACAGTAAGACGGCGGTCATTTTTCTAGGGGGCCCTCTCCCCTTGCTCTTTGTGTTCATCGCAACCACAAGGGAGAACCTTTCATCTGGACATATGCCCAAAACGAAGCTCTCAGGGAAAGCAAAGTGGGGTCCGGTGCTTCAGTGTGAAGGTGTGGCCAAGTATGCGTGCACTGCTCTGGTGCCCCTAGCCCAGGAGGGAACACTGCTGGGGGTGTGCACGGCTATCCTGAAGTCAGCGGCGGGGAGGGGGAGGCGATCCACGTCTGTCTCCAGGAGATGTATCGAATGAGACTCCTGAGTGCCAAAATCAGAGTAAACTAAAGGTAAAAGATCTGGACTCCAGGGCCTTGGAATCAGCTCCATCTCACCGCTTCCTTTACACACAGCCTCTTCTTCACAGGCATGGAAACCTCCCTGAGGCTGGCTTCCAGGTCTGCACAAAAGACCATTGAGTGCCATCCAAGAAATACTTGCTCTCCAAGAATCCTAACAGAGCAGCACCACAGTGACCACACACAGGGCAGGCCCCACGACTGGGCAGAAAGCCCTGAGACCTGCCATCCAGACCCAATGGTGTCTGTAACCCCACTTTGTGCTCTCATACAATGCAGCAATCTTTTGATAGAGGATGCTGCTCTAAGGACTTTCACAGAGAGCCCTTCCCTTCTTACAGTCTGCACCCCTGCCTGGGTGCACTCACCACTACCAAAGCTGACCACAGCCAGAGCATTTGCTTAAGGGCTGTGACGAGTTGGGAGCAGAGAGTAAGTGCTAATAATTTGACATCCTTTGTGGCACAGACACAGTCTCCATGCTGGGCTGTGACTGCAGTTTGCCTTTTTGTTTTAATAATGGGTGAAGCTTTAGATTGACGGGTCTCATTCAAAGGATTCTGCATCTCCTACTAGTAATATCCAGAGGCAGCTATATTTATTAGTGTGAAAAAGAAAGAAGGGAAAAAACATAACGAGACAAATGCATGGAGTACAGACACCGGAGGAGATGGAAGTGTAAAGACATATATGAGAAGCTGTGGCTCGGAACAAGTTGTTACTAATTTAGTTATTTCCTGGTTTGGTTGAAGGAAACAGTCCTCACATTCAAGTTTGGCACAGCTGAAGCCACTGAGGGGTTAGAAGTGTCCCAGAAGAATGTGTCTCTAGGAAATGCAAAGATCTAGGTGCCACCAGCATAAAGAAGAGTCTGGGCCAGCTTATGTTTTTCCTCACTGTGACCTCTCCCTTGACTGGAGAAAGGAGGCACAGAAGATTGGCAAAGAGCAGTTGGTATGGACCAGCCTCTTATCGGCAATGCCTGCCTCTGTCTGTCAACTCTCAGGGTTAGAGAGTTTTTAGGATGGGATATCACAGGGTCTCTATTAAGGGGGCTAAGTTTTAAGCTTCCCATGTCCATAATATGCCATATTTCTCTAGTAGGCTGAGCATGAAATGGATTATTGATTCTCACAGCGAGATAACAACAGAGAAAAGGGGCACCAGGATGGTTCACTTGGTTAAGCGTCCAACTTTTGGTTCTGGCTCTCATCATGATCTCACGGCTTTGTGGGTTCAAGCCCCACAGTGGGGTCTGCGCTGGCAGTGCAGAGCCTGCTTGGGATCCTCTCTCCCCCTCTCTTTCTCTCTACCCCTCCCCAACTAGTGCTGTCTCGGTCTCTCTCAAAGTAAATAAACAAACAAAGCCTACTTGGGATCCTCTCTCCCCCTCTCTTTCTCTCTACCCCTCCCCAACTAGTGCTGTCTCGGTCTCTCTCAAAGTAAATAAACAAACAAAGAAAGAAACGAAAATGGAGGGAAGAAGTTGCAATCTCAGATGTCCATGGAAATCGCCCACTGACACTATTTTTTTCATTAGGGACATGCGTCCTGACTTCCATTATTCTGGGTAACCAGGTATTGACTCTTACTACATTTGGTACACTGAGAGTCTCTCCTAATATTTCCACCCACCCTCACCACTACTTGAGTTCAATACCTTGACTTCTGTCTCCATAACTTTTGCCTTTCTTCCTACCCAGCCTGAGAGAGGTTTGCCCTCCCTCCATTCTCTGTCATGATCTACAGTAATAGGTTCAAGAGGACAGAAACTTGGTTCCAGCCGCCCTGATGCTTTGACTCACCCTCATAAAAAGTTATTGGTGTCAGTGCTGGTCTAGCAATTGCCTCCCCCCCCCACCCACCATGCCCCTTGGCTTCTGTAATTTCACTTCTCCCTGCCGCACCGTACAATAAACCCTAATGAGCTTTCACATTCCTTCACGAAGTTCCTGCCACCACCAAGTCAAACAAGGAGAGAAAAATAACTTCCTGCAGAAAATCTGCATGGCTATGAAGTTCTAAGCAACTTACCCAACAGACAGAATGGTCAGCCCCACTTCACCGGAAAGGGGGAGGAGGGGGAGAAAAGGAGGGGGCGCAGTTAGAAGAACTTAAGAACCTGAGCTGGAAATAACTTTCAATATTTTGTCCTAGGATTTGCGTTATATATTTCAATATGTCACAAGATTCATAATATATGTGACCTGTTCACAATTTTATAGTTACTTTCGCCAGGAAATGAACCAACATTCCTTAACCCCCTACTATGTGGTTGGTCCACTTGATTATCTTATATTATCTAAGAGTAGAAATACAGGTTTAAAATTATTTCCATCCCCCCTTACATATTTTTTGAATAATTCCATCAAATATGGGTATACCATAAAGACACCCAGACACAAATGCACATTTTTCCATTCTTATCTCCTTATACCTTTCCCTAGCTCATACCCAACTGGTTTTGGTTTAGAATACTCCAAGGCCCACGGGATGGATAGGTGATCAGCCGGGGGTGTGGAACTACCACATAACCACTGTATGGGACCTCCGGTTTCCTATAGGATCCTGGAAAATATTACTGGGAAGCTGCCAGAGTGCAGCCCACACATTTCTTCTTTGGGTATTATGGACCACAATGATCCCTTGAGCACTCACCATCACTGCTTTAGTGACCACTGCAAGAACAGAGACAGTCTACACAACGGGGAGAAGCTCACATGAATACCAGTGTCAAAGAAAGCAGGGTCGAGCAGGGCTAGTGTCCAGGAGAAAACCTAACCAGTGAGCCATCAGGGAAGCTAAAAGGGCACTAGGAAAGTTAAGTTTGAGGACGAAAGAGCATTACTGAAAAGCTTTTTACAAAGTATTGCTTTGTCAACTCTCATATACTTACTTGCTTCCTCATTTGTCCCCCAGTGGTAATCGCTAAAAAAAAAAAACTCTTAGAAGATTCTTTGAGGGTTTTCATATTTTCAAAGAGAGAGCTGGGGAGAGAATAAACCCAGGCAAGAGGAAGCAGAGCATTCTGAGTAAAAGAATTAGAAATAGAGGTGCAGAATGGGAGGTGGGTTAAATGAGGAAACTTATCTCACAGACCACGCAGTATGTGAGAAAGTAGGCTCAGAAAGCAAGAAAGTTACCGATGGGCACAGAGCAGCTAATTGGGACAGCAAAAGCATGAACTTAGGTTTTCTGATTTCAGTGCTAACTGTATTGAACACCACCCTTCTAAGCTGGCCCCCTGGTCTGAAATACATCCTCTAATTAATTCTTTTTTCACCTGACCACTAGGTTCATCATAGAAAATCACTTTCCTCTAGACATCACCCATTTGAAATTTCAATGGCTCCAAGACCAGATACTTGCAGGTGAGATTCTCAGATGATTCCCCCTGCCCCTATGCATCTGATGTGCACGGTCCACCCAAATGGCCCTGGGTCTCTCGTGTTTACAAAATTAGCCCCGTAGCTCTATGGCCACCCCCTTTCTCCCCACTCAGTGATAGCATGGGAAGGCAGGTTCTCTCCACCCTGTACAGCATTCTGCCAGAGGAGCCCAAAGGCAATGTTCTTTTGAGTCCCAAGGTGTGATAGGGACTTATGACTTTGTATCATGTCAGGGCCCAGATCTTCATCAATGGGTGGAATTGGGAGCAGAATCCAGGAGAACACAGGCTCCTGTCTGATGGTGAAGGTTTTGGCACTGGTTCGTGCTCTCTAGGTTCAATGTGTTCTCCATTAGATACATGCTCTTCAGCCCCTTGCGGGTGGATGCTGTGCATATATGACACATTATTCTTTCTGTCCCACCAAGTGGCCAACCTGGCTGAGCCATGTCTAGCTTCAAGCAGTGGACCCGAGAAGACTTTATGGTACACTCACACCCCTATGGCACACTGATGATAAAGAAAGCCACTTTCATTTACATGAAAAATAAGTGAAACAAAATCTCTAGTATTTTTCCATAGAATCCTATCACTCCACTATACTGCATTGTGAATTATGACAGGTCAGTATGTTGCAATGCCACAGGTAAAAGTGGCTGGCCCTTAGGAGGAAAGCAAAATTGTCACCTAGCCAGGCTGCCTGTCCAAAGTGGACATCCCCAGCATCATTTGCCATTACTTTTCACTTAGTGGGTACCCTTCGGTCCCAGGTTGTAGCACTGCCCTGACCAGACTGGTGATTCCATCACTTCTGCACCATTCATATTGGTACCTCCAAGGCCTAAAAACACCCCCAACTCATTCTCACCCTAGGACTGTCCAAATGCCACTCTGCTGGAAGCCATTCCCTGAGGACACCAGCCCACACTCTTCATGTCCTCAGTGTACACCTGATAGTCTATAGTGCTCCTTGGGACAGAAACTATACTGAATAACAAGCAATATATATCATCTGGCTGATTAAAAAGCTAAGAGGGAAGTGCCTTTTTTGTCACTTAAAGCCCAGAGTCAAATTTCATAATTTTGTTTCTTCTTTGTAGTATTTCCCTTCTGCAGTGATCAGTACAAAATAAAATGTATTACCATCAAGGAGTGCTTGGGTGACTTAGTTGTTTAAGCGTTCAACTTTGGCTCAGGTCATGAACTCCTGGCTCATGAGTCTGAACCCCATGTTGGACACTGTGCTGACATCTTGGAGCCTGGAGTCTGCTTCAGATTCTGTCTCTGTCTCTCTGCCCCTGCTCTCACTCTGTCTCTCTCTCTCTCTCTCTCAAATATAAAATAAAACATAAAAAACATTTAAAATTCTCACAATCGTATTTGTAAAATAAAAATATTATTTTCAAAGTGTTTGGATATTTTATGATTTCTCGTGTCTCTCTATAGGTGCTTCACATGTTCAATACAAATTATTTTTTTAATAAATGAGGTTATATAGGAAACAAAATTAACACTTATGAAGTAAAAGTTGATATGATAATCCCAGAGTATATAAAGCTATAGATCTCCTATCTGTTGATATACTTATCTCTCCATCTATTTATCTGAAGAGAAATCTAGGAGATTCATGGCTGGAAATATTACCCACTCACGCTCTGCATTAAGGAAAAGAAACAATATTCTTTAAGGTAACCAGGTTGCTGGAAAGCAAAGCAGATTCCCCGTAATGCCCATTTTCATAGAAATTTATAACACCACATGAATCCTAGTGGTGTAATAGCCACTACCCTCTTCCTTATACTTCACACTGTAGTTGCTCTTGCATCTTTCTTCTGGGAGAGGTAAATTTGAGGGTAGAAGCCACTATTTACAGTAAAAGGCTGTTACAGCATTTTTCAAGAAACCAAAATAAGAAAACGTTATAAGCGGGGGATGTGGTGAAAGCAAGAAACATGGTAGCTTGGGGAACTTCTCAAGGGCTTTCAGAATTGAAGAGCATCCTTGGGGAATAAATATCTAGATGTGGGATAAAAGTGATGAGACTTTCATGCACCTTTTTGACTAAAAGAGTAAAGGTAGTCAAACAGGCTGTGATGTGTTCAAGGAATACATCATCCTCCACACATACTTATTAAGGTGTGATGTCATTCTGGATCCAGCCATGCTGCTCTGGACCCCACACTTCCTGGACTGAATTCCAGGTAGACATGAAAACCATTTCGTAGAGCCACTGCCTCTCCCTGGGATCCCTTTGCCTCTGAGTTAGCTGTGTTCTTAACCATGCTCGTGTTTCCGGATGGACTCTTTCACCTAAGTGCATCACTTTGCATTCTTCAATTATCCATCAATATTTATGGAAGCTTCACCATGAGCAAAGCACAGTGAAGACCTAAAGATGTCTGTAACTAGTGAGAATGTATAACCAAGCAGGGGTGACCCTGTGCTATAACAGTGCTATTTCGCTTAAAGGAAAAAGCAAGGAGGAGGGAGGGGAAGCAGGGTATGGGAGGGCTAAGGAGGGAAACAATTTGACTTTTAATCATGAGCAATCATTTAACTTGAGCTACACTTTAACAGGGTGATCAAGGATTCCTGGAGGAGGCAGACAGGTTAGACTTTCAAGAAGAGGAGCACTGAACTGGCCCCTGAACTTGCCTGACAGTCTGGCAGCTCGGCTTATGGTGCATTTCCCAACTTGTGGCCCTCAGTACCTTTTGTGTGATTCTGAAGCCATTAACAAGAAGAAGGAAGAGGAAGGATGGCTGCAAATCAAATAAGATTGGAAATGAGATTGGAATACCCTGGATTCACCTGATTGGGGTTTTTTTGGTTTTTGTTTTTACATTTACTTAGAGAGAGAGAGAGAGGACAGAGAGAGGACAGAGAGAGGAGAGAGAGAGAGGAGAGGGAGAGAGAGAGAGGGGGAGAGGGGAGAGGGAGAGAGAGGGGGGAGAGAGGGGGAGAGGGGAGGGGGAGTGGGGGAGAGGGAGAGAGGAGAGAGGGGGAGAGATAGAGGAGAGAGAGGAGAGGGAGGGAGGAGAGGGAGGGAGAGAGACAGAGAGAGAGAGGGGAGAGGGGGAGGGGGAGGGGGAGAGAGGGGGGGGGAGAGGGGGAGAGGGGGAGGGAGGGAGAGGGGGAGAGGGGGAGGGGGAGAGGAGGGGGAGAGGGGGAGGGGAGAGGGGGGAGGGGGAGAGAGGGGGGAGGGGGGGAGAATGTGTGCCCATGCACCAGCAGGAGTCAGAGAGGAGCAAAGAGAGGAAGAAAGAGAATCCCAAGCAGGCTCCGCTCTGTCAGCACAGAGCCCAGATTCAGGACACATCTCACAAACCTTGATATCATGACCTGAGCCAAATCAGAAGGCTGTTTAACCAACTGAGCCACCCAGGTGCCCCCACATGGTGTTTTAATATGCTGATATTCATCGCGAAGTCATAAGACAGGGGTGTAGGAAACAGCTTTTTCCAAATCCACTTAAAGAAAAAAAAAGTTTTCTCAATGAAGTGCTTCACATGACGTGTTCAGGAAGCCACATTGTGGACAATGCTCCTATAGGACACGGGGAGTGACTTACACAGGACAGACAGGGTAGGAAGGTCATGCCCTCTGGGCCTGCTCCTATGATGTAAAAGATAAAACTCCTGGATCACCGTCCAAGATTTCTCTGACATCATCCTTGCTCTGCCTCCTGATGTAAATTTCACCTTCTAACGTAAAACAGCAAGAGCATCATTTCTGCTGACCAAAGATGTTTCAGTTACAGCAGCAGGGAGCAGAGGCCAGCACACAGAACCTCCCAGGACCTTTACAGAGCAGGGCTTACTAGTTAACCTCTTGGGGGCAGGCAGGAGTGCCAGAGTTGCTGTCCCTAGGCATTAATATAGCTGGGGAAATATCAGTTCCCCACACCATCAGGGTAATAAGAAAACCCGCTGAAGATTAGTTCTTTTAATTCATGGTATACCATCAGACCGAAATGCTGCACAATTCCCGTGCTGCCTCCAAATTAAGTGACTGGAGGCAGTTTTCATTTTATTTTAAATTTTGTCTTTTCTACCACTAACACAGGACATCCCTCCCTGCTCCATTTCCAGGGATAGTGCCTGTTTCTGACTTAGATTTCCTAGTCAGCTTTCTAAGGCATCATGTTCACACAAGTGGACTCAAGGCCCTCAGAACTAGGTCAGGCGTTTGCTGGAGGTCATTACAAGGCTACAAAATAGAGCATGCTTAATTCTGTTATTTCTGAAGAGTTTTTTCTTCTCTCTCATGTGCATAGAAGACAATCAGTACTTAATTAAATTTTGGAACTGTTCCTGAAAACGTCAGACTGTCAAAGATGCACGTGACCTCCTCTCACCCAAGTCACCCAAGAGAGGTTTAGACAAAAGCACGTAAGAAGAACGAAGACGTAAGAAACTGTAACAATTGTTGTACTTCTTTTTTAAACACTGATGCTTAAAATGGTCCAGCAAGAAAATCCTTAGGACACAGAATTCATACATGGAAAGGCCCGATCAGGAGTTCAGCCTTTTCCTTTTTGACAAAGGCTGCATGACTTCACCAGAGTGACTGATAACACAGTGACATTCCAATAAACACTCAGGTTAGAATCTAATTAGCGCAGCATTAGCTAACTTTAGACAGGAGATTTTGTGGTGGCCAAGTCAGTGGCTGGGTACGTGCTCAGTGATAGCGGAGAATCCTTCCTCAGGGTCCCTAACTCAAGATAAACTCATCCAGGTGAGACCCTGTTCCCGAAGCAGCCCAGATCCAGAGCAGGCTATAAACAACTTGTCCCTTGAACCAACTGGGAGACAGCTCAGCAGGACTATCCTGGCTCCAGAACTTTCTAACAGGTCAGATGAGGCCTATAGAGGCCTCAGGGACACTGCACTGTGGTCCAGCTGCACCTTAGGACCAACCCTGCTCTCCTCACTGCTCATAGGTCTTGTTCCTGGGACACCTGCCCATCAGCTTCTCTCATGCCCATCTCCATCTCAGAACCTGCTGCCCAGAGAAGACCATTGGTAACAGTTAGAATTCAAAGCCCCACAGTAGCTTCACTGCACCTAGTCCAGAGCAGCCAGACATCTCAGAGTAGACAACTGGGGTTTGGGTTTGTACTTTTGTTAAAGTTTCCTGATGGTAGAATTTGTGAAAGAAAAAGGAATATAGTGTGAACAATTTAGAGAATGCCAAGAAGCAATTCCCTGGCCAGAGCTGGAAGTTCAACGGAATTCTCTTCTTCCCTCCTGAATGGAAACACAGAAATGTGAAGCTGACATGAGAGAGAGAAGACAATGTCTCATTACGGAAAGTTTCTTTTAAGTAAGGAGTTTATCGAAGTGAGCCACGTCAACAATCAACCCTGGACCAAAGCCACTTTATTGATGGAGAGGGAACAATTTTTAATGTCTGCGTTCTCTTATCAATTGGCTTCATATGATTTACTGTGGGTTTCATTCAACAAGAACTATGAGCTGGTTCTGTGGCTGCAGAGACCCAGTATTTTTATTGTGTGGCATTTGTCCTCGACTCTGCCCTACTCCATCCTGACATTAAAACCTGCTCAGACATTGGCCAATATTGCTTTGTTCTATCTTGACATTGTTACCTTATCTCCATCAACTCACACTGGCTGTGTCATTAAGTCATGAAAAGATGTGAATTCATCACTTTTGAGTAATGGGGGAATTAGCATCACATATAAAATTATATATATATATAGATGAAAAGCTTCTGCATAAGTTCTGTGAACCTAGGCATTTGAAGAGGTAGAAAGTAAAAACGCCAAATGCTGAGAATTCCAGGGACTGTGGCACTGGTTTGCATGAACTTGTTATGTAAACCAACCAGTGGCTAGTGTTATTATTTTAGAATAGAGATAAACTTGATGTAAGAACCAAGCAACCAAAGAGGGAATTCCCTTCTTGTGGAAAGAGTCATTAAAGAAACTCAAATACACATCAGAAGGATGCCGCGGGACACAGAATCCCAACAATAGCAGATACTTCTTCAAACGTGTGGCTCTCTTAGACTCGGGCGAATGGACAGATGCCTTCCTCCACAGACAAAAATATACATTTCTGCCTGACTTACCAGGATAGATGAGGTATTTAAAAATGAAGCCCTTATTCTTCTGTTTCTTAACCTTACTTTTATGCAAGTGATATTTGAATGAATTTTGGTTATTTTAAAAAGTATATGTAGCTATAGTTAAGCAAAAATTAAGGATACAGAATAATACTCCTGCCTGCATACTCTGATCCCATTTTCCTTACCAAAAATAACCAAAAGTTATCAATTTGGCATGTATCTTTCAAGGCTCTGTTTTTTTTTTTCTGTATTTATATACAAAGGTTTTATTTTTGTCTTGCTGTAACATAAATAAGAATTGTACTGTAGAGACTATTCTGCATTTACCTTTTTTTTTTTTTAACCAAAAAAAAAGTGCTTTGGTGATCTTTCTATTTCTTCTGGTCCCTCCCACTGCTAGCCATTTGTTTGGTTTTATTTCTTATTATCAACAACACTGAATCGAATTGTCCCTGTTTCTTTGTATGTATCAGCAACCGTTCCCCGCCCCCGTCCCCCCAACCCCCCCACATAAACTTGAAATAGGACTTGATGGGACAGGAGGTACACAAATACTACGTTTTGACAGATACTACCAAATGGTAACGTCAAAAGTTCGTGCCAATTGAATGGAGACTGATTTTTTTTTTTAATGTTTTATTTATTTCTAGGAGAGAGAGAGAGACAGCGTGAGCAGGGGAGGGTCAGAGAGAGAGGGAGTCACAGACTGAAACAGGCTCCAGGCTCTGAGCTGGCAGTCAGCACAGAGCCCGACGCAGGGACTCGAACCCACGAACCGCGAGACCATGACCTAAGCGAAAGTCGGACGCTTAACCGACTAAGCCACCCAGGCGCCCCGAATGGAGACTGATTTTATCAAATCCTCCTCCCATCCTCCCCAGAGAATACTTAGGTTACTATATTAGTGTATCTTCTTAATCTGTTAATGCAGTAAGTCTCATTAACATATTTCCAAATATTGTAGATCCTTCCATGCTCGGAATAAGCCTTAGCAGCTCAGGGTAGAGTGGTCGAAGGGCAGAGAGCAAAGGAGAGAGAGAATCCCAAGCAGATTCTGCACGGCCAGCAGAGCCCAACACATGGCTTTATTCCACAGCTGTGAGATCATGATCAGAAGCTCAACCAACAGAGCCACCCAGATGCCCCCTTCATGTTTTTACTTTATTAGTTTATTTAGATTTTTTACAACTATAGTAGAAGCACTAGTACAGTGTGTATTGTATCATTTTATTCTTCTGTGCCATGCTTGTAAGCCCGGTAAAATCATTTTGTGTATCATTTTGAATGCCCTGAAAGAGTTGACAAAGCACAGGTCATTATCTGGTCCTTACATCTTTGGTAGAATATTCTCTCAAACTTTCTCAGTCTAAAAGGTTTTCTTGTCTTGTTTTGTTTTTTTGTTCTTTTTTTTTGCATTTTAATTACATAGAAACCAGTGTATTTTAATGTTTATTTATTTATTTTGAAGGGGGGAGGGCAGAGAGAGAGGGAGAAAGAGAATCCCAAGTAGGCTCAGGACTGTCAGCACAGAACCCAACGTGGGGCTCAATCTCATGAATCATGAGATCATACCCTGAACCAAAATCAAGAGTCCCATGCTTAACTGACTGAGCCATCCAGGTATCTCTCAATGTGGTTTGCTGTTTTTTTTTTTGTTTGTTTGTTTGTTTGTTTTTAACTAGAACCAAAAACTTGACATCTTTGTCAAAATTTATCATTTTTGGGTCTAATAAGATGTCTAATTTTTCCTTGGTCAGTTTCATCAGGTTATTTCTACAAAATCATTTCACCTAAATTTCCTAATCTATGGAAATAATATTGTATATGAATCCTTTCACAATTTCTGAGATCCCCTGCAGCTTCAAACTCTAGAAAAGGCATGGAAAAAGATTCTCCCCCAGAGCTTGTGGAGGCAGCATGGCCCCATCTACACCGTGATTCTTGTCCAGTGAAACAATGTTAAGACTTTTGAGCTCCAGAAATCTAAGACGACAAATGTGTGCCCTTTTAAGTTTCCCAGTGTGTGGTAACCTGTTACAGCAGCCCCCAGAAACTAATGTAGGCACTCACTACAAATGCTCAGACACTCCAGCTCTTTATCCAAGTCTATGCAAGGACCATTCTTTGTGTCTCACTGAAGTTCAGAGTGACCATAGGACTCACACTTACCAATAAAACGTGACCTGAAGAGACAGGTGCTTGTTCTGAGTGGCAGATTTGAGAGTCAGTACAAAACTCATCACATTCCCTTTCTCCTTCTGTGGTGAACAAGACTTGGCACCTGAGTAACTATGATGAACAGAATCCCCTGAAAACCTGTATTAAATACGTATCAGGTGGAGAAGTCAACTTTTGTTATATCAAGGCTCTGAGATTTGGAGAGTGTTTACCACTGAAGCATAACCTCACCTATCTTGACAAAAAACACGAATTATGAACATGGAACCATGATGCCTCCTATGGGTACACCTGACCACACTCTCCAGTTTCCCTTCACATTCCAAATATTTCTGTACCTCCCACAATTCTGGACTGACTGTGGGGTATACTGTGGAACTATGGACTGGATGGCTGGGGCAGATATCCTAAGAAAAACTGAAAGTGAACTGCAAACTTCCCTCTTCAACCTCCAGGTCCCACCATTTTCTTTTCAGTAGACAATGCTCTTTGTTTGCCACCCTCATAGAAATCTCCTTCTGTCCCTGCCTGAGACCAGTCTTCACATGCTGACATAACAGGTCACATTTGCTCTCCAATTATAGATGGATACATATGCGCTACCCCCTTGATCTTCACCTACATGGCACCTTTTATAGTTATTGCCTACTTGCTTCTCAAACCCAAAGATTTTCTTTTCTCTTGGAATATCCCAAAGAGGCTACCCTAACTCTCACCTCTAGCCCGAAGCATGGTATATTAGGATTTGCAGTGATTTGGTTCTCTTTAGAAGGGATGAAAGGAGCAACATTCTGCCACTGAGGTTTCCGCAGCTAACCTTACACACGTGCAACTCATACCTCCATCTGTACCACAGGCACCATCCTCCAAGGGTACCCGTTCTGACAGAGGGCTGCATTACCCTTACAGGAGGCCGCACTGTGCCACAGGATGCAAACATCTTTCCCTCCTGAAGCTAGGATCTGAGGCAGCCTTAGGAAGCCACAGAAAAATGTCAAAAACAAGACATGTAACATGTTACCAAAACGCTGCTTCATATTAAAGCTCTGTCTTTATTGGTGCAGAAATCTGCTAAAAGATGTTATTTGAAATATCTGTAGATAGTTTGGATCTGTGAATAATTGCTATCTGCACATCTCAAATTCTTTATAGTTTTCTGTTAGACATATCTGCATGAGGCTATAAATAGTGAAGCAATGTCGCTCACTGTATAATACAGTCTCTCTGCTTTTTACAACTCATCATGAACTTCTATGTAATTTATTTTTTATTGAAGAATTCCAATTAATGGCTTCCTGGTGATTTTAAAGCCTCAAATTATCAGTCTCTGAAAACAAAGCAGAGAACATAATTATCATAAACCGAGAATTTTTCATTTTGAAGCTTATCTGTTTGTGCTAAGTATCTTGTCTGTAAGTAATTAGTGCCTTTATTTTTTTTCAGTAAAAATAATGACCATTCTATGCTACACATCCAAATTTTGTTAACTACTAGATGTACTGTATGTATTATGTTCAAAAATGGACCACCTTGGACTAGTTTTAAAGTATTTCATCAAATGATAATAGCAACAACAAAATACATCTGTTTGTCAGAATAAATTATGTGGCATGTATTTAAAAAACCTATTATATCCTTTTGCTTTCTTTCTAAGAATAAAAGCTTCACAAAAATATGTACTTGCCATTTATTACCAGGGCTGCATAACAAGAAAAGACCCGTTTTATCTTCCATTTATAATTCCTAACTGCTAATCAAATTGATCAGCCAATAGCTTGGTTGTAGAGGGTCTTTCATAAGACCATTTCAAAATGTTTTACCAGAGATAAAACAAAATTCAATGAAATTAGACCAATTTGAATGACAATGTGAGCTAAACATTCCTTTAAGTATTCTGAAAACCCTAGTTTCCCTTATTCTCACACACACACACACACACACACACACACACACACACACACACACTACATGGGTTCTACTGATGAAACAGGACCTGCCTGCCGTACCCCACAGACACATGGCTGCTTAGGTCCAAATAGTGTCTGAGACAAGTTTCCCCATGAAGGCTACAAACTGACTTGAGTCAACGTCAGGGTGAGTTTGCATCCTCTTAGGAAAAGAGCATTTTTGCCCAAGTTATAAAACTAGTATGTTCCTTTAAAAAATTTGAAAAATACAGACATACATGACGTAAAGTGTCTTCTTACCCACTTTCCATATATAAATTGCTCATTTTCCCACTTTTAATATTTTATCATGCTTATTCAGTAAAAAAAAGAAATCCACATACACAGATATTCTTAAAGGATGAAATATATAAGTTGTATAGTATTTACTTTATCTAATATAAAACATTTCCCCATGACTTTTTTTTAACAAAGTTTATTGTCAAATTAGTTTCCACAGAACACTCAGTGCTCATCCCCACAAGTGTCCTCCTCCATGTCCATCCCTCCTCCCCACCAGATCCATCAGTCCTCAGTTTTTGTCAGCATTCAAGAGTCTCTCATGGTTTGCCTCTCTCCCTTTCCCCCATGACATTATGCTTTCAAAATATGATTTTTAAAGAGCTCTATCTTTCATGATAGTGCTGTATATATCATAATTTAACTATTTCCTTATGTTGCACATTTAAGTCATTTTGAAACTTTTTTTCTCTGACAAATAATGGTGTAGTAAATATACCTGGAAGTAATTTTTTATTCATACATATTATTTCTGTAGGATAAAATCTTAAAGGAGTACTATCGAATCACAGGTGTAAAACTTTTGAAGCTCTTTGTTCATGTTCAAAATTTGCTGTGTAGAAAGATCGGGACACTTTCTAATCCTCTATCACTGAGTGAGCAAGCCCTATGCCTACTCTCATCACCATAGTGAGTAATACAACACCAATGCTTGCATTTATGCTGACTTCATCATAAAATGTGGGAATCTGTAAATTTTTTTTATATACTTTTGATGAGTCATAAGGCTAAATACACTTAATAGACTCATTACTCATTTTCCCTCCCTCTCTTTATATATATATATATATACACATACACATATACATACATTTGTTTTTCTTCTATTTTGAAGGGAGGTTACGATTTTTTCTTATCCATTTTTAAGAAATTATATAGTAAGTATTCCTTTTGTTTTGCAGCATCACTGCAAAAATTTTACCTTCATAGGTCACTTGTCTTTCAATTTCATTTCTGTTTTTGGCATGTAAGTACTTTTTGACTTCCGTAATTATTTTTATACCTAAACATTAAGTTCCTTTCCATTAAACGTATGGTAAATATCTATTTACATGTTCTTTACTCACATCGTATTTTAAAGTTTATTCCCTTTAAACGATAAGTGGTTTAATCATAGTGTAAGGAGGTATACACTTTCCTTAGTATAAAGGAAGAAGTAGTAATGTCTTACTTAAGCTAATATTTCCAAATTGTAAAGCAATTTTCCTAATACCATTTACTGATCCATCACTTCCTTCTCTGGAGATCTGTGTTACTTTATGTATCACATCCCACATTTCCATAGACTTGTCTAGCCCGTGGCTACTTACTTTTTCTCCACACATCTATCTGCTACACTATTTTGATTATTTTAGTTTGGTAGTAGAATTCCCGGTCAAAGAGAGAATTCTCATTTTTTCACTCTTCCTTCACAAGATACATTGCATAATGTTCTGTTTTTTCTTCTCCCATATTAATTTTACAATCATACATTTGTTACATTAAATAATACTCTTGAAACTACACTTAATAAAATTTGGAGGTAAATTAACATTTATAATAATCAGCCTTCCCACTATCAAGTTATATATTCACACTTACTATATCTCTTAGCACAGTTTTCTGGTTTAATTCATATAGTTTCCCCCTTTGCCCCGGTCTCTACTGAATTCCAACTGTTTGGCAAATCTCTGGCCCACAGAGCTCACACAATTATTATCTGTGAACTGAAGCCACTCATTTGTCAGTTCACGTCCTGAGTTTACCACTGACTATCTCTGCCACGTGTGGCAGATGCATAAGTGCCTTTGCATCTCACCATCTCGGTTTCCTCAACTGTGAAATGGTGGAGCATCACTATCAACTAGTAAAGGTATCATGGGAATTAGTCAGGATTAACTCATCAGCGTGAAAGAACTTACATACCTTAAGCCTCAATACATATTAATGAATCTCATAGTTATCTGGAAAGCGTGTTAAGGGAGGAATCAATAGAACTGCAGCCAGAGCTGGAAGCATATAGAAAAAACCCAGAACTGATCACGACGCCAACATTTTAAGGCCCGTTCATAAGAAAAGTTGAAAAGTAACTACTGGTTGTGAGTGTCAAGTATTGGTCTCTGGATCCTGAACCGGAATGGGCTCAAAAGCAAGACCCTGTACCCCTGGGGGATGTTTGCAAGGCTGGGAACGCATCTGACTTGACCAGAGCCCAGGATGGAGCCCAGGCCGTAGGCAGATGTTCTACAAGCATTGGTAGCCACACCGCAGGGCAAATGAAAGGAACACGACAGAGAAGGATCTCTGGAAAAAGAAAATATGGTAAACTCATCCTCAGCTCAAATATAAACCATATTTACCCCACAGAGTGGGAAATTAAGGAAATTATCCAAATAATTCATATTCTTTTCCAAAAACAGCCTGGCCTGCGCTGGTCTGAACACAGTATACTTAGATATTTGAGCCCAAGTGCCCAGCTGGGTAATAGTTTCCGTTCTCTACTTCAGTGTTCTGTAGACCCAGCCACAGTGTTTTAAAAAAGCCAAGGACTAACTTTAGCCACTGGTCCTGCTTTTCAATAAAGCCTTATTTTAACAGAAACACTGTGTCTCTCTTCCAAGTCCCCACCTTTTTTAGGCAGCTTGCCAGCTGAAGGCAAAAAGAGAATTCTAGCACATTGTCCCCAAATTCCAGGCAGATCACAAAAATAAACTGTCCCAGAATGTATTCCTTTTAAGAAAAATTGCTTATTCAAGGCTTGCTTTTCGTGTTTGCCTCCCTTCTTCCTTTTCCAGACACTTTTTTCTTCTAACATCATGCTGTAAAGTCGCCATCTGTCTCAAAAACATACATACACAAAAGGGAAATCCACTTACAATGAGTACTGGAAAGAAGAAAAATAAGTTGGTTACAAGTGGGTGTTCAGCAGCACATGACTTTTCCAACCCAGTGGCCAAAATCTGAATTACCTCCCAGTCAATAGTCTTCCAGTTTGGCTTTCAAGACAAGAGTAAAAATAAATGTATATATTTTTTAGATTTACCATGGCACAATATTCCCAGGGGAACACTTGATTTTTACAATCCCTGTGATATAGGGATGGTCAGGAACCAGATTTTATAAAGAAGAACACTAAAACCCAGAAAGGCAAATCACTGCTGAAGACCACAAGTTGGCCGAGAACTGCAAAGTGTGCATCTGAGGATGTCTTGCATCAGAATCACTTGGGACACGTGTTCAAGTGCATCTCTTTACAGCAGAAATTGGATCGTATCATTCTCCTGCTAAAAACCACTAGATAGCTGCCCATTCAAATAGAAAGAAGTCCATATTCCAATTGCACCCTCTTCAGTGCACGTGTGCGTGCGCGCACCCCACCCCCAACACACACACACACATGACATGCCCATGCCCCTCTCCACCCTCGGACCTCATGGGCTGGTGTTCCCTCATCCACTCTCTGCCCCCTTCACCCCTCTCGGTGGTCCTCGCTCACACAAAGGATGTTCCTGTCTCCGAGTCTTTGCACAAGCACTCCCCTCTACTTCTTCCCTCAACTCTCCACATGGCAGGTTCTTCCTCCCTTTGAAATGTCACCTCTGTCCATACCAGCAACTGCAGTCCCACACAGCATGTATCCATGTTATAACTCATTTTTCATCCCATCTATCTCTGGATTTAACTTATTTACGATGTGCTTATCAGTCACTTCCCTGCCCACTCAGACACACACAGACATGTATGTTTGACTCAAAGCTTCAGGGAGGCAGTAACTTGACTATCTTCTTCAGAAACTATTGTCAATAAAATGCAGCCTAATCGGCACCATCTCAGACCTATGCAGTTCCTATCGAGGACCAGGAGCCTGGAGATCTGAATTTTAAATACTTTCTTAGATTCTTTCAAAGCACTTTAATATTTCAAAAAGTCCAGATGGGCTGGACAGATACCCTTGACGTCCAGTGACATGCTCTTCACGGTACCAACCTGCAGTTTTAAAATGGTTGGTCTATTTCAAGCAGCTGCTTTACCAGGGAAGTGAATCTGGAGATTCATGCTGGGCTTTCACTGTAGATGCAGATTAAGTGGTACCTTAAACTGCTTTCCCAAAATTCAATATTTCTGTCTCTAGTGTAGGCTTGGGCTTTGATGGGAAGCCTCAGAATTATTTGTGCATATCAAGGGAGAGAACATTCTACAAAGAGCTGGGTCTCATTCTCAGTTGACTCACTGTCTGCTTATGGGACCTTGGGCAATTTTATTAATTTCTCTGGGTCTCATTTTCTCCATCTGCAGAGTGAGGGTGCAGATTTAGATTATCTCTGCAGTTCCTTTGCAGTCAAATATTTTATGATGCCAAGCCATTCCAATTAATGCAAAAAGAGACCTTGCAGTTCAATTTCAGTATTGTGAAAGGCTCTGAACAGCCCAGCATTCATGCCCCGGCCAACCACGATCACCCAACCCCTCTCTAAATTCTTAGCATCTTGTCCTATGTCAGAAAGACGAGAAAATATCCCATTCACAAAGGGGTGGGGGGAATGCACTTGTGCTGCCTCCATCTGATTCTCTTCAGATGCCAGTAAGAGATGTTTTAGTTGGGCACCTGGTGGGCTGTACAACAGTTCTGTTTGTTAGAAAATTCTAACATCTGTCAATGGCCCAAATAGAATGTTCCTCTTCCCTTCATCTTACACATACATATACACACATGCGCACACACACACACACACACACACACACACACACAACTTTTTAGAAAAACCTAAAAGGAACCCCTAATTGTTCTTCTGAGGGACCCTAAATCCAGAGTGTCAAGCTTCATGTTTTCACTTGAAAATAAGGGTGGAATAAAATCATCCTGATGTTTCTAGAGGAAAGAGGAGGGCTGTCTTTATTTGCCCAAACTGGCACTAGGGAGACTCTGATGTTCACTGCCAGGAAGTTCTTTAAAAAATAGAAGCCAACTGGTGTACAGTGGATGGGAGAATGTTCTGGGCAAGGAGAAGGGTGGCAGGGTGTTAACGGGAGGTGCAGGAGAAGCTGATGAAGGAGTTAAACTGTGACTGGGCTATCATATTCAGGAAGCAGGCGAGATAGCTCATTTTGGTTATACAGACCAGGGAGAAAAGGTTGGAAAAAATAGGAAAATAAAAAGCACTGCGATACAATTTTTCTTAAGCAAACTTTCAGAAATTTGCTTCTCCATCTTGGGCGTGATTCCATTTTAGTCTTCAGTCCTTACAACATATTCTACCCATGGTCCAGGAGATCGCTCCAATTTAGAAGGAAAACATATCACCTAATAAATTACCAGTCCACTTCCCTTTCAGTGTCACTCCACATTTAAATTTTAGATAATTTATATGTATGAATGCGAACGTAAGATTCATGAGGTGTGAGTAGAAGCACACTACCTGACTTCTTAAGCCTCACACACAAATCAGTCTTTTCAAGGCTCACTTCTTATGTAAACAATAACCAAAGGAAATATTTTCTATGGTAAAATATATGAATTATCAAATACTCCGTATAGGTGCTTCTGTTTATCTTTTGATGCCTATGGATCTTCGCTGGGACAAAGAGCAGTTGCCATAAATTTGATAAGGCCACACCACCTAATGAGGAAAAGCAGGCTTTATTTGTTCGACAAGCAAGCAATAGTGTTGGGAAACAGACCTGGATCTCACTTTCCTTGACCCACAAATGTGTTCCCCCTCATAAAACTTTACCAAGTAGTTGACAGTTAGCCACAACACAGATACAAGTTTCCATTAAGACATTGTGTACTTTTCAATTTCAACAACTCACACTGTAGATGTGATCAAAAGAGTCTGTGCATGCCATTTAGAAGACTGACAGCATTACACAACAGTGTAAAATCTTATCCAGTAAAAAATGACCCCGCAAGATGAGAAAGGGAATTATCATGCCCAATGGCTAACAGCGTTTTATAACCTATATCGGCTAAGACCAGGAAATCCAATGCTCGTTATCAGATAGTGGGAAATCATCCTCCATCAGCCCCATAAGGTAATTTACTAATGTTTAAAATGTAAGAGTAAAAACTGCACAAAGATTTCATAATTTCAGAGTATTCTTAGCCAAGGCCTTTAAAGGCATTGCTCTAAGGAAGCTGCCTTCTGTAGAAGCTACATGTTATCAATACTGTGCTAATAGATCTTGTTAATTCACTGGGTCTTCTTAAAAACCACATCTTCATGTTGAAAAAGAATCATTTATTCTGATAGTTGTTCTTTGCAATTTGGTAATGCCAAGACAGGTGAGAGAAGACGGGTAGTAAACAGATTAAGAATTTTCTAGGAAGACCATCTAAACAAGGCTCTAAGAAAAGTCACTGAAAATGTCAGCTCAGCCAACAGAGAAAGGTTCAGGGAGCAGCAAAGGCATGGCATATGCTTTTTCATCTATTCAATCTGACCCCGGGCCCCCTGCCATAATCTTTTTTAAGGTTAGTGTTGGGAAGGTTGTCGCCCAACTGTTTGCAGAGGTCTCCTAACATCCTTTGCCAAAGAACCTAAAACCTCAGGTACTATTTCAGAGGAAATGGATAGTACAAAACACTGACAGAAAATGAGCCACAGCAATCCCTGGATGTAAATAAGTTCCACTAGCCTTTCTGAAATCACTTCAAGGCTGGGGTAGTCTGAAGCTGAGAAGGGGGTTGGATGGGTGGGGGGGTGGGGGGAGCAAGGGGGAGGGAGAGAGAGAGGGAGAGAGAGGGAGAGAGAAAATTTTTCTCCAACTTGGACCTCTGCCCAAGTATTTTATTAGGTACAGCACAGGAAGGACAAAAATTTTTTTTTAACTATTTAGCTAAGCAATTTAAAAATTCTTTACAAAAAATAATAAAAAGAAAGACTTTAACAAAATTGCAGCTATATCAGGTCTGTGAGGGTAACTTAGTAAAACACTCAGTGGATGGCTGCAAACCTCTAATGGAAAGTTGTGTAAGTGGCTGAGGCCAAAGTAGGCATTAATTACAATGAAAAATCAGTTTAGAGTAGGCCACAACTAAATTGGAAGCCAGTCCTCTAGGTAAAACAAAGAAAGTGAACAGCAGCCTCAGATTTGATTACACGGCAATACAAGAAAAATGTGCTGTATGTTGTCTATTATTAAAGCTGCTTGGGGGCCCTGTGTTGGGTGCCTCAGGGATTTTAATAAAAAATTAGTAATAGGTCTGCTGCCCTGGCTCACTGTGGCTTTTTGGAGTATTTGTGGGTTCAGGGCTGGTCCTGCAGTGCAAATTAAGTCATTTCAGACAAGCAGTCTCAGAAAGTGTTATGTGATAGCAAAGTTCAAATACTGCACTTTGGCTCTAAAAGGACACAGCCCCCCACTAGAGGCTGATTCGGACTTTCAAAGAAATAATAAAATTTCACCATGAGGAGGAGGAGGGGAAAATGAAAAGCAAGGGAGAAAAGAGGCAACTGGTTGTTTTTGTGTGTCTTTGATTGTTCTTGCCAAATACTAGTCTTGGTATATAAACTATACGAGTGAATAAAATATTGCCAATGAGTGAGTTAATGGCAGAGAAGGCAACTGTTAACCAGGGATTTTTCTTTCTTTCTTTATTTCTTTTTTTTGTCTTACAAATGTTAACTCTATAACTCTTTTTATATTGATGTAGTGATATTAATAATACTGTCTTTATTACTAATATCACCACTGGGTCCATGGCACGACCGTATATATCCTAGCCATGAAACATTAACAAAAGTTCACCCTGATTAAGAAATCAAGACTATAAATCTATATTCTTTCAAAGATGAAAATGTCTGGGGCAAATTATTTTCTACAAGGCAGTTACATGAAAAAGATGTTTCCCAGTTTTCCCCAGGTTTACTGATGGCTGGCATTTGCGATCAGAGACAAACACTCCCTGGTCTCAGAATCCTGATAAATTCTGTACGTTCAATAAACTGAGACTGCTTGGATACGGGCACATTTCCCCCCTTTACCTTTGCCCAAATATGTGAATAAGCTCAACAGGGAGACAGAGTGAGGTGTTGATATATGATGGATACAAAAAGCGTGCAAGTGTGTGATCATGAGTGTACATGTCTGTGGGTGTGGTAGTGGAGGCAAGGGGCTTTGAGTCAGAAAGAAAATAAACTTTCATCTAGGTTTTAAAAATTTTTTATCATATTTTTTCCAAGTTTAATAAATAAGGGAAATCCTGATCTATGGCTATGTAGAATATCCCTTTTCCAAAATCAAACATGATCCAGTTTTAGGACTTGTCTAATCTGTTGGCATAGGATCTGGTAGCCTAACTCAATGGATTTCAAGAGGTTCCAGGAAATCCCAATGGTCCCCAAATACCTTCTCCCCCTACTTGTTGACCAATACCTGAACTTACAGGAGTTAAAGAGCCACTCTTTTAGGTTAAAGCATTGATTGCTATTAAAAAGCAGATTTTCCAGCAATATCTTTTTAATCTAGGGAGTACATGAGGAAACAAAGCACAGGCAAAGAACAAGGGAGCTTTGAGGTAGGGAACTGGTCTAAGAAGACTGGAAATAAACTTTATTGAAGTCAAGACTTCTCTAAGGATCATCTCTCAGAGTCTCAGTCTCTATGGAATCAGGGAATAGCCATTTTCTATGGAGAACAGATACAAGTGGAAGGAAAAAGTGCCCGCCAAATAGGAAAGGACCATGATTTCAGACCACAGGGGTCATAGAGACTTAAAAGGCAATCAGAGAAACCATAAGCAGCTCTTAAAAACAAAGAACAAACTGGAGTGCATGGGTGGCTCAGTTGGTTGGGTGTCAGATTTCAGCTCAGGTCATGATCTCGTTCAGGAGTTTGAGGCCCCCTATCAGGCTCTGTACTAATAGCTCAGAGCCTGGAGCCTGCTTCAGATTCTGTGTCTCCCTCTCGGCCTGTCCCTCCCCCCTCTCAAAAACAAACACTAAAAACATTAAAAAAAAAATACAAAGAACAAACTGACAGTTGCTGGAGGGGTGCTGAGTAGGGAGAAGGGCTAAATGGCTGATGAGCATTAAGAAGGGCACTTATGGGATGAGGTATGGGTATTATATGTAAGTGATGAATCGCTAAATTATATTATTGAAATTATTACTTTAGATGTTAACTTGGATGTAAATATAAATAAAATCTTTAAAAACAAAAGCAATCATACTTCTCCATTCAGATTTATGACAAGTATCTGCTAAGCATTTATAAGTGTCATATGCTGTTCAAACTGCTGTGAAACCAGAAGTGCAAAAGACCATCCCCTTTGTCATCATCCCCAGGTTTCCAATGGCACGAGCCTCATACAATTCTCCCAAACTGCCAAAAAAGTGGGGCCAAAAATCAAAGGACAAGAGGATAAATGTATGGGCGACACAGAAAAGTTGCTAAGAGAGTCACAGTTTCGTTCAAGCACAAAAGATCTGATAATACTGACATACATTCAAAGCTGTCATCTGGCAGATGCCAACAGGTGACTCCAGTTCTTCCAGCACTTTGGTTGGAATGATCGTATCATATGTCTCTTCTGATTATATTAAAAAAGCAAAAACTCCAGTGGCAGTGATTAATGTGTTGTACTCCAGCAACAACACCAGTTTCAAAACAAACTATGCAGGATCATCTTGTACTGATAATGCATTACATCATCTTAAATATTTTCAAAGTAGGGTACTCGGCTTTTAAGAAGTTACATAATCATGATAAGGATATCTCAAATATATGTTTCGTTCAATAACAAGTAGGCTACTGAGTTATGAAATATATGTATATATGGAATATGAATATATATATATGAGATATATATATATATCTCTCCAGGAATCTCAGAATGGAAAAAAAAATCACATATTGAGATTTAAAGCAATGATAGACTATTTCTGTTTATATATATATATATATACACACACACACACACACACACACACACACACACACTATTTTTAAAGCTGGTCCTTTCAAAGTGAAATTTGTTCCATAATTCCTTCTACACAGAAGACCTTAAAAAGTAAAACTTTCCAAACTGGATATGCTTTTCTAATGCTTATGACTCCTTCCTTAGACCTGTGCCATCTGTACAAAACCTTCATGCAAGGATGTGCCAAAGTTCATAGGTGCTCAGTTTTTAAATAACAAGTGTACATATTCCCATATTATGCAATCATTGTTATGTGGAAGTCAAAAATACTTAATGAAATTTAAACTGAGTATACTGACTCTATCCCTTACTCCAGAGGAGTTTGGAGAAAAATACATTTTCTACCCAAGTGAAAAATGATAGAAACTTCCAACGTAACTCTCTCCCCCAAAAGTCCCAAGTGCAAAACTGTAAAATTTAAGTGTTAATATGTCCTATGAGGAGGGACAGATGTACAGAATTCAAGTCCTTGAACCTTCAACCAGCCCCAAAAGGCAAAGACAGTTAGGTCTTATTCAGAACTCAATTCCCATTACTCATGACAGTATCTAGCACTGTCAATAAATAACTATCTGCTGACTGGCTGATGGCAATGTCAGAAATGTCCTGGTAACACTCACTAAACATGAAAAGATGCCCATTCCTAGCACTTACAAACCTCAGGGTGTATATAAAGGCAATCTTTATATGTCAAGTTTCCTTTTCATGACAACAGTCTTTGGAGTCAACACGTGTGCACGTGTGTGTGTGTGTGTGTGTGTGTGTGTGTATGTGTTCATCCTTCAGTATGGTTTTTAAGAATAAATCCCAGTCCCTCTCTTTAAGACATTCATCATCCACCAGTGAGAAAGACAACCCCAGTAACAACACAGTGTCATAGTACCATAGTATGAGTGGCAACCAAGACTAATAGGAGCGCTGGAAACACAATGTTTGTTCTCTCAGCTGAAAACTGAAGCCCATCTCCAACTGAAGTTGCCCATCAGCAATCATAGGAAACTTTTAGAAGCAGTTTCAGAAAAGGGGTTAACAAAATGCCAGGAGCAGAAGGCTAAAAAGTAAAATGATTACACTTGTTGAGTTATGAATAATCTTATATTCAAAAAGCATAGTTAAGAAGGAAAGAATTCAGAGAGAAATGGTGTTCACATGACAAAGATGTGTGATCACTCAAGTTGAAGATGCAAGAAAGAGAGAATACCTGATACAGCCAAGGTCCAGGATGCAGGGTATAGTCTCTGGGTATTTGTCTTGGAAGGAGTTGCTCTATCTTCTTCTAAACCAATAAGGAGGGAGTAACAGAGGACAAAGATACAAATAAACTTGGAACTCAATGGAAAAGGAAGCTGAGAGCACGGTTACCGGATAAGAATAATAATAGCTACATTTCTTTGAACCCATGTCATTGAATTTTCCTGACAAATCCTATGAAGTTGGAAAAGTTTTCAAAATAAAAAAAAAAAAAAAATGAAAGTTTTTCAAGGACTAAAAGTCGTCAGAGTCATTCAGATGGTAATTGGTGAAGCTGAGATTGTAATTTAGCAAAGTCCAGAGTCCATCATTCTTCCACCACATCACACCAACTTCCATGACCTTGCTTTTTTCCCTAAAACTAGCAGTCAGATTGCCCGCTAAAACATAGAGGATGAGGGACAGAACTGGTAATATACAGAAGTAAAACATCAGAAAGAAAGGGAAAGGGGCGCATTTGCCATTAAAAAGTTATTTTCAGCAGCTTTAAAATTTTAATGAAGACAAGAAATCAAACTTTTGATCAGCAAAATCACAAATTTCTTCAGCATTTTGTGGGGAGGGGGGATTAAGTCATTAATAAACTGAAGGTATGAGATAGCGTGTAGTTGAAATAATTAACTGCTGTGCCCAGGTCAAATGGGAAGAAGTGATTATAAAAGGGAGGTGTAGGATGGGTACAAAGATGAAAAAATCATGAAATGAAGACATGAAGGCATGAGATGGATGAACCACAGATGGTACCCAGAAAGTAAAAGCTCAGACTAAAAGGTTAAAGTGGATGAACAGTAACATAATCCCAGCCACTTAGAGAAATTTTTAAAGGACTGAAAGAGGTGAGAGGCAGTGGGAAAAAAGGAAACACAATCACTACCATGTTGGTACATTACCAGCATGGTAGACCTAGGATAATGCAGGAGACTAGTTAGGCAGGAACACCTAAAATCCTAATGGAAATGAAGAAATTACTTGAAGATCTGTAAGTACACATGGGAATGATACATGGATGGATAGAAGGACGGACAGAGAATGGGTATGTACTTTAGAAAAGATTTATTGAACAAAAAAAAAAATGCACTGTCTTAAAATATCAAAATGAATGCACCAATTATGCCACAAGTTATTTCACACGTGAAATATATCTTTCACACATATTCTTAGAGAATAGGTCGGGGACAACCAAAATTAAAAAAGTATCCTACAAAAACACAACAACAATCTACAGTAATAGTTTTCTTTAGATAGTGGTATTATATGATTTTATGTGATTTTTAATTTCTTCTCCGGACTTTCTTATACAGCCCAAATAGTCTGCAGTGAATGTATATCACTTGTCACATGAAATATTGTGATGTGTTTTACACAAAGATGTATTATATCATACTATAGCATAAAAGACAATACAAATTATAAGGATGCTTAAGGTCTTGTTGGAAGGCTTGGAGATTTTTTAAGTAAATATCTATATTGACTTGAGGCACCTAGGTGGCTCAGTCAGTTGAGTGTCCAACTCTTGATTTTGGGCTCAGGTCATGATCTCATGGTTGGTGAGATCACACCCCATCGTCAGGATCTATACTGACATTACAGATCCTGCTTGGGAGTCTCTCTTTCCTCTGTCTCTTCCCCTGCCCCTCCTTGAACTCTCATTCTCTCAAAATAAGTAAATAAACTTTTAAATATATTTATGTATATATGTATGTATGTATATACACACACACATAGAAGACCTATATATGTATACATAAGTACATAAGCACATATGTGTATATATAATATGCATACATGTAGACATGTTTTGTTCTGTATATACACACATAAGTAGACATGTTTTTTCTTTATACGCACATGCACATACATTTATGTGTGTCCTTAGGTTCAAACATGGCTATAAAGGACACAAACACATGTTACCCCTTAGGAAAGACGAGAATACTAACTATACTACTGACACTACTATATATTAATACTACTATAACAAAAAAATTCTACCCTGAAAAAAGTGAGCTAAGTATCACAATTTCTCTCTCCAATTCTGTGGGTGGTTAGCTTTTGTTGAAGAATAAATATATCCATATTGCCTGATGGTGTTAATGAGTGGCTGGGTCCATATAAGCTTTCTAAATGTAACTATTCAATTTTTCTCTCTTTTGATCCACATACTACAGGCTGGGACCCGATTTTCTTCTGTCTTTTTTACAGGGGATTTTGGACCGTGGCACCCAATCCACTGACTTGTCTGCACAGTGCTCTCTGGAAAGGCATGTTCAGGGACATGAGGGCAAAAAGGATTCAGACACAGAAAGAGGCCTCTCCTTATGGCAACAATTATGTGACAGATTCCACTTGGTTTAAAAAAAAAAAAAAAAAACAGGCTATAGAAGGGAAAAGGAAGTCCCCTTTTGTTTGCAGGAGGGCTCCTGAAAATGTAGCCTGCAAAGATTGTGGTGTCCCGCTTAGGACGCCCAGGCCCACAATGGGAGCCCTGGATGGTTCTACTTTTTATCTTTAAAGGAGAGATAGCCTTGTTTCTTCCACAAAGATTCTTCTGTGTGTGTTAATATCAATAAGCACTTTAATCAAGGCATGTTTTCTAAGTCAATAATTGACATCACATGTATGATTTTAAACTGAAGTAAATGCCTTCGAACAGCAATACACTGGGGAGCTACAAACAAGGATAGGGAACCAAACACAAACGTTTAAGGAGTTTAGGATCAACATGAACCATGTCACAACACGCGACCAACCCCATTCCCACATATCTTAACCCGTAGGAAATAAAGATTTTTAGATCTTTACAGAGCTGTTCTCACGAGGTTTTCTAGGATTGTTTCTTCCAAAGTCACACAAAAGGAGGGAAAAAACTGAAAGAACAACTTCATAGGAGAGCCACCTCTATGTGCATTTTCTAGTCTTGCTTGTCCACACTTCCATAAACTCCATTTGTTCACAGATACTCCAGGAAAAAAGCTTTGCAAAAATCATTTATTTGAAACCCTAATTATTTTTTCCCCGCATCATTATTCAGTTGAACCACGGTGTCTGCTTCTATTACTGCCCCAACTACTACTGATGAACAAAAAGAGGGCTTGAATTTCCTGAGTCTGTGAGATTTTCACCTTTCTTAAATGTATACTAAAGACCTCCTTAGTCAATATTTTCACAGACAGTTGTAATTAATCCAGGTTTTACTTAAGCTAACAAATGATTCTCCTTCACAATAAGCAGTGCAAGCTGATTCACGAATTTGCTAATGTCCTCCAGGTTGTGGAGAGAGCCCACAGCTGCACAGCAAAGGGGTGTGGTTTAATAAGAAATACAGTTATTTGGTCTTTGTCCAGTGTTCGAGGCAACCCCTTTCCTGAGTGATTGGAGTAGTTGTTGTTACTCTTAAGGAGCCCCTTTTGAGCACACCTGAGTTTATGCTAGTGAGGTGACAGGGTGGCCCTGAGACAGCCTCCAATGAGGCTGGTCACAAGAGACCCAGTGATTAGAGAGTTGGAACTTCCAGCCCTCCTCACCAATCCCTGGAAAGGGAGAGGGAGGGCCAGAAATTAAAGTTCTATAAAAACTCTCAAATAATCAGATCCTAAAAGCAAGCCAATCAGATCTGATTATTTGAGATTTCTAAGGGTGCCAGGGATCAAGGTGCTGGGGGTGGTAGGTAATTGCAGGATTAAATATGGTGTTGATATGTTTCATTGAGAAAGAAAGTTCTAGAAAATGAGTTGGAGGGGAGGGAGTTGGGTGTACTAAGCTGCAGAGCATTCTTGCTATGTGTTTATGGGAAATTTTCAGGGCACTGTTGCTCGAATAGAATGATCAAGAAAGGAAAAGTAGGAGATACAGCCAGAACCTCCTGGGCCTTTGTAACTTCCAATGGGACCAGCTTAGACGGACCAATTTGGCTGCCAATTTAGGAGTAGATCGAATAGGGCAGAAGCCTACTAAAATGCTACTGGAATCATGGAGGCAAGAGATGATGATGGCTCAGACCAAGATATCAGTGGAGGTGACCGAGTTGCCATTCCGTTCTGAATGGATTCTCAAGGTACAGCCCAAAGTATTTTCTGGCAGACTGGATGTGGGAAGAGAAAGAGAGGGGACAAGAATAATTACAAGGTTTCTGAACTAAGCCTTGGAAAGTTGCAGTTAACATTCACGGAGATTGGAAAAACTGTGAACAAGGACACTGCGGGTGGGGGAGGAGGATTATCAATTCCTTTCTGGATATGTTGCGTTTAAGACGTCTCTTCGATACGCTAGTGTAGAGTAGAGGTCTTATGAGCACACGGATGTAAGAGTTAAGCTTTTCAGAGATAGAGGTCCAGGCTAGAGAGATTAAAATAAGGAATAGCATGGTTTCAACTTTTTTAACCACTCTTAACAGTTTGGAAAATTTTTATCTACAATTAGTGTGTCAGCACCCCAATTCCTTTATGCTAAGATATTTGGAAAAAGAAGTGGGGCAAAAAGTGGGGGGAGGCTGTGGAAAGAAGGAACGAAGGAAGACTGATGACTGAGAAATTTACAGGCTGAGAGTGTTATTTCCCTAGCCTCAACCTGCTTTAGAGAGGGCAAACTCCTAGGCAGTTTAAGTCAAATCCTAAAAATGCTTAATCCTATTTTCCCAGAGATAAACATCTTTCAACGTTTCTAAGTCATTCCCAGTAGATTTTCCATTAGAAATGGCTCCTAACATTTTAACTTGAAGTTCATCAACCTCCAACCTTTCAAATAATATTTAAATGCTCAGGAAAATCGGCATTTGTGAAGCAAGCATTGTTTTGCAATGCAAATTATCACCCTTAATTTCTCTGCTAGTAAAATAAGAGTTCCAGGGATTGGTTTTACTCCTGGTGCCTGTAAGACAGACTACCTTAACCCCACATTCTGGGTTCTGGGATGCCCCCTGTGTATCAGAAGACGCCTCCCACAGGAAAAAAAAAAATCACATTATAGAAAGTAAAGAGGAAAGACGACCCAATCTTAATGGTTCTGAGTACATTTTCCAAGCTGACTACAGGCCACTGCACGTGAGTCTCTTGCACCTGCTCAGCAAGGAAAAGGCAGGCCCCTGCCCCGCCCCCACTAACCCCTAGGTCTGCATCTGCACCCACCTCTTTTCACCCTGAAGCTCTCTTCATTTACTAACAGATAAAGACAGAGAACTTTCTTCCCCTACCCCGATTTAGTTTTGAGGACTTAAATAGATGCTTGAGAGCATGTGTGGACAATTGAGAAAAAGGGAGAGAGTAGGAAACTTCAGCACCCGGATTCAACAGAGCCTTGTCTCCTCTGCTGTCTCCATCTGCATTAAAATGGTCATGACCTTCCAGGTGTCTTTAAGGTTGAAGCGTTTGCTGGACCATTTCGAGCTGAGCCAGCCCTGTCCACGTGGCCCTCCCGACATCAAGAGGCAGGCTTTTAAAAGAACAGAGGCACCTTGTCAGGGCTCTGGGGTCACTAATAGCCTGCCTTGGGCCCTCCAATAGGTCATGTTCGGCTTCCTCATCCAACACAAAGGGATCGAGGAGGGAACTGGGGAGGGGCGGGGGATAATTATCATTCTGGTGTTTTTTTCCTCAGGCCCCGAGTTATGCTCCATGTCACTGTGTTAATGTGCCTGCAACCAGGAGACACATAATGCTCCTCTCAGCCCTGTTTATTAGCAAGATCCATTTGCAAAAGGCCCTTCTTTTGTGCCACAATATGAATGTGCTTTGATGGCAAATAATTACGGGCAGTCCTTTTGACATGAAGATCCACAGGCTGCCCTAGTTAAGCCAGTAATTAGCCTGTCCTCCTTTTTTTATATTATTATTGAGAAACTACAAATTATCCTCATATGTGCACCGGCCATTGCTTTTTCTCCTTTCTATTCTCCCGCTCTCCCCTGCTCGCTCGTTTTCCTCTCCCTCTCCTTCGTCTCTCTCAGCACTTTGGATAAGCGGAATGCAGCTGCACAAAAGCAAGATAAAGCTCGACCATCAAGATGATGAACAATCTGGATGAAGAGCCTTCGAGATGAACACAAAAGCTGGAGAAGTGCAGTTGATGTAGGCCTGGACAGCTGAAGAATGCTGTGGTCTAAGGATGAATAGCCCTCATTTGTGAATATACAGATTTTCCACAATGAATAAAAACTGAGTGGAGGTCACAATAAATAAACTTTTTCCCCCTTCTTCTCCGATAATAATTCAGGTTCCCGGCACCAAACAGCTGTAAATTGAAGGTTGTGCTTAGTTTTCTCAACTCTCAAAGGGGATAATTAAGCTAAGATCACATTGTTTGATATATTAGTGTAATGATGAGCTACTATATTCTGCTTGTTTCGAGTTTAGGTTTTTTTTTTTCCATTATCTTTTTTTTAATTACATTTCAAATACATTCTAACTGTAAGAACAGCAGTTCTCAAACAGAGTTTGCCCTGTGTTTGGATCTATTTGAAATGTATTCATATAACATTTAATTAAAGCGGCAACATCCCCCTTTAGAAAATGTGGGGAGGTAGAAATATCTATATTATCTGACTAGTTCTGACATAATCTTGCCAAAAGGCTGACTCTTTTTCCTTATTGGTGCAAGATAATTAGACCATCATTAACCTCATGAAGCATCACTGTCAGTACTTCTCAGTGTTATAAAGTCAGGATTTGGGAAGATTTTCATAATTTTGCTTAAGATCACCAAGAAGGCAAAGATCAGTTCTGAAACATGCTCAGCTTAGAAGATTTCTGAAAACCAGAATCTGCAAGCCTACACTTTATAAAACACCTCAGCCCAAGGGAAATGCTACAAACGATATTCCTTTGCTCTTCATAAAACCTTCTCCTATTTGTGAAGTCTTGACAATAAAAAGGCCCAAACACTGTTTTGTGTTTTATTAATGTAGGTTAGATTGTCATTTTCTTCCAATAATTTTTGATTTGAAAATGTACTGGAAAATCTGAATAGCTGTATCAAATAAAAAAACATTTTTTAAAAACTTTTTTTTTCTTTTTGGGGGGATATTCTTGACTTCAAAAGCAGTCATTTATGCTCCGTGTCTCGTGTTCTGTTGTTCACTTGGTTAGTTAACCGATCATTTGTCCTAGGAACTTCTCTATCCTTTCCAATTAGTCCCAACTGAGAGTGTGTTCTACTATATCCAAATTCAGGAGGGTATGCGGATTGAACCGGGTACAGAAAACTCTTTATGAGCAGGAGCACAGGGTATAGAAAAGGACAGAGAACCCACCCTGGACTCCACTGTGATCTCAGCCCCATGACAGAAGAGGAACTTCTTAAAGGTCCTAACCCTGGAGACCTCCAACTCAAGGACAGCCCATCCACTGCATCATGGGGCACCACCCTTCCCTGACTCCTGCAGTCTACTCGGAGGGAAGCCAGGGTAAATGCCCTGTCTGTGTGCATAATATGAGAAAGCACAAGCGAGAGAAAATAAGTCTGGAGAAATCCAGAAGAATCCAAGACCACTCACAAAGTATCTGAGAGAGAATCCTCAGACATGTGAAGCTTGTTTTTGCTTTGCTGAATCAATAAACCAGCCAGAGACAAAGAAAGATCAGGTGGCAGCGGGCCTCAAACAAAAGCAATCATTGCTACTTCTATTTGCTGCCATCTTCGGCCTGTTTTTTAAAGGACCATCACATCCACTTGGCAATGTTACACAGGTTTAGGCCAAGGAAGCTTAGTTTAGGAATTTGCCTGGATCAAATGTGAAATATCTTAATAAACTTTTCAGTGCTGGGAGCGGGCCAGGTCTGGTATAATGTGCAGGTCTGTCTAACATTTCAGCTAATTAGCATTTCTCTCACCTTTCTCAAGACTTCTTAATTTTGCCTAAAATTTATTGAATACCTGCTATATCCTTGGCACTATTCTGGCTCTAGAATCTAGCAGAGAAACAAAACAGGTCACATTCCTTCTTTCAAGGAACTTGCATTTCCATGGGAGGAGATAGGGACTAAATACACAGAGAAAACACAGCCTATCAGGCAGTGATAAACGGTAAAAAGAAGTATGAAATAGGAGGACGTGGAGGAAGCAGATGTATTTTACGTGGTCTGGTCAGGGAAAGCCTAGCTAAGAAGGTAACATCTGACCTGAACAAAGTGAAAGAAGGAGCCGCATAAAAGCCATGCAAAGCTTGGGGGAGACTTTTCTAGGTCAAATGAGCCCTAGGTCAAATGCTCGGGGCAAAAAGATATTTGGCGTGTGCCCCACCAACAGAAAAGGGGGCGGAGAGGAGGAGAGAGAACGGATAGAGGGCTAGGCCACCACGAAGCTGAAACAAACCATGGTAGCTTGCTCACTCTGGGCTTTCAGCTAATCGGCCTCTATAATAAATTTTACCTATATGAGGTAATGAAAGGAAGATTCCAAGATGACAGGGGACTGATGGACTCCCTGTAGCATCATGTTATGAAATATTATGTGTTGACTAGCAAAAATATAGTACAATCAAAAACTCCTGTTGCTAACACCAACAACCCTCTCCCCTCCAAAAAAAGAAAAGAAAATAGGCAAAAGATTGGGACACTTCACCAAAGAAGATATATTGTGGAAAAGACACACGTGAAAAGTTGCTCAACATCATGAGCCATTAGGGAAATGTAACTTAAAACTGTGAGATACCACTACCCAGCTACTAGAATTGCTCTACTTAAAAAAATAAATAAAATGACAGTACAAAATCGTGACAAAGATACGGAGCCACTGGAACTTTCATATATTTCTGGTTAGGAACGCAAAATAGTAAAACCACTCTGGGGTAGAATTCCACAGTTTTTTATAAAATTAAACACAAGCTTACCATATGACCCAGCAATTCCTCACTCCAGGGAATCTCACACCCATGCCTTTATACATGAACACACTAACACCTTGTGCACAAATATCTAGAGCGCTTTCATTTGCAGGCACTAAAAGCTGGACACCACCCACATGTCCATAATGCGGTGAATGGAGAAACAGATCATGGTGCATTCACATTGGAATACTCAACAATAAAAAGGAATGGTAAGAATGAATATGGATGAAACACAAAAGTATTTTGCTAGGTGACATGAGCCAGGCTGGAAGGGACACATACTGTGTGATTCTATTTATATGGCATTCTCAAAAGGGCAAAATTATAAGATCAGTAATCAGATCAGAGGCTTCCAGGGGCTGGTGAATCAGAGGAGGTAAATTGGCTACAAAAGGCACAAGAAAACTTTGGGGAATAATGGAAATATTCTCTCTTCATTGTAGTGAAGGCTAAACATTACATAAATTTCTTGAAATTCATAGAACATACACGTGAAAAGGGTCAATTTTACTACATGAATGTTTCAAAAAAAAAAAAAGGCCTACTGCAATATTGACACATTCTCAGGTGAGAACAGTAATCTAAAGATGATAAATTCGTAAAAATTAATTGTAGTGCTATCTTCCCAATTGAAGGTATAATTAATACTTTAAGTAAGCTAACCTCACAGGTAGCCTAATCTCAGTGTTGTATGAGAAAGCAATGTTTTCATGGGGCCACGGGCAGAGGAACAGACAGATTCAGGCCCTGTAAGCAGGCCCAGACATTTTAAATGTTGCTCTACTCCATCTCTCCCATTTTGCAAATAGAGACAACTGGATATTTTATCACACCCAGGCGAGGGAGGGCTCTCCACTCCCTCACATAGTCTCTGGGACAATCTAGCATGCGTGCAAAATATGCAGTCTCTTTGCTCTAGGGTCTCCTCAACCACCCCACAAGCCAAAAAGCCAGAATCAATCCAGAAACATACTGAGTATCTATTATTTGCAGTACACTTGAACAGATACACAGACGCAGTGCCCACCGCAAAAAAAGTGCAAAATTCAATTGGGGGAGGAGAAATAACGTTCATGAAAAGAAACTAAAGCTCTAAAACACTATACTGAAAGTGCAGGCAATTGCTGTTATTCAAAGCAGAAGTCTTGCACCCAAGAAAATAATATTATAATTCACTGAAAGTCTATCGGCAGCCAAGCTCTTTACGTGCACCATCCCATTTAATTTTCATAACAATTCTGAGATTTGAGTTTGTAACTTACTTACAAATGAGTAACCGGAACCTCGGAGGTTATGAGGATCTTGCTTGTGGCGTCTCAGCCATGGGTGAGTCGGGACGTGAACTCAGGTTTATCTGATTGCAAAGCCCGTGAGTTTTCCACTATTCGCAGCTGAGTTAGTTGAGAACCAGTCATGAAAGTGGTTGAATTTCAGCTGAACTTTATAGGGTGTTGAATTCTACACAGGCAACAATGAGATCAAGTGTGATGGAAAATCCAAGAATTGTTCAGAGAGAAATGAAAGCAACAGAATTACAATGTCTACTTTGCAAATATTGTTAGATTGCATCCAGGATGGGTCAGCTCTCAAATATTTTATCATATGTTTAGTGAGTAAACAGTTCCATCCTTTTTATTTATATCTAGCCTCTAAATCAGGTCAAAACATTTCAAAAATAGAGACCTCTCTTGCTGAAATGAATTTTCCATGTTAGGAATTTTCTTCGGGGAGGGGGTAGTGGAGAATTCATTCAAGTTGGCTTAGGTGAGTTATTCCCTACTATGAACCTCCCAGCCAGCTTTAAGAAGATGGAGAAATGCAATAAGACCCACCACAAACCACAAATAAAAATACTCACACTCTTTTATCCCTGAGTTATAGCTTTAAGATTAGACATTTAAAATCAGGATTATCTAATGCAACCTACGTCTTTTTATGAAGGGTCACACTTCTTGTATTGAACAAACAGGCCTTCTTCTACTCACCCCCCCTCCCCACACCCATCCCAGTCTCCTGATGTGCAGATAGCATTGGAGTAGGCAGTAAACGTTTCTGAAGCAGGCATATATTGAATCCTAATGAAAAATAATTAGAAAAATGAGCACTTTTTAGAGTAATTTTAAAAAAATATTTATTTGTGAGAGAAAGAGAGAGAGAATGAGCATGAGCAGGAGAGGAGCAGAGAGATGGAGACACAGAATCTGAAGCAGGCTCCAGGCTCCGAGCTGTCAGCACAGAGCCCGATGCAGGGCTCAAACTCACAAAGTGAGATCATGCCCCGAGCCAGAGTCGGATGCTTAACTGACTGAGCCACCCAAATGCTCCTCTGTGTAATCTTTTTTTTTTTTAAATAAATGGTCAGATAACAGGGCACCTGGGTGGCTCAGTCAGTTAAGCACGTTAAGAAACATTTTTTAAACAAAAATAATTTTTTTTTTTTTATGGCCAGCTAATAAATATTTTCAGCTTTGTGGGCCAGGAGGTCTCTGTTGTATCTACTCAACTCTGGGTTGTACCACAAAAGCAGACACAGACAACACCTAAATGAAAGGGTATGGCTGTGTTGCAGTAAAACTTTATGAAAGCAGGTATCACCTGCCCTAGGACTGAGTAGGCAGGCTTGCTGCTGACCTGTTATATAGGTCAATACTCAGGACCTCAGGAATTATGGGCCACAACCCACAAAAGATGTCACCCACCATTTCAACTCACAGACCAGCCACACTGCCTCCCCATTCTTATCTGCTGTGTTCTCCATTCCGAGTTTGGTCTTTTTACTTGTCCAGCACTGAAACTGCTCATGGATTTCCATTAGCAGCTGTGGCAAAGGCAGTGGATTTATTAACTCTTTTTCTTCACTCAATATCCTCATTTATAACAAGGTGTTTTCTGGAGAACACGGAGCAAGATCAATAACCAGAATGGGGAGACACACAATGCTAGTTACTCAGTTCTCTTTATTCTCCCACTTCATTTATGATGGTTTCCTCTCTCCTTCTCACTCTCCCTCTCTCTCCTTCTCTCTACACTTGGATTTTCATTTAGCTCTGATCCAAAACAAAGTACATTTTGTTGGCTCCATATTACATACATGGTTCGGCTGATTATAGTCGGGTTAAGGTAGAATTATTTTCAGTTTACTGTGACTAGGCAGGAAGGCAAGCCTTAAATCTAGAAAGAAGGCTGTCTTCTTCTCCATTCAAACCCCAAGACTCACCAAAGACATCGTGAATCAGCAACTGATTTTAAATCCTCTTAAAAATGTTTTACTAGTTCACTTTACTTGGCATTTTTATCACTATGTATATCTGTAAAGTAGTGATATAATTAGTAAAGCTATTAATGTTTCTTATGCTTAGTATTACAAATGCTATAAATCTAGCTTATAGCAAAGTAAATAATGATGATAACACTGTCAAGCATGTGTATAATTGCTGGACGGCTTTGTGTAAACCAAAGTATTAGCTTAATCTGGGTCACTCAACCACCCTCCCTTGAACCATTCATGGAGCCCAGATGGCACCATGGAGTGAGAACGTCACAATCCCCCTTATACTTCCCAGCACAGGATAGCCCAAGCCTCCCGACTGGTCCTCAATATGCAGCTTCAGTGGAAAAAGAGGTTCCTTTTATTAGGGCAGAATAGACCTAATGAAATTCTACAACTGTTCTCTTGCTAAACTAAGGGGCTCCAAGCCCCTGAACCCCCCGTTATGGATATCTGGACACTTGTTGGGCTGTTAAAAATTTCCCCTCTAGGGGCGCCTGGGTGGCTAAGTCCGTGAAGCGTCCGACTTTCGTTTAGGTCATGATCTCACCGTTGGTGGGTTCGAGCCCCGCGTCGGGCTCTGTGCTGACTACCAGCTCACAGCCTGGAGCCTGTTTCAGAGTCTGTGACTCCCTCTCTCTCTGACCCTCCCCTGCTCACGCTCTCTCTCTCTCTCTCTCCTAGAAATAAAAATAAAAACATTAAAAAAAATTTTTAAAAAAATTTCCACTCTATAAGAAGGAATGTTATAACCAACACAGAACCCTTAGCAGAATCCCCCTTAACAAAACCCCCACAAATCTGAGGTCAGAACCCTTTTCTTAGGGTGATGACAAGTCCATTTGTTTTGCTCTCTGGTTTATACCCCACCACCTATGGATACACAGAAGAGGGAATATAATCTTATCTACAGGTTCTTCCTAGACTTCCTGTTTTCAGTAAGCAGAAAGGATTAAAATGAAGTGCCCTGCACACTGGTCCTGAGTAATGGGCCTTCAGAAACCAAAGTATTAGACAAATATATCAGCTACGAGATAGAATACCAAGGGCTAGTTCCACAGTATCAGCATTTCCAACTTTCATTCCAAAGTGACTGGATGATAAGAGGGCACGATTCGTATTTTGAATTCAGGGCGAGAAGATCTTTTTAATAAAACTGTTTTTACTATGTAGCTATATATCATTTCTTACCAAAATGCAAAACAAAGCCCAGGTCTTTTTTCTCCCTCTCTCCCCAACATCCATAATGATAGATTTCCATTGTATGTTTTCATTCGCATGAATGAATTTTTCAAGCCAAACTTTTCTTGCTGCTGCTGTTGTTGATGGAGCCAAAAGGTTTCAGGGAATCTTTCTCTGCTCGGAAAGCAGTTTGCAGACTCAGACAGAGAAGGAAAGGAAGTTGTTTGGGTGAATAATGAGACCCGAGCCAGAGCCTCCCATGGTGGCAGGCGTGAGGCCAGATGAATAGGATTCCACTTTGTGTGTTCAAAAGGCAGTCTCTTTTTCTGTTATCCTTGGCCTGTTGCTCTGGCCCGCTAAGCAGTGGACGCACATTATCATTCATTAGCATTTTTATGGCACTTTATATCTGCAGTGCACGTTACAATTTGTATTTGTTAAACTCACAACATTCCTGTGAGATCAGCACCACTGATTCACTGGTACAGAGCAGCCCATGTTCAAGGGGCTAGGAGCGAATGAGCAAAATTAAGAAGAGGAAAATTACAGAGTTTGGGATGTGATTCTAACAGGAACAGAAAGGGGGCTTAGCGCAAGGATATGCCAGTGCTCCTGGCTGGTGACTCCGCCCTCCATGGTTTCACTTGCCTCTCAGATCTATCCCCTGCAAGTTAACTCAGACCCTCCATGAACCTCATCACTGTCAGACTCACTACCTGATGACAAGACTTACATGCGTTTTGTTTACTTTGTGTGATCACTTTTCCTCTTATTTTCTGAGAACTGGTCCTTCTACGTTTCGACATACATCTTAGTCATGGATGGTGAAGAACATATGTTTATGTTCTGTGATCTTTTGCATCTTATAGATCAAAACCTCTCTCTGGTTTGGCTTTTCTGGAACAAAGTCTCCTTCTAGAACTCTGCATATCCTTGTATTATGCCCCTTTTGTAGCTTCAGTTAATTTTTCTATGTTTTCTTCTACAGCATATACTACGTTGATAATGTGAATGTCAGGTTTGGACACTTAACCCTTTTTTATAAGTCCATCAGTACTCACCCTGTTCTCAATGACTGAGATGCAAGCCCCAACAGGCAAAAGGATGATGGTAGATTCCAGAGCAAAATTAATGGTTGAACAATGCAGAGAGCTCTCAGTAGGTCTCTTATCAACTGGACAATCATGCTGACCTCAAAGGGGGAACCCAATTTCCAAAAGCTGTCAGATGATAACTTCTTGCTTGTCTCAAACTTCTTTCTCAGAGGAGCTGTGGAGAGGGAGGGCATACCATAGGGAGTGGATCAGATAGAAGCCAGCCCAGGAATGTCCTTGCAAATGCATCGCACCCTCACAGAGCTGTCAGACCTCACAGCCGAGGTACACACAGACGCAGCACTCGAAGCTGCCAACCTCATCTAAATGACTGGCCCAGATTCAGGAAGATCCCCTTAGTCACAACGTGATTTATTGAATGCCTACTACATGCATTTTTTTTTTCCTTCTGAAATAATTTCAGATTCCCAAATGTTACAAAATTGACAGGAATTTATACATCCCCTTCACCTAGGTTCCTCAACTATTAACATTTTATATAACCAGTATACAATCACCAAAATGAGGAACTAGCATTGAAACAATGTCATCATCAAATCTAAAGATTATATTCAAATACTGCCAAATATCCTATTACAGTCCTCTCTTTCTTTCTGGCCCAGTAGTCCATCCTATATCACACACTGCATTTAGACAATTCCCCAGTCTGTCTTTTGTCTTTTATGACCTTGATATTTTTGAAAATTACAGGTCGGTTATTTTTTTAATGTCTCTCGATTTGGGTTTGCCTGAGCTTCTGCATGATTAAATCAGGTTGTGTATTTTGGGCAAGAATATCATAATAAATACAGTATTGTGTCCTTTTCAGTGCATCATATCAGGAGGCACATGATTTGGATTTGGGCAATTAACATTAGATCATAAACATCATTAATGATGTCACTTTGATCGTTAGATAAAAGTGGCATTTGTCAGGTTTGTAATTTACAGATAGGTACCTTGGGGAGATGGTAAGTACCTCAAGATGGTAAGTAGCTTGGTTTTCATCATACATCCACACGCTAATATAAGCATCCTTTGTACATTTTATACACCAGCATTTTGCTAAATACTTTTCATCCATTTATTTCACTTACTCCTCTTACCCAAATAGATCTTATTATTAGCCTAACTTTATCACTGAGGAATCGAAGGTCAGAGTAATTAAGCAATGTGATCCAAGAACTATAATTACTAAGTGATAGAGCCAGTTTTGGACCTATGTCCAATTCACTTACCCCTACAAATGAGGTGAGAGGCATACCAGCATCTAAAATGTCCTCTAATTATGGCCCTTGGGCTATCCTATTTTGCTACATTGAGTGTATCACTACAAGAACCATAAAAGTATACCTAGCATTGCTATAGTTATTGCTATCCCAGGCCAAGACAGTAAGTGAGGAGGATGTTATGGAGGAGACACAAAGGTATCACACTCAGTTTGGTTGGAATTGACACAATATTATTTTTTCCTTCTTTGTAATTTTTTTCCTTTAATTTGAACATAACCCTTTAATTGGCATTGTACAAAGCAGGTTGATAGAAATGGCCCAACCATTCAAGAGTTTAACACGTCAATAAATCAAGACCAGTGGATTATGACATAAAGCACAGCTGAACAATCTCTGAGAGGGAGTTAGGGAGCTGTGAGACAGGTATATCTTGAGGCCCAGATAAACAAAGTCTTGAGAGAGATTTTAGACATTCAATGTTTAATAAATATAAAGCCATCAGAAAACTCTCTTCTCATTAAATAATACTAGTTTACACTATTTTTTGAGTTCATACGTTCTTTGAGAACAGAGACTATGTCTATCTTGTTCCTCAGTGTATCCCCTAAACCTAGCATAGTACCTGACTCACAGAGTCAATAAATATTGAACCGAAAGTTCTGGTCAAAGTATCATGTTTCAAAGTGTGTTCTTGGCAGAATATAGGGTGATAATGAGGTTTCTAAAGAAAGTTTGGGAGGTCTGAGTGGCAGCTCAATGTGATAAATATATTTCTAAAAATGGAGTTCTTGGGCCCAGAACCAATAAACATTTCATTTTGCCTTGATCCTATACACTGCCACGTAGCTTGTCTTGAAGAGAAAAGAGTTGGCCAGGGTGACACATTCTGTTGTTGTTGCTTCATTTTGGATAGTTACTTAACACTCTTCACAACCCATCAGCACTAACACAGAAACAACTATCCTACTTCCTTGAAGCATTTCCTTCACAGCACCCCCTGCCCCATATTAGTCACATCCTCCCAGTTGTACCTTATACGACCTGACTCAGATGAGTAGAGATAAAAGAAATGATCAGCCCACATAACTGGCTTCAGACACAGCTAGCTACAGAACTTCAAACGATGTCACCAAAAGATGTCCGTCTCTCTTGCCATCTCTCAGCTCTGCTTTATCTCTGTTCAGCTCAAACTGCCTTTCTCCACACCGTGTCAGAAGAGCTGCTAGAAGCCCCTCACTCACACGTTTCCAGCCTGGCAAGGCCAGTGGAAACAACAAGTCTTCCCTACAGCTGTCAAGAGAGTTTCAGGTTTAGGACTGGCCAGATCGAGTCAGGTGACCATGGTTGAGCCAATCAGCATAGCCAAAGCAGTGAGCTAGTGTGACAAGCCAGGCCTGGGTCACATGCACAACACTGTGGTGGGGTAGCCCGGCTGATTCAACCACGCGGAATGGATTTTTCCCACAGTTAAAGAATTTTGTTGCCAGAAAGCAAATGGAGAGAAGTAATCATCAACAGTTAAAAATGCTCGATGTTCATTATAGTCGACACTTAACTGTATCTGAGAATCTAGTGCCCTTGCTCTCATCAGCCTTTCTTGACCTGTCTTGGCACCATAAATACTTTCTTTTCTGACCTCCAGTGGTATTAACTCTCCAGTCATGTACTTTCTATGTGGCTCAATAACTAGATGTGGCATCTTTAATAAAATGACAAGCTCTTGGAGGACAGAAATCTTGTCTCACTTGTGCTAGGCAATGCTCCCTTGATTCTTACACAGTACACATAACACACACCTCACAATGACCACTAAAGTTTTAAACCGGAAACTTCTGTTATCATGTCAGCTCTTCTCAGGCCTCCTTGTTGACTCTCTAAAATGTAGTCCATTTTGGGCTTCTTCATATAATAGGCACCCGAACTCAAAGAAGGATCGCAGCCAAGAGTCTCTTTCTGTTTTGAATCACGACAAAGAGGCCCCTGCAGGCACCTCGGACCAAGGTGATGTCCAGGCCCAAAAAGTCCTTATTTCAGAAGTTAGCGAAGACTTTCCAAACTGGAAAGCTCAGAAGAAATTCTAAATGAGATTTTAGCCCCTGCCACTGATAGAAGAAGAGCTGCCATGTGAGAAGTGAAAAAAAGAGACAAAATCCTTTGGTCCTGTAATGCCAGCCCCACTTCCATCTCCTACACCAGCAGTTGGCTTCCACAGGCCCGTTGACCTTGTGCTAGGAAGCTGGTCACGTGCAGCTCAATTTATCAGACATCACCTGCCTGGGTGCATGCTTCTGACTTTTGTCTGTGTTTCTATTACACAAATGCCACAAATTCTGTCTTTGCAAGATTGAATTGAAGATTGAGCTGCCTGAAAATCCAAAGAGGGGAGCCTCTCCTTCCCCTCTGCTCCAGCTGGAGCCCCAGGGCTGGTCTCTAGCACATCCCTAACTGCACGTGGTCCCCTGCAGCAGATCTGGAGATTTATGTTTATCCAAGTTCTCATGCCCGCTGGCCTTCTGAATCAAAGGTGGAGTTATAAACCAAAGAAATTTACTGCAAGACTCGAGTATGCGCTCGTGAAGCTGAAGCATTTCGCTCCTTTTTAATAAGGTTAAAAATAGTTACAAGTGGAGCATTGGAATAAGGGCTTGAAAGAGCTCTGTGGTGCATCTGTGACTTAGGCCTGGCCGACATTTACAGCCCTGCCTATTAAAAAGCCCAGGCCATAGCTGCTTCTGCTCCTCACCCTCACCAGGCACACTAACAATGCAGCCCGTGGGCTACTCGGCGTTTTCAGCCTGGCGTCTGTATCCCAGAACAATTGATGGGGGGAACAACCAGCCTCTGCTTACAATTATGGGGGAGGTCATTTTAACTACCTGTTGACTTCTTTCACATTAAGGACAGCCAGCTGATGTAGAAAAGCTTTGGCAAAAGAGGAGAGCAAAACCTCACCCAGGGTTCAACTTCGAGATGGCCGAAAATAAACCCACCAAAGAGGTAAGTCCATATGCCTACTACCATTGCTGTTTGGGGCTGAGCAGAGCGAGGAGGGCAAATTAAACCCAAAAAGCCTAATGCCAGGAAGGAGAAACTGAGTTAGGGATAAGACCCCAATCGTCAATCCCCTGCCCATGTCAAAGTCACACTCCATCCACGTACAGAACAAACCTGTGCACTTCTAAGTAGAAAGTGGCAGCAAAAGCCCCATGCCTCCCGCCGCAATCTGAACGGTAATGTGATTATAAAACCTCAGATCAAAGGATCGAAAGGATCCTGGCCAAATGCCAGGAAGAGTCATGGCTCCTGACAGAACTAAATCAGGTCCAATCTGGATCTGAGAATAATAAAGCAATTAGCCACGAAGTGACAGAAGCTGAATTTCACAGTAAAAGCAGTGCTAACCAGCCATTTAGCATCATGAGAACAAGACCTCTTTCTTCAGCCACCTGCGGTCACCACCCCACCCCCTGCTCTATAACTCCCACCCCCCTTGCAACTCGTTGAAAGCAAAAGATTAAGCCCAGGCCTGCACTAACAGGCAGACAGGGGTGGGGGCAGTGGACAGACCTCTCATTCAGAGGCCTCCAGAGGACACGTTGGCTTGGCTCAGAAAAAAAAGAGCTTACTAACTACTCGGAACTTTCAAAACAAGGCTCTGGCTACTTAGTTAATTGGCAGAGATGAAAGGCAAGGATATGATGAGAAACGGTGCTATCAGAAACGAAGGAGGAAAAATCTGAACGACAGTCTTGGCCTCTATCACTAAAGAATCTCAGAAGACAACCTCCCCCACCGTGCCCCCAAACAAAAAACAAAACAAAACAAAACAAAATCCCCAACTGCCGGCGTTTTGAAAATCCCACTTAAGCACACAGGTCTACGTTGATATAACCTTGAAGGTCTGACCATCCTTGCTTATTTTACCCCCAAATATGCATACATGCACGCACACACAGAGAGTATTGTGAAAATTCATTTTTTAGAAGTGGGTTCTGTCTTTCCCACCTGCTGTGGCCAGGTAGTAGAACATATGGCCTGCCAGGCCACCCACTGATAAGAGCCACCTTCCTCAACAGCCACAATGTACAGATTGGGGATAGAGTTTTAAAATTACGTAACTTGTTTGTGAGTCCTTTGGTCAATTAGTTTACCCACCGAGCTTTATTACTATCTTTCCTTTTCTAGGAAAATCCAAGGAGACAAGAAAATATACAAGAAGATAAAGAAGAGTTCTTCAGAGTTCTAGACATATTTGTCACATTTATAAGTGTGTACATATAAAATAATGAAATTATTTAGCTCTAGATCACTGCTATAATATTATTAACACCTTTGGACATTTAACATGGTCCATCCCCCTAAGAGGTTCCTATGAGTTCACTGTTATCTCGAGAAAGCAAAGAAAAAATAATTTTGATTCTCCTCTTCAGAGAGAAGTACATGCACAAATCCATTTGAAGGGTTAGAGAAACAAAATCAATTGGGTAACCGATCTAATAACTTCTGGGCCAAGGGAAGCAGGCAAAGGGGAGGTAAGCTTTACGTAAGGTAAGTACGTGCCCTTTCTAAGGTACATTCCCAACACTGTCATCCAATCTTTGGTCAATCCACACATAATCCGATTCTCTCAGCAGCATGGAAGAGCCAAGCTCTCCTGTCAAGTTGGGATTCTTCTTGGGAAAGATGTTTATTTTATCAAGGAAAACAGTTTTTAGGGACTGTGGGAAGGCTGTTCTATGAAACAGGCCCATCAGTCGGGTTACATAAAGGAAGACCTCAAATGAAATCACCTTTCTTTTCTAATGAATATCTTCGAACATGAATAGAGTCAAGCTGGTGCACTTCAAATTTCCCCCTCTGTGAAAATAAAAAGTAAGTACATGTACACATACGTGCATACTCCATTTACGTGTTATTTGTGTGGCTGTATTCTAAATCAGATGAGAGTGTGGGTTTATAATGGAAACACTGACAGACCCATAACTAGACCGGCATTAGCAGGCACCACCACAATAACCATTTAAGCTCCTTTTTTCTTAGAAATGACTGGCCCCACCAATGAGAACAGAGTAAACACGGCTGGCATCTTAATGACCTTTGAGCATTAGCAGATGGCCTTTTTATGATCACAGATTAGCAGTACATGGTCGTTTGTTAATGACCGATAACAGGTGCCAGTGGTCCCTTACACTCCTTTCTGTGCTTGTTCTTTACCTTCCCTGAGTAAACAAGGGTTAGTCTCTCTCTCTCTCTGCGCCATCCTTTGTTTCTCTTTTGGCTGCAACACGGCCCATTCACCCCAACTCAAAGGGGACACAAGGATGCAACCACTTCAATGTCTCAATCTCCCTCTCCCTCTGTCTCTCTCTCTCTCTTTGAAAACATCCTCCCCTGGATACCAGTGCCTAAGTCTTGCAGTTTTTGAACCACATGAGTCCAGCAGCAAAGGAAAAGCTATTGTAAACTAGGCTTATTTACAGGAGGTGTCTGGCACTATGGATATATGCCCACCCCCCCCCACCCCCCACCAAAAAACACAGCTAAGGCTTCACCCAAACTTAATTAAATGAATCAGACAGCGGGTAAAACCATCGCAAGCTTTCCTTTCTGCCATTTAAAGATCCAATTAACTTTATCTGGAAGAAGAGATCTTTCCCCACCCACACCTCACCCACACCCCTCACCTCACCTTTGGGACCACTTCCCCGTCTCTGCCTACCTCTCAGCTCCCAGCTCTTTCATCTCCAAGAAGAAAACCAGCTCTGTGGAGCCAGTGCTCAGTTTACACACATGGTTTTTCCACCCATATTTGGGACCATATCCCCCTGGCCTAGTTGATTCCAGACCTGGAGGGCATCAGAAGGCAGAGCAGTTACCAAATTGGTTCTTCTGTGTTCATTTCTAACTGGCTCCAGGCCCCTGGGTTGCAGTCAGCCCTAGTGAGCTGAACAAGCTCACCTTCGAGCTCAGGCAGAACAGAACTCAGGGCACTTTTAGGACACATGAACTGCAAGGCCTCCGACGTGCAGGCTGAAGGCTCTCTTCTCCCAAACCCAGATGCTGGAGGGAGGGAAAGGCACAGCTCTGCTCTTGCCCTCCTGCGCTGCGGATATGGAAAAGACTGCCTTTGGGGATAAGTATTGTACCTCAAAACAGAAGTTGAATGCATATCATTGGAATGCAACTTGGTTTTCCAAAGACACGTGGTTATTTTTTTTTCATCTTCCCCAAAATGTTGCAATACATGTGTCTATTACAGCCGCCTTACAAAACACAGCTCAGGAAATTACAGGCATCTTATTCTTTAAATAAATTAGAGATCCCCCCAAACGGACAGATTTGTTACAGCATGAATGGAATTACGGACTTTTTTTCTTTTGGATGGGTTAGAGACTTAATCTGTGTTTTGACGGGATTGTTCATTAAAAAAAATCCTATTTTCAGCTTTGAAAAACTATATGTTCTCAAGTGAATATTCTGTCTGTGGGGATATTTGTTGCTGTTTTCGGGCTGATCACTTGCAGTGGGAGAAGAGGATTAAATGATTTTAGAGAGATTAAATCACAGGGTCAAATTTAAAAGTAGCCACTTCCCTGCCTTATACAGGAAAAGTACGAAAAGCATGACTCAACCATGGTCCCGTAGCCGGTCCATCCTTCGCCGTTTCAAACGAGGGCACATGCAGAGTTACTGATCTCCTGAGAGTGAAGGCTCTTTCAATTCCTGGCCAAGTTTCAAGATCAGGTCTTTCTCAAGGCTTCGTCTTTGCCCCAGTCCCTCATGCTCTGGCTTAGAGGTGTAAAGCCAGTTTTAAAAAATGAATCCCAAGGTGCTGAATTTCAAGATTTGTTGGAAAGGTTTTTTTTGTGTTTGTTGTTGTTGTTATTGTTGTTTCAAAAGTGAGAGCGAACTGAGAACACTGTTACAAAGAGGACCAAATGCCTGTGGAGACTTGTAAACTTGGTCCCCTCCATACCTGGGTACTGCCCAAAACAGGGGCTTTATTCGTCTCTTTACCACATACAATATAAAGAAAGTAGTCCATAATGGTTGAAAGTGAGACTCAGAGGATACCCCAATACATGGGCCTGTTATTTGGTGGAAAAGCACAGTTACATCTCCCCATGCCCAAACAGAAACAGACCATTTTGGCTGAGCCTGCTGTCAAAAAGGCCCGATTTAATATACATGCATCTTTCCTGGCCCTAGTCAAATCCAGACCCCTGTGCTGCATAGTCAGAAGTATAAAATGAAAAATCCATTACTAATTAGACTGTTAAATTAAACTGCTTTAACTTTATTTTATGAGAGACATAAAGTACATAAAGAGAAGACACAAAGTTGTACCAATGACCTTTAGAGGCAACTTGCGGCCTGCCTCAATGCTCTCTGAACCGTCTGCCTGAAAACTCCTGAATTTGCTAACACCTTCTATTCCCTCTCTACCACTTCTAAACCTGAAGGATTTATTTTTAACAGTCCCTCACCCACATAATGACTTTAAAATTCCTTAGGTTCATACCTTAAAATATAGCTGAGAATTAAGAAATAATATCAATTAATAGTTGAAGCTCAGAAGCACTAATAGAGGTAGCTAACCACTTCCTTCTGGAAAGCTATCCTATGAACACAGGAGAATCCAACCATCCTAAGATTTCCATGCTGTAGTGCAGGGGTCAGCAAACTCTGGGCTACAGGCCAAATCCAGCCCACTGCCTGTGTCCATATAGCCACAAGCTAAGAATAGTTTTTACACTTTTAAATGGGTTTAAAAATCAAAAGAAGTCAATTTATTGACACATGCAAGTTTTATTACATTCAAATTTCAGTTCCCATAAATAAAGTTTTATTGGAACACAGACATGCTCATTACATTTTATCTGTGGCTGCCTTCACACTACGGTGGTTGGACTGAGGAGTTGCAACAGAGACTACCATGGCCTTTAAAAGCTTAAAATATTTATTATCTGGCCCTTTGTAAAAGATTTTTGCTAAGCAAGGCTTCATGAGTGGCTTTGCTACATGCACAGACAAGGAGAAATTGGGTGGTGCTTGTTTCACCGAGAAACTGAATATCAGGGCAAGAAAGTGTAGAACGTTTAGTTGTGTAAAAAGGAACAATCATGTTAATCTCACAGTGCAGCAAAGATCCTAGCAGCCCCCCAAAGCTAGGACGTTGGAGTAAATCAGGTCCCACATCTGACATTATCTTATTTTGTATTATTATATAAGTTGTTAACTTTGATACCTTTATATATTTGTAGAGTAGAGCCCAGTGCCTGTTAGGTTTCCCAGCTCATTTGCTATCCTCAGGTGTTCCGCTGTGTGTACTGCATCAATGACGCCTCAATTGTAGGGCCTCCGAGAAAGGTTGGCTACCCACTGGTTACGTGGATTTTATCTTCCATAATATTTCTCTTCCCAAGATGTTTTTTAAGGCCTGCGCTATGCTCTAGAACAAGTCACATTCACGGGGAGCATTTTCTGTCTTGAGCCAGTGAAAGAAAATGTGAGCCTCTGCAGCCCCATCTGGTGTGTGTCTGCCCCACAGCCTACTTGAGACCCAGGGCCAGGCCAGATCTCTACCTCCAAAATGGACTGCCTGTATTAAATATCCATTTTACATTTCTATCCCTTTTTTTTTTTTAATTTCTCTGTTTTCCTCCTTTCTTTCCTTCTTTTCTTGCCCTCTCCCTCTAAGCACAGATTTTAGAGTCAATCTTGGATAGACCCAAGTTCCAATCCCAATGTTGGATTTACCTCAGCAAGGACCAGCATACGTCTACAAGACCTCAGTCACAGCATGACATATTAGAAAGTGCTCATCGATGTATCTGGCACACAGTTGGCATTCAACATATTCCGGCTGAATTGTTCCAAAATCTAAACCAGAAAGAATGAAACACAAATTCTATTTTTAAAAAGTACTGGGGGAGGGGATGCAAAATGGAGGATAAAGTGAGTCTGGAGAAGGGCTTCAAGGTAATGATGTGACTTCCTAGAGGAAGTCTGGAGTGTGAATTGATGGAATAATTCCTAGAGGGGAATTACCCACAGGAGTAGCATAACAGATCAGAGCAGCCATGTTGAGGCGCCAGACTCAGGCAGGGGTGCAGTCGAAGGAGCTAGACTTTGATATCAGACAGACCTGGGTGAGACTGTGATTCCTTCACTTACTAGCTGCACAAACACAAAAGTATCTTATCCTCTCTAATTATCATTAACAAAAAGATAATAAAACCTGCTGTACACCATTACTGGCACATACAAATGTCAAGAATTTTAGCAATTGCTATAGTATTAGTTAATGTTAGAGCGCTACGGTTGTATGTACTGTTCAAGAGCCTTGAGTTAAAGATGAAAGCTTTTACTTTTGAGCTAAAGGATGCTGTGAATCCAGCAACCTTCAAGAGGAAGAACTGCCATGTAAATGTTAGTGATCTTTAGGGTTTTGTCCTTGACACTCCTCTCATCTCATGGTTGATCAACTCTCTTTGGGTTATTATCAGGTGGTCCAATCTATAATGAAGCTGTACAAAAAGTTACTTACCCAAACACCTGGGAGGGATCAATGCCTCCTGTTCATCCTTCACCAATCTCCTCCCTGCTTTCCCAAATAATCAATCAATTCTTCTATCAATTCTACCTCCTTAATTGCTTTTCTATTTCCCTCCTTTTCAATATCCTCACCGTCACCTAGCTCAAGTCTTCATCACCTCTTCTGTCATGTACATAGATAGATCTCTCTCTCTCTCTCTGCCTCTGTCCTGCCCAGTTACTGTTCATTCTCCAAGCTGCAAGAAGAGCGGTCTTCCTCAAAAACAAATCTGACCATGCTAATCTCCCACTTAAAATCCTTTAGTGGGGGGCCCTGGGCAGCTCAGTCAGTTCGAGTCCTGTGTCAGACTCTGTGATGATAGCTCAGAACCTGGAGCCTGCTTCAGATTTTGTGTCTCCCTCTCTCTGCCCCTCCCCTGCTTGTGCTCTGTCTCTGTCTCTCAAAAAATAAATATTTAAAAAAATTATAACAGAAATCCTTCAATGGCTTTCCCCTATCCTCAGGAAAATTTATTTAGTGTGATAAACAAGAAATTTCACGGTCTTGACCCTTTCGAAGTTAAACTGGCTTTTCATACAAGTGCATATAAGGTGTACACACATACACACACACACACACACACACACACCCCACAGTATAGCTTACTGATCTGCTTGCAGTTCCCCAAATATGCCTTCTTCTCTTTTTTTTCCCTTTTCTCTTGCTACTTCTTGGACTAAAACACTCTGTTTTCCTTCTTCACCTGGCTAACACTTAGGCATCCTTCAGAACTCAGCATGGATGCCACCTGCTCTGGAGAAACTGTCCCTGAGATCCACCCCCTTCCCACATAAGGATGGGTACCCCAACTAGGAATATCCATCCATTTTGTATACATTGTACTCAGTCAGGTATTCATCTTCTTCCTCATGTACACTAGCCAATTTATTATGGACAGAAGCCATGTCTTCATTATTGTTTCTCTAAAGTAAGTGCATAAATGGAATATGTAGAGGTCCGCATAAGTGATGGGTGGATAGATGGATGGATGATTGGTGGTTGGATGGTTGAATAATGAGAGTTCAGAGATAGGTAGGTGTCTGTCCTAAAGGTGTCAGCTGAGGTGTTTTTGAGGTCTTGAGTGTCTGGTTAGAGGAGAATTACAGTACAAAAGACAAAAGATGGAGGTTAAAATTTTGAGGGAAGACATAAAAGAGTGGGAGCAAGAATCATTGCCAAATGATATAAACAGAAGTTGGAGAGGTGCTGGAATGGTTCTTATGTATAACTGGCATCCAGGTAAACAGGTGCAGGCCTCTGCACAGCAGAGGACATTTTAAGGAATATGCACACTCACTGATCTGCTCACCTGTTGAAGGAATCATCATAAGAGTGTAAACAGAAACAATCAAAATATCTACCCACAGGAATGCTTAAGTAACTCATGATGTATCCACATGGTAGACTATTATTCACCCATTTATATATTATAATTAGAAAGAATACATGTCAACCTTTTTAAAGTTGCTTATAATACAATGTTCAAAAGAGACCTAGAAAAACCTTTGATAGAGGCCTGTTACAGAAATCAAGGGGAGAAACAGCCAGGAAGTGGGGATGGCAGTATAGTAAGAAGACAGGGAGGGCAAAGGACAGGAACAGGTGATTAGAGCACAGACGACTTTGGGGGTCCCCTACCCTAGACTATCCCAAGTCTGTTTCACAGGAGTACTTATGTGTCTGCCCTTCTCCAAACTCACCTGCCATATCCATGCCCGGTGCAGTGCCTGGGCAAAAATGCTCAACAGTCTTCCCGCCATGGCATAATGTCCTCTATTTTATTGGGTACTTCCCAGCCACCTTTACTAGTGCTCTCTCCCTATATTTGAGACGAAGTTATCATAGCCGTCATTTCACTAAATCCCAGAAGGGTTCAGTAATTTGTTTCCTTTAGTCACACAGCACTACCCACCCCCTAACCCTGATCCAGAATCCCGGCCTATGTCTCATCAACTGAGCTATTCTTTTTACCTATTTAGTAAGTGTGGTTAATTATCTGATGTTTATACAATTACTGTTGGCTCTGCATTTTTGTCCCTATATATGTCAGCTATGCTATTACCAGGTATAGGCCCCTAGAAGGTAAAAGCTGTGGTTTTTCAAAAACTTTTCGATAGTACCAAGCTGAATGTCACTGGCTATCAACTGTATGAAGATGACGATGCCTCTGGTAATGACAGTAGAGATGACTCCCTTTATTCACTGTTCTTTTTCACATTTCCAGCTGGGATGTACTAGCCCTTTGAAAGCCAGCTCTAAGAGATTGGGGAAGACTGAGGGCTGTGAGTCATGGACTAGAGAAGGGTACCCAATCGTCCTCCCTCCAACAAAGGGGACAGGAGACAGGCAGTGGTGAACCACACAGGACTCGCAATGAGAGGACTCAGATGTTTAGCTGAACTAAAAAGCATTGTAAAAATACAGGTCACAGGAGCTCCTGGGTGCTCAGTTGGTTAAATGTCCAATTCTTGACTTCAGCTCAGGTCATGATATCATGGTTCATGGTATTGAGCCTGGCATTGGGCTCTGTGTCAACCATGCAGAGACTGCTTGGGATTCTCTGTCTACCCCTCCTCTGCTCACACACACATGTGCAGTCTCCCTCTCTCTCTCAATAAATAAATAAACTTGTAGAAAATTAAAACACATAAAAATACATGTCATGGAATAGAGGCTAAAAACTCTAGGACTCCTGGGAAGAAATTTTCTTCAATGGACTGTGTGGTATAATAAAAAGTAAATGTTTGGTTTTTGTTTTAGGTGGTTCCTTGTGCCTTGCACATAGCTCCTAAAACCTTTGAGATCTCTGGAATGATAAATTTGTCTTTGATATGCTAGTGAGATGATTCTTGGTGAGGCACTCCAGATAGCCTCAGAATGAAAGCCGATCACAAGAAAGACAGATCTTTTCAACCCTACTCCCTAACCTCTGGGGATGAGAGAGAAGCTAAAGATTGAGTCAGTCACGAATGGTCAGTGATTTTATCCATCATGTTTATGAAATGGAACCTACATAAAACCCCTAAATGGTGGAATCCGGAGAGCTTCTGGGCTGTTGAAGACACCAAGGTGCCAGTAGAATCGCACACCTGTAGAAAGAATGAAGTTCCACAAAGTTTGCCCCTCAAACTTTGCCCTGTGCATCTCTTCCAGCTGGCTGTTCCTGTATCTTTATCATAAACTGGTAATAGCAAGCAAAGCACCTGTCTGAGTTCCATGAGTCATTCTAGGGAATTCCTGAACCTGAGAGGGAAGTGGGTCATGGGAATTTCTAAATTTATAGCCAGTTGGTCAGAAGTAATGGGACTTGGAATTGGCATCAGAAGGTCAGGAGTGAGGACAACCTGTGAGGTCTGTGCTACCAGCAGACAGTATGAGAAATGAACTGAACTGTTCGGCATCCGGTTGGTGCAGAAGATTTGGACAATTTGCTGTTGATGTGGAACCCCACCCCCACATACATATTTGGTGTCAGAAGTGCTATGAATAAAAATACCTTGGGGGAGGGGTGGAAAGGTCAGAACAATAGAACCAGTATCTTGGAGAACTAGCAGTTCCTATATTTCTATTTCATTAGCAGAAAGGAAGGCACAGGGAAGGCGAGTGAACATCTCACAGCCACACCATGGCAGGTCCGACTGGCCTCTACAATTTCTCATGAATAATTTCTGCCCTGCTCCATGCTGTAGACCAGACTGATGCACCCAAAGAGAAAATGGCCACTTCCCTCATAGTCTTTTGCAGGGATTGAGGAAGAAGACTCAGTTTCCCACTGAGTCCACTCAGGGAGGTTTTTATGGAACTCACAAAGTCACTTTAATCCTAGGCACTTGTGTTTTTTTTTTATTTTTTATAATGTTTATTTATTTTTGAGGAGGGGAGCAGAAGGAGAGGGAGATGCAGAATCTACGAGACACAGTATCTGAAGAAGGCTCCAGGCTCTGAGCTGGCAGCACAGGGCCCAACACAGGGCTAGAATCTACAAACCATGAGATCATGACCTGAGCTGAAGTCAGATGCTTAATCAACTGAGCCACCCAGGCGCCTCTAGACACTCCTCTCAACCACACATCATCTAATAGCAGAGTAAAATTCCCAATATGAGAAATTAAATAATTAAAACCTACCAAGAATGAAAAAGGCTTGGGAAGTTACCATGGAAGGAGGTTTATGCTTCCAAATAGTTAGCAGGGTAGAACAGGTCTTACATAAAATTTGCCACAAGGCACAGCCACCTTGCCACTAGTGCTACTTTCCAAATTTGGTTCTCCAGGGTGAATCCTACTTGGATCCACTTTCTTTTTACGGAGCTGGATCACTCTGGTGCCTCTCGTGGTGTGGTTTCTCAGTGTGTGTGTCAGTCTACTGTGATACAGCGGACTTCATTCTAGTGAGTCCTGGTACCAAACACGCAGATGTTGCTTGTCATCTGACGCAGTGTTATTTCTTTTTTTCTTTTCCTATACACTTTTAAATGTTTATTTATTTTTGAGAGAGAGAGAGACAGAGACAGGGTGCAAGCAGGGGAGGGGCAGAGAGAAGACACAGAATCTGATGCAGCATCCAGGCTTTGAGCTGTCAGCACAGACCCTGATGAGGACCTTGAACTCCCGAATCACGAGATCACGACCTGATCCAAAGTCAGACGCTTATCTGACTGAGCCACCCAGGCGCCCCATGTTATATGTTATTTTAAATAGTGTTAGTTTCCCAGGGTTTACATTTTTCTCCCCTTCCTCATTAATGGTGGGCACTGGGAATCTACAATAGTGCTTTCTAGTCACAAAACTGTCAGAATATCTTTCACCAACATATATGCCATTGATTATCTCTTCATACACATAAGCCAGTTTGTGAATTCAGTAGGAGGGTGGTGGATTCATTCAAGACACCAGAGGTTTTATTCTTCCCTCTATTATTTGTTTTTATTTTATAGTCTCTTTTTCCTCCTTTACTTATCCTTTACTGTTTTATTTTGGTGCCCATAATTCCAGATATTTAATTTTAATGAATTATACTATTAAAACCATTATTTAGCATTAATTAAAAACAGGCTTTGTATTACAAGTGTCTTACCAACTGAGTCCCAGGAGTGACCAATGCTTTGAACTGCTTGAGAAATAACTTCTAAGTCTTGAAGTTCCCTTTTCCTATGTAACTATATGAAAACTACACGTGGTAAATACAACATAGTAATAATGATCTACCTTTGAAAATGCTAAAGGCAGGGGAGCCTGGATGGCTCAGTAGGTTAATCAATCGACTTTGGCTTAGGTCATGATCTCACAGCTCAAAGGCTTGTGAGTTCAAGCCCCACATTGGGCTCTGTGCTAATGGCTCAGAGTCCGAAGTCTGCTTCTGATTCTGTGTTTCCCTCTCTCTCTGCCCCTCCCTGCTCATGCTCTGTCTCTCTCTCAAAAATAAATAAACATTAAAAAATTAAAGAGAAGAGAAGAGAAGAGAAGAGAAGAGAAGAGGAAAGAAAAGAAAATGCTAAAGGCAGGGGCACCTGGGTGCCTCAGTTGCTTGAGCGTCTTGATTTTGGCTCAGGTCATAATCCCAGGGTCGTGGAGCTGAGCCCCATATCCGGCTCCACTCTGAGTATGGAGCCTACCTAAGAGTCCTATCTCTCTCTCTCTCTCTCTCTCTCTCTCTCTCCCTCCCTCCCTCTGCCTCTCTCCCTCATTCATCCACACACGTGTGTTCTCTCTCTCAAGAAAATAAAAAAATTAAAAAATGTTAAAGGCAGGAAAATAATTGTATGTGGATATCTCTTCCAACAATAAATAATATACTTTAAATTTTACTCCTCTAGTGAGGCATTTTTGACCTTTGCCAAGTATGTACTGAGCTCTTGTTACATGTGAGGCACTGTTCTAGCACCAGAGCCAAGAGTAGGGCAAGGCAAATGGGGTACCTGCAATATCAAATGGGCGCTCGCTTGCATGACCCTGAGGCTGCATGCCTCCTAGTCCCAGCCCGATAAGAACTGAGACATCAGGACAAAAAGACACAGTGTGACCCTCATGGAATCATCCAGAAAGGAGGACAGGTACTAAATAAGTAAAATGCATACAAAGTAACAAGAGAAGTAATAGGGGTAGGTGTGAAGTATTGTGCTCGGTGAAATGATAGTATGAACTAATTTAAACATGAACAAGATAGAGTGTAATGGAAACCGATTATGAGATTCTGTGATTTTGTTTAAAGGTCTGAAATAAAATGGAGAATGTCAGGAGAATGAAGATAGCATTATGTCTCCAAGCATCCAGACTGCGTAGATGAGGTGGAGTACAGAAAGGGGGTGGCTGTATCTGATGCCGGTTTTTGGTGCTGGCACCTTCGAGACACACAATATAAAGGAGAGGGGGCTGGTAACCCTTCCAAAATCCGTCCTCACCACATCAAGGGAGGCCTATAGCCCAACTGCTACTGCTGATTTCCCAGCCTGTCATTCCATTATCAAGCACATTTCAACAAATGCAAAAGTCCACAACACGGTACCTTCCTTTCTTCATCCCTCTGAACTGTATCCTGAACCTCAGAAAATTACCGCTCTGCTGCCCATAATGAGAAAGTAGGCACATAAAAGAACAATGTTGCATTTCCTTTATTAAAAATGTGAGAGAAAAAAGGAAACGCTGTGTTTATTACTGTGGATGTTTCCAAAGAGGTAACTAAAATTTTACGGTGGCCTTGTTAGTCACTCTGTAAATCTGCTGACAGTATCTCTGTTTTAAAATCTCTTCTGCATATCAGCAGTACAATGAAGCACACATCGGAAATTCTGATGATTTCAAACTTCAGACTTTCTTTTAAAGTAATAACTTTAATTCAGTTCTTCTGGCATAAACTTTTTCATCCCATTATGTCAAAAATCGTATTATCCATCCATTTGTCTGTCAGAACGTGTCCCTGTGGGGCGATAGACTCCTGGCTTCTCCACTCTAAACCTCCCCATTACATCCTGCTATCAAGAGTCACAATCTTCCACGAGAGTCTCTGGTGACTTTTGACAATGTTTTACAGAGAACTAGACCAGGAAGCTCAGAGTTAAAGGAAATCTTCCATTCTAGCAATGAATATGTAATAGGCATTACACTGTGCAGTATTCCAAAAAATGTAAGGTTCATTAAGTCTTTCTAAAGCAGGGACTTCCGTGTAGCTTTGAAGGAACCTGTCTTCACAATGGCATTAGCAAATGGCACTTTGGGGCAGAGAATATTAATATTGCACATTAAGGAACAAATTTGTTTAAATGCTGTATAGCTATATGTAGATGCTCATGATCCAGAAATAAATAAAAAGTGAATTGTTGTCTAACTTTGTATGTAAATTGCCTTTTGCTTATACACATAAGAATGCTTTTTGCTCCTAAATTCCTTCATATTAACAAGCAGGAGTGTAACTAATATATAAACTAAAGTCATTCTCTTTAATGAGAATGCTAAATATTTTAAAGAAGTGCACGGCTGTGAAATATTGTCAAGGGCATTTTTATACTTAAGTTTAAGAACGCTTATGACTTAACTGTTGAATTATTTAACATATTCAGCCTGGAAGCACTATTTATGTATGTTTTTTAATGTTCTTACTTATGTTGGCTTTTCTTTGCTAAGGATTTAGGACCTTTGATTTCTGTTTATAAAATTTACATTTTTAATCTCCTATTTCTGTGTATTTCCCATTTGACAGTGGCAACAATATCTAGAAGGGAAGGGAGGGAAAAGGGAAAAATCTCATGGAGCCTGAAACAGGATTGTACATGAGAGAAACACAAGTCACACTGCTAAAGGAATGAAGTCGACTTTGGGATCCAAAAATAAAGGTCCTGTCCAATGAACCACCTGTATATCTAAAATAATGGGTATAGAAAAATGCACCTGGTTTCCAAGCTTTCCTGAAGGAAGCATATGAATAGGGATAGGGAGTTGAGTTATCCTGTGCAATGATGTAATTCCATACAATCAGCATTTGCTACTTCGAGTTGTCAGCTTCTATTTTTCACCTATGTATTGTTTTGCAATTATTGCCTAGCCACAGTTTTATCAGAGCAACATAAAAACACACTTTTTCTCATTTTTCTTCAATTAACCTTGATTTATATTTCTTAAATGGTGAAGGATTCCTCAAAGATTTTGGAAGGATTCTGAGTAGAACTCCCATCAATGCCATTCAGAAAATGGAAACTGACAATCAAAGGTAGTGTAAGGACAGGTTTTATTTGAGCTATTCCCATTAAATTCTACTCATGTGGTTAATAATATAAAAATTGTCCAGGTGACTTGGGATGGAAATGTACCTAGAATTTGCTTGAAGTGTGATTCCATACAAACTACAATTGGGGGTATAAGTGGTACATTTTTGTCTAGTATGTTTTCCTTTGTAAATTATATACATACCACATACATATATGTATATATAATTTATATATACAAAACAAACTATATATGTGTCTATGTGTGTGTGTGAGTGCGTGTGTGTGTGTATCCCAATATTACTAACGCTATTGGGTCAAATTTTTTCTTCTGCGCTAAGTCAAAAACATACAATAATGAGGCCTCTGAGGGATGGGACCTCAGCCATGAAGTTGGGGGAAGAACTGAAGGCTTCCACAGCTTGTTTAAACCATTAGAGGTCTTTCTAACATTGATTTTCACTTTCATTTACCCTGTATTCTCTAACATATGTTCCATGGAGGTTATTAAGTTTACTTTAAAGAAGGGTGCCCCAATTAAGTGAGCTTTGGAAATGCTGGATTAAACAAAATTCACTAAGATTTCTCAGAGCCTTAAATATATAACTGTGCTTTGTGAATCCTCAAGAGAGAAAGATAATAGCTACTATTTTCCAAACATTTTGACCAGGAATCTCTTTTTCATTGTTGTTTTCCCAGAGCACCTCCAGGCAAGTGTTCCACAGAGCACACTTTGGGAACCCATGACTTTTGTCAGTAAACACTTACTGAACCTAGCTTATGGGACAAGTTCCGTGCTGGGAGTTCACGGTTTCAGAGAATTATGGTTCATTATCAACCACACTGTAGGAAGAGACTTTGCCAAATTCACATTTATGAACCTAATTGTCACAGTGTCTGGTGCTCAGTAAGCAGATGCTGAATGAATGAATGAAATAATCTGAAGATTTATACCAAAGTGCCATTGTGCAGATTATTATATCAGTTTTTAGGTTTATTTCATATTCTAAGGAGGAGATTCTAATATAATGTTTCCCAAAGTTTCACTGTCACCCAGCCTCCCTAAAATTCTGCTCAGGGGAAGAACTTAAAGGAAGAGAAGTAATTTAATTTCATGAAAGATTAAAGAGATCAAAATTCATGTGCTTATATATAATGACCATGCTACTGACTCACTATTAAAGCTGTGGGGAGCATTTGTACTATTAATAACATGTTTCTTTCTTTCATAGTCTCTACCCAACTCCACAAAACAAGACAGAAAACCTATGTGTGCACATAACACACACATCCACAGACACACAATATCAACTCCATCACAGAAAGGCATAAATAGAGCCTAGCTACAGCTAAGAGTTATATAGTTTATTGGATTACAGAGATTACTCTGTCCAGGGCTAACTGAACTTTTATTATTATTATCGAGTGACATACAACATCATGTTAATTTCAGGTATACAACACAATAATTTAATACTTGTATGTATGCAAAATGATCACCACAATATGTCTAGTTAACATATGGACATAGTTATAAGCATTTTCTTCTTGTGATGAGAACATTAAGATCTATTCTCTTAGCAGCTTTCAGATATGCTGCTATACTATTCTTCAACAGTGTTATTAATTAGAGTCATCATACCATACATTACATTCCCCTGCCTTATTTATTTTAAGTGAAGTGGTCTTGTAAAGACTTCATGCATAGGATGCCTCAGGTACATATGTATCAGATATTACCACCATACTCCAAAACTGACATTCTCAATCATTTTAAAGTCTCTAGACCTTCTTTTCGTACATATCTAGATGGCATATGCTTATAAAATATATCAATTTAAATTAATTGTGTTTGAGGTCTGTATTAAGAATTCTGGGGGAAACAAAAGAATTCTGAGACAGCTCAAGGATCTAGATATGCCACTGACCAGAATTATAAATAAGTGTACTAATAAATAGTGACTAAACTATCTAACTAGCTACACGCCATGGTCATGAAGACATTTAAGTGAATAGGGACATTTCTTTCTCTATACTGCACTTTTTGCTCAAAGATAGGAGACCCTCTAGATAGTCACTCTATTAACTTGACCCTACCTCCAAAATTTCCTATCTTAAAAAAAAATCAGGATCAAAAATCCATTGACTTCTATAGACGTGTTCAGGAAAAAAAGAGCACTCTGATTTCATGTGACTACAAACAGCAATTGGGCATACAAATCCAAAATTCAGTGGGTGATACATACAGATGGGTCACAGCTACTTTCAGTCCTCCTCAACAGAGCATTTCCCACCATCATCCCAGGCCCTAATGAACTAAGCAGTTTACTCAGAACAGACATATGCCACTAAGTCACCACTGAGGCACGCATCAAAGATCTAGAAGCGATGCCAGAGCCAGAATGGTCAAACAGGTACTTTTCTAGAGTTAGCCATAAGGTTGAGTCTGGGGGATTAGCTAAGGCATGAAAGGTCCCCCAAGCACACAGGTCTACAAATAACAGCTATAACAAAGAAGAGCTACCCAAGGAGTTCTGATATTAGAATAGGAACTTTTCTTTTCCATTCACTGAGCTGTAAGCAATAGTTGAGGTCAGTTAAATCTCACCACCAAGTAACTCTGTGTCTAGCCATGGTGGTAACTCAATAAATGTTAGAGAACTGGATTTTTCTTGGCAATACTGGGGTCAACTGATGATGGGATAGATTCATCCTAGAATGATTAAAAGCCAACAGCTGTTAGACCAGTGGCCTCAGGCAACTTTTAGAGACATTTCTAGGAGCAGGTAAGGGGGAAAATGCAGCCAGTAGACACCACACATTATCAAGGACCTACAGCAGAACAGCGGCAGAACAAAGTTATTTGCCATGCAGAACTTGGTAGCCAACAAAGCTGGGAAATGAGCTGACAGTGGGTTGATGTCAGGGATGCAGCAGAGAAAACAGGTGGAGAGCCCAGAAAGTAGGTGAAATGCAATTATTCTAGCAGCAAACTATAGAGCACAGTCTGGGCAAGAAAGTCTTCATTAATAGGGAATTCTTGCAACAAGAAGTGAAATGTAGACACCCAGGTTTCCAACAAAGCTAGAAAAGTCCATTGAGGCAACTGCGGTAACAAACGGTCCTTAGTTACCAGTACAAAAAACACCACAAGAGCTTGATTTAAAACGTAAGGACAAAAGCCTATCAGTGGCTGCCCAGGAAAGGGGTAAGTAGGGATTATTAACAAGGGGCACAAAGGAACTTTTGAGGGTAAAAGATGTGTTCCTTATTTTAGTTGCGGTGACCATTTCATGGGCATACCAATATGAGCGAAACCTATTATATCACATGCTTTAAATGTGCTTTTATTGTTTGCCAATTAAACCTCAATAAAACTTTTTTTTTTTAATTTAGAGAAAGAGAGTATGTGTACACAATCAGGGGAGGGGACAACGGGAGAGGGAGAAAGAGACAGAGAGAGAGGGAGAGGGAGAGGGAGGGATGAAGGGAGGGAGGGAGGGGGGAGAGAGAGAGAGGAGAGAGAGAAAAAGAGAGAGAGAGAGAGAGAGAGAGAGAGAGAGATCTTAAGCAGGCTCCACACCCAGCACAGAGCCCAATGAGAGTTTCAATCTCACACCTCTGGGATCTTGACCTGAGCTGAAATCAAGAGTCATATACTTAACTGACCAAGCTGCCAGGCACCCAAACCTCAATAACACTCTTAAATGAAAAACACAAAAGGGGAAAATGGGAAAAAACAAAAACAAGACTAACCCCAAGTCTAGAATCAATGTTCAAGGTCTAAGCATGAGGAATAGTGAAGCTGAAGATACTAAACTCTGAGGATGTAGCAGTTCCCTTGTCTGCTGTGGCAAAAGAGAGGAACGGTGAGTCACAGAGATGTGACTTACCTACCAGTGTCTGCACTTATTCTGCCTGGCACTCGTACACAATTCTGATTAGATGAAAAGGTCCCACAGTGCAGATGTACAAAAGGTCTGCTGACCAGGGAGGCTCCAGGGAGCTGTTTTCAGGGGCCTCACAAGGCAACACTTATTCAGTTTGTGCACCTACCCTGGTGGATACAGGCACCTGTGTCCATTGTTAATTAGGATCTGGTCTGAATTTCTGATGGTGCTTGGAAATTGATCTGTTGCCTACCAAGAAGATCCTATCTCTCATCAGTAGACTCACACAAGTCAAGCTCTAGAGACCTATGTATAAAAACTAACTGCTCATTTAATTACTTATAAGAGACAAGTTACTCTCATTCAGATCTAAATCCTTGGGTCTGGCTTCCCAGGAGTTTTCTGTGCAAGGCCAGAGCTTCATGTCAAAGTGAACTCTAATCAGAAGTTTAAATGAATCAGATCAAGGGGAATCTGCTGTATGGCTGGCAGGTTCGACGACATCACCTGACATAGCCATCTTGACCACAGCATGGCATTACCAGGCTGAGGTTCTCTCTCCCTTACGTGAGCCAGCATTTGCTACCGGAATACTCCCCTTTTTCTGTTTTTATATGTGATTAGCCCCTCCTCTGGTAAACATACTATGTGCGTAGATTTGCCATAATAGTGGCTCAGCTTATAGCCAAGTATTTCGGAACATGAAAATCATTCCATCACTGTAAGGAGACTTCACTCATCTGTGGTCTGACACAATAGATGTTGACTTTACAGCCTGATCCTCAGGAGGAATTCTTTTTGTCTACTTGTATGTCCCTGGATAGACATCTGTAACTCCCAAGAACTGACAATAGGATATATCCGATACAATTATGTTTCACAAATTAGGTAGTTCAAAAAGTAAGTATTCTAGAGCATTAGAAACATGTAACCACATATCGTACCTGTCAAAACTCTCCAACAACCAAAACACCATTTACCTGAATCGTTCAGTTCTCTGATACTGCTGGCAAAAGTTTTTGCTCTACTATTGGAAAATGAGACCTTTGGAATGGGTGCAGATCAATCTGCCTGGCCAGAAAGCATAGCAGACTTTCCTTCTTCACTACAAACGCAAATCAGAATGGAGACACTCCCATCTCCTTGGTGAAAATTCATAGGACACAAAGGAGGAACTTGGGCGTGTTGAGATCAGTACTCAGAAAGATGGCTTCGGAAGCCTGTGAAAATTAGAGATATGTGTCCTCTCTGGCCTCTTAGATTATTTTGATCACAACGGGTTAGAAATTATAGGACTCGAGACAGTGTTGAGTCAAGGGATATTAGTCTCCCCCAAATCTCTGTGCTAAGCAATATCAAGTTATTACCCACTCAAGGTGAGGAGTCTTCAAGAGACAGAGCAACCTTGAACCCCAAGCTGCAGGGAGGTGGCTCGCCTGGAAGTGGGGTACCAAAAGAACAGCTCTGACCACAGCCGGTAGCGAACCCCTGAGAAGAACCACCTCAGGATTTCTTTTTTTTTGTTGTTTTTTGTTTTTTTGTTTTTTTTTTGTTTTTTTGTTTTTTTTTTAACAAATAGTTTATTGTCAAATTAGTTTCCACATAACACCCAGTGCTCATCCCCACAAGTGTCCTCCTCCATGCCCACCCCTCCTCCCCCCCACATCCATCAGTCCTCAGTTTTTGTCAGCATTCAAGAGTCTCTCATGGTTTGCCTCTCTCCCTTTCCCCCACCATTTCCGCCCTTCTTCTCCGCCTTGGTCCTCCGTCAAGTTCCTCCTAATCCTCCTATACGTGCACACATATGATATTTGTCTTTCTCTGCCAGAACCACCTCAGGATTTCTAGCCAAGAAAGCTGAAGAGGGAAATAATCTGATTCATTCTAATACCTTCCCGGGGGGGTGGGGTGGGGCGGGGAGGGGCTGGCCATGTGATAACATCCAGTCACAACTTCTGTGATCTTTATTTGAAACACGCATTTCTCCCCAGTTCATCTATCACAGCATTTACAGTAAAAGAGTAATGAGTCAGGATTTTATACAAAGAGATTGAGAGGATTTGTCGCCATCACACATTCCTCTCCCCTAATGTCTGTATTTTAGGGAGGGGCGGACATGCCTCTAAAACACCTTAGTTGAAAATGATGGACCGTCACCAATCTGCCAACCTCTGTTACTTCTCCTGAGCAGTGTAAGGCATCTCAGGTCCCATTTAAAGATCAGACCTGAAGACCGCCGTAGAAAATATTGTCATATGGACCTTGAGCCTGCCGTTGTCCACAGAAGGAAGGGCCAGCCAAATGCCGAAAACTGGCACTTACACATATGGGAAGCAGTGAATCAGGTGGACAATTTGTTCTCTTTGGCTCTGAAGATCAAGTTGGGAATTAAGTGACCACAGTGGTCTGAGAATCAGGGAATGAGGGCCATAATAATTCCCAGAATGACAAAATTGCAGGCTTTTGTCAATAAAAGGGACATTAGAGAACCTCGAATCCAGTGATTTGTGAGCCCTTTTTAAAACTAGAGCTTTATTTTAATTTTTTAAACAAAATTGTACACAGAAACACTACATAAAATCATATAATAATGAAACAGAACAGGTAGAAGCAGATACCCAAGGCTCTGAAGAAAAGCAGCTTGCAAACCACTGGTGAGTGATATTCCCTCATTTCATACATGGAGGGACTGAGATGCCTTCTCCAGAGTTACACATAGGGTAAGCGGCAAGAAACTGGTCTTCTAAACCCTAGTCTAGCACTTGCCCTTATGAAGCAAAGCTGCCCTTCCAGAAAAGACCCCATGGAATTGAGGGAAACCAGTGCCTACTGTCCCTAGTCACACTGGTACCCAAGCAGTAGTAGCTGGAGGCATAGTATGAGTGGTAGCCACCGCAGGGCTCATAGCAGCAGCGCCAGCAGCAGCAGCAGCATAGGGGTAAGTCATATTCATAGATGATGTGAAAGGTTTCACTTTCTATCATTCGCTAGTCAGAGCAATGATGCAAGGTAGATAGGGAAGAATATCATTATCCTCATTTTACAGATGAGGAAACAGGTCTAGAAAGGTTAAGTGACATACCTCCTCAAGGTTATTCGTACTTAGTAGCCGAGCTGGGTCATCAAGCTCCAAATCCTGTGCTCTTGTCCCTGACTCTACAATGTTGTCCTTCTATTTCAAGTACCAAACTTTCTCAATTCCCTTCATTTAAAAACAAAACAAAACAAAACAAAAAACAAAAACTTGTGAAAATCCAGCTGATCTAAGAAAGGAGCCATTCTGCTTGGCATCACATCAAGAGTTGGAATTGAATAGATTCAGATCCTCCCCGATGAGGACTCTAGTGGGCTGAGCGATGAGAAGTGTCTGCCAAAGCAGGGGACCACAAAAGTCATCTGTGTAGACTTTAAACATTTTAGTTTCGCTGTAAACTTCTAAAAGTAGATTACCGGCCAATCTTCTGATGTAGACCTAAACCTGTCTTTGAATCAGCAGTTGGGAGTTCAAGTAGCTGTTCTTACAAAAACCACACCCATAGTGTCCATCAGCTAGTCTCTGATTTCAGTTTCTTTCAAATGGAATGAGAACTAGATACTTGTAAAGCCATCTGAATGGAAAGTGCTCTTAATTTTTATGATCTTCCTCCAATCCTTTGCAGATGTCTTACACATGCCTAATTCAACAGCATATTTTTTTTAGTGCCTTGCTTTCATCGAGTAGCCCCAAAGTGTGCATTTCAATAGCAGAGGAACAACTCCCTTCTTTTTGCAGTAATATTTCATCAATTAGTAGATATTTAACTCAATCACACAATAACAAGAACAATCTGCGTAAGCCCACTGGAAAACAAACACACCAGACTACATGTTAGCAAATACCTCCACTGATGGTGGCAGTTCGGGGAAGTGTAGCCTTCCTAGCCACACACACACACCCAGCTGGCTGTGCACACTGTCTGGATGCTTTACCATTGAGAGAAGACAGTGTTTACTCCCACAGACTGTTAGGCAGAGGTCTGTCCAAAGAGCTTGACCTAAATTCTGAAGTAAATGACCTCAGTCATGTTATTTCTGAGGATGTGCTGGGAAGTTTCTTTGGTACACTGGTATCTGAAAGAAAGAAAGGAAGGGAGGGAGGGAGGGAGGATGGGAGGATGGAAAGAAAGAAACAAACAAACAAAACGACTCTTCTTCATCCATCATTGCACCTATAATTAATACAGGATGCTTCACCTTGAACAGATCCCTGAGGAAATGTCACTGCCCAGACCATAGTAGGAGGAGAACAGACCCTGCTTCCAAAATATAACATGTGATGCCTTCCTTAAGCATTCTGAGCCTGGTCAATTATATGGCTCTCAACTCATGGAGTGCTGTATGTGGTATGTGAGTTGTAAATGCACAGGCATTTAGAAAACAAACGTAAAATGTGAATATGCTTTAAATTGGGTACTCTTATCATCACTTCATCCTTCCCAACAGTGCCCTTTCTCTCTCTGCACCACACCTCTTCCAAGAATCACTTCCAGCCCTGGACCATCGCTGTTCACATGCTTAGATTTGTCTAGGACTTTAGGGGCCGCAAGATCCACACCGATGCTGTGGCTTAAGACCCACGTGCCGGATCAACCTTAGGATGTCCTAAAAAGGACCCCAAACCTTGGTGTGTACCCGGCATCAGAAACTGTAGAGCAAAGAGAAAATGTGAACTGGTAGCTGCAGTCCACACAAATGCTCCATTACCTTTGGGACGGTCCACTTGCAAAATGGCAATATTTTTGTGTGCCGGCCTCGAAGTGCCCGCTCGAAGAATGCTGGTGGCAAAGCTGTATTTCTGCTTTGAGGGCTTTTCTGAAGAATGCATTTAGGTGGGAGCTAGCCTTTTCTTCCAGAAACAGTGAGGGCTATCCGTCAATCTACCAGCAAGCCGCTCATCAGGTTCACTCGACAAAGGGTTAGGGCAGCAAGCCCCCACAATAATGTGGAAACAGAAATATTACAAAGTAAAGGCTTATAAAATAATAAAAATTCTACTTACTCCAGATACCTCCCTGTGCCTTTGGCAAAATACCTTAAGCATTCCACATACGGCGGGCATTGTCTTTATAAGATGGCACCTCATAAAATGGTATTAAATATCACCAACGGGGCTTCATATTTCATCCGGCAGGGTTTAGGCCAGGCATGTTCTATATCACACATTATTAGAATGACATCTGCTTTGCAAGTTGTGTACCCAGGAGCCTACCCGGATCACTCATTTCAGCACTCATTCTCGAGGCTTCTGTGCCTTCATAATGCCTAATATGTTTAACTCATTTTGAACAGAAGTCTAAAGGCTGCCACGGCCCTCTGGCCAAAACTGTAGCTGTCAGACAACGGTGCCAGCTATCATACATTCCTCATTTATCATTAGTGGCGATGCAGTTGTACAGAAAAATGTACCCACTGTACTGAGAGCCTGTCAATTGTTCCCCCCTATAAAACTCCTCTTCTCAAATAGGGACATTTCTCTGTGGAGGCCTTGCCATTACATTTCGCTCCTGTTCCCACAACACTGAATTTATAATGCAAAGAAAATGGGGAACATATATTCATCCAAATGGCCTCTCTGCTACGAGACGAATAAGGAGATCAGCAATGGCAGCGTTGGTGCAGGACTGCACACGTGCCATTGGGGGAAATTAATAGAATCAGTCCAGAAAGAGAAGGAAAAAAGAGAGAGGGAAAAATCACCCACAGGTTTTGTGCTGAGGTTGGGTCTTGAGTAATAAAGGCATGCGTCTGAGAGTGGCAAATCTCTTCAGAATCGCAGTTCTGCCACCAGAGTAGGATGTGGGTGCTACAAACCTGCCCCCATAAATCTGGAGGTGAATTTCTCCAACTTTCTGCTCATTTGATTCTTGACAATGGTTCCTCAGGTCTCCTCCACCCCCGCCCCCACTCCCCCGCCCCTTGTAAACTGGGCCTTGAAATCAGCTTCCAGACCCAGAGGCCACCCAGGTCTCTCACCCATGTTTACCGCATGTGCATGGAGGGTCTTTAGATTTTTTTTAAAAAAACAGTCAGATGGTGCCCCTGATTATCGTTCTCATGGAGCTTGTGATGCCTATCAGGGCTGTGAAGATCTGCCCTCACCATTCTGTTCTCCCTCTATCCCCACGGCTGCCTCTCTTCCCACTCACACATTTTGGCCACCCCTCTTGTAATTCTGTGGGGAGGAAAATGGACGCAATTAAATGTATTTGAGATGCCTCTAGGTTTGTGCCAGTGTCTTCAAAGAGAGAGCGTTAAAGTGGTTACGGTAATGATAACGCATCCTGTTGACTTCAAAGAGAAAAGCCTGGCAAATGGATTTATTCCCATGCTATTTTTGTCAGAGCAGTTATTATCCCATTTTACCGATGGGAAAACAGAGTGCCTTGCCTAAGGGCATGGACAGGAATCAGTTCTAGAAAGAGAATGAAAAGCACTGCCACAGGCTTCTGAATCTTGCCTGAGTTCAGACCAGTTTCCTTCCAGCAGCAACAAATCTCATCCTCAGAGACAGCAAACCTCAGGGTAGGTAAGTGCAGCCATAAAGAAATAACCAACTTTGACACACCCTGTAAGGACACCAAATGAGAAGTGGATAAATCAAGGGGTAAAGATCCATTCTCTATTGCCCTTTCTTCTCCAGAACCCAATCCTGCCTTTATCAGAGGTATAACCTGTTCCCAGGGCTGGATGGATGCACTGGAACAGCTTGGAGCACACAATGACCAGCCCTTGGTGAACAAACATTAACAACTTCTCTGTCATCCACCCCTTGAGGTTTCCCCCTCGTTCCTGGATGGAGAAAGTAGTCAAGACCCCCCAAAGGCCCAGACAAGCTCTATGGCTAAGGACTCCTGCTGAATATTCTTTAAGACATACATTGGCTGGCTCTCCACAACCTTTTACACAAAGTGTGCCCGACATTTTCTAGTCTCTAGGCCAGAGGTCTCCAATCTATCTTTTCTCATTTCCACAGCTCTGTTTCTCCATTCCAGAACTTTCTTCCTCTTCTCTCCCAGTTGTTTCCAGGAGCTCGCACATCACTGGCTGAACAACCTCTTCTCTGCCCCAGTGTTTTTTTTTGTTGTTTTTTTTTTTTTCAAAAACCACCCTTTAAGGGGCGCCTGGGTGGCTTAGTCGGTTAAGTGTCCGACTTTCGCTTGGGTCATGATCTCGCGGTTCGTGGGTTCGAGCCCCGCGTCGGGCTCTGTGCTGACTGCCAGCTCAGAGCCTGGAGCCTGTTTCAGTCTGTGACTCCCTCTCTCTCTGACCCTCCCCTGCTCACGCTGTCTCTCTCTCCTAGAAAAAAAAAAAAAACACCCTTTACTAAAAAATACATGCCCTGGAAACACATGATGATTAAGTGTCCTCCTGGTTATAGTCTCAAAATATAGTCTCTGAGTTCCCTAATCTTCTTTAATTTTCTCTCCCTTTCCTCCAAATCACCTTTCACCTTGTTTCACCCACTTGCTCACAGTGATCCAAGGTTATGTATTCAGAGCATGTTCTCTGTCCGATCCTCACAGGGAATTTATGGTTTCTAGTGGAGCTGTTCCACTGAAGACTTGATCAACTTTAATATTTGTCTTATATCCTTTGGCACTGTTCATTCCAAGTCAAGGCTGGCAACTTAGCACTGCCGCTGGATTAGAGATAAATGGGTCAATTCAGTTCAATTCAAAAAGTGCTACAGTGCCATGTAATTCATTAAGCACTAGAGGTACATAAGACATCGCTCCTCTCCTTAAGGGGCTTATAGTTTAGTTGGAGAGATACGAAGGATGCCTGTGAACTTGATATATAATACTGCAGAGCAATAAAACCATAACAGTCTAAGAAAACGGTAAGAACAATAAAAGGTCAGAAGACTGGACTATGCAGACAAGAAGGAAAAGGAAGCACTTTATGGAGAACATGAGTCGTGTTCTGAACTGGAAGGAACTGGAGGGTCTGAATGATTAGAAAGGGTGACGGAGGACATTTCAACAGGGAGTGACAGCAGGATGAGAATCCATGAATTAAGCCACTGCCTTTAAGCCATTTGAATAAACAGAAGACAATAACCTTATGGATAGTCAAGTTTTGTAGCTCATTACCTTAGTCATGGCTTGGAGGACTTTCTTTCTTTCTTTTTTTTTTTTTTTTACAAATAGTTTATTGTCAAATTAGTTTCCACATAACACCCAGTGCTCATCCCCACAAGTGCCCTCCTCCATGCCCACCCTCCTCCCCCCCACATCCACCAGTCCTCAGTTTTTGTCAGCATTCAAGAGTCTCTCATGGTTTGCCTCTCTCCTTTCCCCCCACCATTTCCACCCTTCTTCTCCCCCTTGGTCCTCTGTTAAGTTCCTCCTAATCCTCCTATACGTGCACACATATGATATTTGTCCTTCTCTGCCTGACTTATTTCGCTCAGCATAACGTCCTCAAGGTCCATCCATGTTGCTACACATGGCCAGATTTCATTGTTTCTCATTGCCATGTAGTATTCCATGGTATAGATAAACCACATCTTCTTGATCCAGTCATCTGTTGATGGACACTTAGGCTCTTTCCACTTTTTGGCTATTGTTGAGAGTGCTGCTATGAACATTGGGGTACACGTGCTCCTATGCCTTAGCATTTCTGTATCCCTTGGGTAAATTCCTAGCAGTGCTATTGCTGGGTCATAGGGGAGTTCTATTGTTAGTTTTCTGAGGAACCTCCACACTGTTTTCCAGAGGGGCTGTACCAGTTTACATTCCCACCAACAGTGTAGGAGGGTGCCCGTTTCTCCACATTTGGAGGGCTTTCTATGTCTTTTTTTCCTGCAGCCAACATCTTCATTGGTTCAACCATAAGAAACTGAAGAACCAAGTAGCACATGCATTTCCACTGGGCTGGCGGCTCTGGGGGACCAAGAACACGCTTTCACCAGGGTGATCAGCTGGCCAGAGTAATCATGCCTCTGTCTATAAACTGTCAGGGAGCAATGAAAGGTAAAAGGGAGTGGTCTTGGACCATGCTGATAGAAACAACATGGCATCTTCTTCATACATGCCAGCCACTCTCTTTCTGGTCTATGGGTTTTCTAAGTGAAGCCATACCCCTACAATATTGTCATAGTAAGGTTTAGAGAAGATGCTGTAAATTTCTGCACGAATGTCCAACGTCAACAAAACTGCTACCTTCCTAAGTTGTCCCACCCACTGCATCATCCCCACCACCCAGAGCTTTGATCTAAGGTGTCTGTGCTGGGGAGACAAAGAAACAAATATATGCTGAAAGAATATGTACATTTTACCGGGAGATTATCTCTAAATTTGAAATTCAGAAGTGCAATGCATCTCCAATGGTAGTATTTCAGACACTGTAACAAGTTGACTAAATAGTTGTTTCTTGCTTGTTGGGAAGTCGGTGGGGGAGACTCTGAGTTGCCCCTAAATCATCGTATGCGAGGAGTCTTACTCTGCCTAACTATATGTTCACTGTCTACGTCAGCATCAATCTTTACCCAGAAAGATAAAGACCTAGAGAAGTCCAAGGTCCAAGTCCTTCCAAGACAAGGACTTTATTTGATCGTTACTTCCTGAAATCCTAAAGCTGTCAGATACTCTACATTGAGCAACTCACTGACCAGCCCCCCTAGGTCCTCCAACTTAGGCTATTTGGATAGTGCTTTAAACCAGCCCTGAGAAATATAAATTACAGACTTCTCTGGCCTCAGAAATCCCACCATCTGTCGCAAAACCTTTCTCCATGCCTTCCTGGCAGTCATTTCAATTTCCATGACAAGGGGGGAAAAAAAAGTCATGGTCTGTGCCACAACTTGAAGGTTCATTTAATGTAGATTTTGATGAGTGAACTGTACAATAACCCCAAGTTGGAGGTGTATTTTTTATACTGAAGGTGAGAGACCAATTAGTAGCTCTAACTCCTTAAGCAGATGGTTATCATATGATATCGGAGGTGCCTGTCCTGTCCTTTGCCATTAGAAAGTCATCTTTTTCCTAATATCTTTCTCTACAAAGGAAAGATATTATGCAGACAGACTGCATGGACTAGATAACTCTATGAAGTTCAGTTTTTAGCAGGACATTGGAGCCTGGGAATCTTGTTCTTGAATTACTGGTCACTATAGCTCCTAAAACTGCCTCTAAGATAAAATGCAAGTGGAGAGTTTCAGAGCATGCAGAGAAATAAAGCTGATAAGATTCTCTGGGCCTGGGCTCCATCCCAAGCTGGAAATGGTACATGTGTGACAATCGTTCCTCAGTTCTGTAAGGGATCCTCCACTTATGTGGTTCAAAAATGCACGCTATAGAGAAGCAGCATGGAACTGGGAGTCAGAGGAAGCTGGTTTAAATCCCAGCTCTGTCCTTCGCAAATTGGGGCTTGAATTCCCCAGCCCCCGTCTCCCACCTGCAGGACTGGACTAATACTAACAGCTTTAAAGAGAGATGAAGATTAGGTGAAACTTCAAGTAAAAAGTCGTGATGCCGGACACTCTTGTCTTCCCTCAAAATATCAGGGAGAAGACCACCACACCAAGCACTGACGCAGAGGAAGTTAGGAGTCAAAACACAAGGTCATCTGGATAGTCGTCTGGTTGCAGTCAATGCAGTCGTTAGAACCCAGACTCCAAAATCTGATACATGTGGGCTTGATTCTCAGTCGCACCACTTATTAGATATGAGCATGGGCAAGATATGTAACTATTCTGAACCTCAGTGCCTTCATGTGTAAAAGGGGACAATATCTACCCTGTTCATAGGATTCATATGATGATTAAAGGAGAGTGCCTGGCCCATGATAAACATATATTTTCCTCCTTCATATCTCCCTTCCATTCCCCCCTTTCCTCTTTCTTCCCCCCTTCACTGTCATCCACTCTCTGACATACTCCAACCTTCTATCATTTTCAGTATCCAGAATGGACTATACTGGGACTTCTGCCCCTGGAGACCCCCGAGCATTCCTCTGTACTCAGAGTGCAGTGCTCCATCCTTGGGATAAAGAAACAATGACACAAGGAACTCTTAGGATCTGGCTAGGTGTTGCTGCTTGCCAGGTCCTTGGTACCGAGTTCAAATCCTCTCCCTCTTGCTGGGGGAGAGTTTCTTCACCTACAAAGTGAGAGGATAAATCAGGATTTTCTATACATCCACAGACTGAGACTCCTAGCTGAGATCTAAGCTGCCTCCTCATGCAGCCTCCGCCTTCTGAAAGTCACCTTTCTCTCCAGCCATCAAAGCACTACCCAGGGATCAAATTCTAGCTCAATGCCTTGTACTACTTCCCAAATGTTTACCAAATTCATGCACAAAGGCACACTGAGATAGGACCACTGAACGGGATTTACCGGGAGTCTGCTCTGGTCCCCATTACATCATAGATTCTATCCTGATGCCTCCATCTTCTGAATTTTCATGGTCTCTCAGTACACACAAAACAATGTAGTCTTTAGTCTATTTACCAGCTTCTTGAAGGCAAAAAGAAACTGTTTTTATTATTAAACCTTACTGCCTAACCCAGCACCTGGCAACATACAAATGTTTCATAAATGCCTCCTGAAAACTTGCATGATTAAGTGACTGAGGTAATTACCTTGCAGGAAAATTTTGGCTAATGACTAGGTAGCAAATCCATTGAGGCCAAGGATTTTGAGGGTTTTTTTTGTATCCTATACAGCATCTAGCACTGGGTACAAAATGTAGTAGGTATTCAAAAACTTATGATGGTCTTTATATTACAGACATTATCCCTATTTTTATGATAACTCTTCTGGAAAACTCGAGTACTGAGGGATGGTCTTCAAGTAAAGCCCAGAACTAGAATGGCCTCAAGGGCTGACACGACAAGGACCATCAGCTTGAAAAGCTCTTGGAGCTACTATGTAAAGAAATAAAGCAGCTCTCCAAAAGGTTATATAAAAATGCCCTAAGGTCCACATGCATATAAACAAGCAGTTCAGAAATACCTTTCCTCACCACCACCGAAAACGTCCCCTCCACATTTGGAGTCCAACTTTGGAGGACATGCCTTCTTCAAGGACTTCCCTGACACTCAGCTTCTTTTTCCTTGTATAAAATGTTACAGATGTGGGATCAGGGCACATGGGGAGGAGGATGGCAATGCACTTTTTGCCTTGAGCCCTGTGCCTGCCCAAAAGATAGTTGAAAGCCTCTAGGAATGGCTCTTATTTTTTTAGTTTTTTAATGTTTTTTTGCTGTTGTTGTTTTTGCGAGACAGACAGAGACAGAGCATGAGCACGGAGTGCTAGAGAGAGGGAGAGGGAGACAGGCTCCAGGCTCTGAGCTGTCAGCACAGAGCCCAATGCGGGGCTTGAACTCAGGAGCCATGAGATCACGACCTGAGCCAAAGTCAGACGCTTAACCAATGAAGCCACCCAGGCACCCCTAGTAATGGCTCTTATTAAAGTGGGCTTTCCTCCTCCCCTGCACCCCCTCCTCTTTCCCTCCCTCTTTCTTCTCTCTGGCTCTTCCTCCTCTTTTTCCTTCCTTACCTCATCCATTGGTGATCGTTCTCTACAAATGACTTATACCAAAACACATGCTACAAACAGGTTTCCTGGTTTCAGCGGTTAGCCCATTCGAATATCCTGCTAGAGCAGGTACAGCAGTACTCTGCTTACTCTTGACCAGCAAGCACAGCCTACTTCCTGGTTTTTAAAGAAGGCCACAAGAAGTCAGTTAACTCTCTAGTGAAGAATGGGATCCTGGGACACTGAAGCTCCTGCTGTCTGATTAAATATTGAGGAAGAGAGTCCATGGATTGACTCACCCTCTGTAAAATAAGGTTTGAAATAAAACCCCTGAAGGGCCACACCCCCTAGTCTGCCAGGGGCCATGCCCTTCAGGGCAGGACAGTTATAATTAATTGAGCGATCCCACAGAAAGCATGCATGCAATGAAAAGCTCTACAAGCATCACCCTTATATGCATCTACTAAAAATCAGCTGAGCATTCAAAGGGTTAAGTCAGGATCAGCAGACCAAGGAGGCCAATTCTGCCTGTGGCTCCCACCAGTCAAGTCTGTTGCTGAGGGCTATAGACACAGCTTGTACTTTCGACTCAGCACAGTCATTTTTAAGGAAATAATCACTCCAAGTTTACAGTGGCATCAAACTGATAATCTGGAAGTGTGATTGCTTCCCCAGTTAACTAATCAATCCCCTATCTTTAAGGGTAGAGACAGAGAAAGTATATATGAGCAGATCAATAATCAAGTGAGCTCCCTTTCTTTTGTTTGTTTTTATAGATCACAGATATTTTCTTGAGTAAATTTTTAAATCATAGAATATAATAAATGATTCTTATGTGTGTTTTTTTTCTTTTCCTATTCAGGATTACTGTACAAATTGATGGTAGGTATATTCCATTACCATGTGTGTACACAGACACCTTTTCTGAATACCTACTAAGTGCCAGACACAGAACTGAGAACTTTTAAACACATGTTCTCATTTCATTGACAGCTCTTTCATCTACATAGGATGCCCAAGTAGAAGAGTTGATATTTTAAGGTCTCTCCTAAGTTTTATCTTTTCTGCTGTGATTAGACTATTTCTCATCATCAACCCAAGGTTGATAAATTTTTAGAGAATTTATTTGCCACCCTTCTCCCTATCATTAAGCTCACAGTGGTGCCAAGAAAATCATGCTAAACAGCACTTGTCATTGTTGGCCCTACTTCATCCTGGCATTGAGCTAGACACAGCACACAGGGATTTAGAGAGGTGCCAGCGGCCCTACCTGTTAGAGTATTAGAATCACAGAAGAGCAGTGAAACTCACGCTTGAGGTGAAAATCCCTCAGTGACACGTATGCCTGTTTTACTCTTTCTGCCCATCTGGATACTCATGCATCTATCCACCTGAACACCAGCTGAATGCCTACTACATGCCATCCCTGCCTTCACTGAGCTTCCTGTCTAGGGCAGAAGAAAGATGTCATCAGAATTAATACAATATAAGGCACGATGATCTCAAAGGGAGTACAGACCAGAGCAGCATCGATTTCAAGTAAGAAGACTGGAAAAGGCTTCACAAAGACTGAGTGGAGTCTCATAAGTTCAAAACAGCACTTATAGATATGCTCCCAATTACAAAAGCATCATATGACTAATATCCAATAGATAACATTTGAACATAGAGAAAGTGAACAATATGTGAAAATATAAAAAAGCACAAAATGTAAAATTTCCTTTGATCTGGGCACCGGGACCCCAAAGCTTATAGCAGTGTTATAGATAACAGCCAAAGTATGGAAAGAGCCGAAATGCCCATCAACTGATAAATGGATAAAGAAGATGTGGTTTATATACCTACAATGGAATCCTACTCGGCAATCAAAAAGAATGAAATCTTGCCATTTGCACCAATGTGGATGGAACGAGAGTGTATTATGCTTACGTGAAATACATCAGTCAGAGAAAGACAAAAACCATACGACTTCACTCATATGTGGAATTCAAGATACAAAAAAGATGAACATAAGGGAAGGGAAGCAAAAATAATACAAAAACATACAAAGATATAAACCATTAGAGACTCTTAAATACAGAGAACAAACTAAGGGTCGCTAGAGGGGTTCTCAGTGGGAGGAAGGGCTAATGGATGATGGGCATTAAGGAAGACACTTGTTGCAATGAGCACTTGGGTGTTACATGTAAGTGATTAATCACTAAATTCTATTCCCAAAATCATTATTACACTGTATGTTAACTGACTTGGATGTAAATTAAAAAATAATACTTAAAAAATAATAAAATTAAAAAATTACCCTCAATTTGACCTTCATTGCTTCTTCTACTGAAGTATCTAAAACAAACACTTTAAGTTCCTCCCTCCCACTTTCCAATCTCAGCTTCCAAAGCGTTAACACCACGGGACATAGTTACTATAAGACTTGTAATATGGCGAGACTTGTAATTTGCTCTTATGTAAATATGCCATTCTACCTCCTCTCCCCACTCATGTACAGAGGCTAAGACAACTAGCTCTGAAATCAAACTGGCTGGTGTTAAGTCTCAGCCCAACCACCAACTGGCTGTGTGACCTTAGGCTACTTACTTAGCTTCTCTCTGCAGTATTTTTCTAGAATGTACAGTTAGTAAAAGTAAGTATTCTAGGTCTGTTTTGAAATTTAAACAAAAAAATGAATATAAACAGTACCTGGTACTTAGAAATTCTCAATAAATACAGTAGTAGTGTACATAGGTATACTTTGTTTTAAAAAGGAAAACCAAACTATCTGTAGTATACTGCTCATATTTTCCAACTAATAAAGCTTATTTATCTTTCCACAAATTAGTCCATATTGGTCAATTTGATTCTTTTTCAATGACTGTATTACAGGCTTATTTCAGAGTTGATTTAACCAATCCAGATTATCACGAAGAAACCTGTACCTATACTTTTATGCATTCCTCCTAATATTTGTTTAGGCCGGATTCCTAGAAATGTGATTTCTGGTCACAGGGTAGGTGCACTTGAATTCTGATTAGTTACCAAACCAGCTTTCAAAAAAATTTTAAGGCCCATTGATTCTTTATGCTAATGCTCATTTTTCCTGCCATCACCAACAGTGGCATCTGTTATTGTTTGTACTTGTATTTATTGAAGTATTAGTAGTAATGAATACTGACATGAAATGATTAACTATACAAAAGATGTTAAATGGTATCTAGAACATCAAAATTTAAGGCAAAGATTCTTACTAATGGAGCATCTTTTCATATTTGCTGGTCATAGCTTTCTATTCCTTAAATTTCTTATTATCTTTTGCCTATATTTCTTGTACTTTCTTTTTATTACTGATTTATGGAAGTCTTTGCATGTTTGCATGTTAATCCTATAAGAAATAAACAAATACGTTCTCTCCATCATCACTGGACAGCTCAGTTCCAAACCACCTTATCATATTTCCTTTTCTTCAAATCAATTTTCCTCCCCTAACACCCTTTTAAACCTAATTAGGCAACACTAAACATGCTGATTCTTATGTCCCATCAGACTCTATTCTTAGACCTTTTCACTATAGTATGAATACAAAACAGTAAAGTTTTCTATGACTCATGATACTTTAAGGTCAGCACCCCATCACAGAATAGGAAATGTTAATCCAGTAGGAAAAAAAAATTCAAATATCAGGAAAGAAGAGAGAAATAGCCCTTTCAAAGCAGGTAGTATGTCATAAATCAGAGCATTTTAGGATGCACCAGGGCCTAGAGCTGGGTCTTTGTGTGGTGGCTCTCTGCCTCATGACCAGGCAATTCCAAGCTGGGCAGTGTTTACATGTGCATTTTCTCCACTTTGGCGCAGAAGACTGAGACAACAGTGAAGGTTCCTGCTAATCCAGAGGATCTGAAAACAACAGAACACTAGGCTAGCTCTGTCTATCCATGTCATCTTACAGCTGGGGCGGGGGCGAGGGAGGGAGAGGGGGAAACAGCTTCAGAAATTTTGTCTATGGAGAAATATTATATTCCCAGAATAAAGTTTCTTTGGGAGATAGTGAGTATCATGACATTACTGCATGCACATGCCTAAAATAATTAATGGGACCTTCCCAGAAAAAAATTAAATATGAAGCTTTACTGAATTGATGGATAAATAATAATTAAACATGAAGAAAAAGGAAAAATATAACAGCTCCCTAAAGTGTTTCTTATTGCAGAAATAACATAGCATTATTTGCTATATCTAAAGACATTATTAAGTGGTGCAGAGAATCATCCTATAGTCACATGCCACTGAATGGCACTGGGTTTGCAGGGATTCAGAGACCAAGACACTCAGGGAACCTGGCTCAAGTTCAAAACCCTAGGATCACTCCATTCTTTCCTTCCAAATGAGAGAAAGACATGCTTGGTAGTGTCACGATTTTGGCTATAAGCAGCAGCCTTCTAATTAAAAATAAACTGAGTCCATTATTTCTATTTATAGCTTTCTACAATTTAGCAGCAATATGAAGATAGAAAGAGATGCTGGAAGCATATGTTTAAACATCCCAAATGCTTTTGAGACCATTATTAGACTAAACATCCTGTCAGTGTGTTTCTTTACCTTCAATACCCATCTCTAAAGGGCTTCCCAAGCTGTGTGAGGGCAGCATAAATAGATTTATCTTCAGAAGGAATGGTCCAGAAAAGACATGGCTATAATTAAATTAGTAACTAGAAGGAGCAATGCTCCTGCCTCCAGACAGTCCCTCCTGCAATGCAGTGTACTTTCATTTTTCCCCTGGATATCAGAAGATGGTAAGGATAAGGGAAGAGGGTGGAGGAAGGCAAAAAAAAAAAAAAAAAAAAAGATGAGAAGGAAAATTTCAGAGGGCTTTATGAGTGGATATGTTGGTTGAATTTCAACATGAAAAATGTTCTCTAATATTTGCTGAATGGATCTTTCAAAGACCAATGGCCATCTCTCAACATTCTGAATGCATGTGGCAGTTCTCAAACTCAGCACTATTGGCATTTGAGCCAGATGACTCTGTTGTGAGGACTGTTAGCAGCTTCCCAGACCTCTACCCACCAGATACCTGTAGCACCCCCCTCCCCCACAAACATATACATCCCCCAAGTTGTAAAAACTAAAAACATCTCCAGACATTGTCAATTATCCCCTGGGGGCAAATCACCCCTGGTTCAGAACTACTGGTGAAGGTGAACCATAAGCCTCCACCCATTCATTTATTCACCAAATCTGATCAATATATTCAGGCATCGTTCTATTTAGAACACTGATCTTGTCTCCACCCTCAAGTAATTCCTAGTTTAGCAGCAGAGAGAAACTGTAAACTAAAAAGACATGAGAGATTTGGGTTGACTCCTAAAATAAGGGCCTGCACTCCTTCTTAAGGACATTTGGAAAATGCACCTTTAATTGCAACAGAGGGTATACACTTAGAAAAGTTGTCAGAGAAAAGCCCGTTAAACTTAGTGAGGATTTCTGCTCTGTTAGTAGGTTACATATTAAAGATGAATTTGAAGGCTCTCAGAGAAGCGGTGAGCCTGGCCCCTCTACGTCTTTGCTGACTTCATAAAAAACAAGGGTGCCACTTTGTGACCCGTGAGGGTCTACAAGAAGATTGTGTAACATGCAGTATGCCTTCGATCCAAATAAACTCCCAGATTATTAAAAGGATGTTTTTCCCTCTAGAGGTCAAGGTGAGTCACCGGAGCTTTTTCCCTGTTATTAAGCAAGCACTAGATATACAAGGCTTAGATATTAAAAGGCATTAGCCAAGGCATCATGGCCATCTGGTTTAGAGCAAATGCAAAACTTGAGGGGGAAGCTGCATCACTTACAAAGCAAGTAAATGGCCTGAAATATTAGAAGCCATGTATACAAACCCATTCAAATTTCTGTGGCCAAGTGACAAGGAGGTATAGCCAGCTGTCTGAGCACCTGAGGCCAGCCTCTCCCTAGTGTAATTCCAAATAGAAAAAAACATATAACTACTGACTTACCTTGACCCAGAACTGCCAACAAATCTCTACATTCTTTCAATAATCTGGGCGTTTATTTCCACCAAGAAGTGTGGCGTCTGTACCACAATGCAACAGGCCCCCATCTGATCTCTACAGCTGCCCCCACCCCTAGGAAGCAAGGTCACTCAAGTTGCCTATTCATATAAAGACTGCTGGCCTCAGAATATTTACAGTGAATCCAAGTTAAAGGTGCATGTAAACCTAAAGAAGCTGTGAAAATACCCCCTGAGTTGGAAGTGGACTATCTGCATGCCTTCTGAATGATAATTTTAACGCAGATGCCTGGCAAAAAGGAGAGTGTGAAGAAGGGTAGGGATGACTGCTTCAGGCCAAAATGAGTCGCAGACTTTATGACACCTTTGTTGATGGCTGTTTTCTTCAATATGATTGTTTCTATCACATGTAGAAGTTTCTCAGACCAAAGCCCACTATTGACTGCACTTCTCACATCAGAGATTTTTTTTCTGTCTCCTAAAAACCCAGAATAGGAGGAAGATAGTGCTGGGACAAATCATACAGGCAAATGGGAAAATGTGGCTGCCTCCAGAACAGACAGATCTCGAGAGGTGCTTCTGAGGACTCGCTAACTGGAGCTACACCAACACAGACTAGCACTGGCCTGGGTTCCCTCTGAGTTCCCTAGTGTTTTATCAGTGGCACCTGCTTAACAGGCAGAAGCCTGAGGGAGTGTCTTCTCATGAACTGTTCCATCAGCTTCCTGAGGACACTCTATTCCTTTAGGCTTACATTCCCCAGGGGGTCTGGACATGGAGAATGACCCTGGACAGATTCTAAAGTGGACCCCCTTACTATTCGTTTCCTTCCATGACACAGCCAAGGGGTCACCATCCTCTGACCACCCTCCTTAAAGTGAACCACCTGGGTTCCTGCTTCTTTGCATTTGTGTATTCTGAGTGAAGACCTGTGAGAAGAATATACCAAGGGACAACTGATGGTGAAATTTATCCTGTGGCTGTGGGAAGGGATGGTCTGACCAGTTGAACCATATCGTATTTGCAGCTGCCACTACTGACTGATGTTGGAGAACCACTTCCCTATGTGTGTGCAAGATGGCTAACTGCCTACTCCAAGTCCCTATTCCACTTCCACAGAGCAGCCATGACCATACTTCCCAGCCCCGATCTTGCACTGGCTGGGGTCCGAAGAGATTGTTACCAATGGAATGTGAGCAGTTCAGTTTATGTCTTTGAAATGGTTTCTTCCCCTGTTTACTGACTGGTTCTAGAGTTTCCAAGGCCCTAAGAGATAGCAAAACCATAAGACAAAGAAAAGCTTCCTGACAACCAGGAATGCCCACATAGAACTCATACATTAGTAAGAAATAAACTTCCGGTGCTCAGCCGCTGAAATTTGGCGAATTATTTCTTAAAGTTGCCTAACCTGGTGTTGGCCTAACTCATATACCACATCAACAGATCATGGAAAAAAGAGAGGAGAAAACCCTATATTTATAAGCATACTAGTATTTACTGAGTATCTAGGTCTATAATACTCTGTCCATGTGCTTTCATGCAAGTTCTTTAGTATCGATATCAAATTCAGTTCCATTTATGCAACTTCCACAGAAAGCCTAATGGACTACACCTGATAATTAACCCTTGGAGGCACGCCCTTCTCCTTTGACCTTCTGAACAATTTGATTCACCCAGCATCTCCTGAGTGCCAGCAACCATGCTAGACCTGGTGATACAAACACGGTGCTCTCCCACAAGGAGTCCACTCACCTTCCACTGCCAGCCTCAGCCACCGCTCTTGCTACAAGAAAGAGAGGATCTGGTTTGGACTCACACAGAAAGTAGAAGAGCATATGCAAAATCTTCTATGGGAGGGCCAATTTCGCCACACAGATTCTTGTAGACATGTAGTTTGTGTCATATTCACATTTATATATGCATCTCAGCTCTGCTGCTTTGTGGTTGCTACTTTGTGGTCTGCAGAAGGTCATTTCTGTCCTTCTCTGGCCACTGACTGCAAGTCTTATGTTTTTTTTTTTTTTTTTCTAGGAGAGAGAGACAGCGTGAGCAGGGGAGGGTCAGAGAGAGAGGGAGACACAGACTCTGAAACAGCCTCCAGGCTCTGAGCTGGCAGTCAGCACAGAGCCCGACGCGGGGCTCGAACCCACGAACCGCGAGATCATGACCTAAGTGAAAGTCGGACGCTTAACCGACTAAGCCACCCAGGCGCCCCCAAGTCTTATCTTTAAAATGTAAAATAAAGGTTCCCATCAGGACTAATCCAGGTTCTGGCCAGGAGCGTCAGTGTTAAGTGTTAAGTTGTACTGACTTCTGTAGTCTCCTCCCACTGCACTGCTGTCCTGCAGAGAAAGGTGCTTCCATCTCTTGCTATCTTCCACCCAGACGTCTCTTCTCTTTGGTAGGCCAGCTTCTGGCTGTGTATCAGAAAGCTTAGCCACTAGGTCCTGCTTCATGGTCAAACCTTAGAAAGTGTCACTGATGCAGCTACATGGCTCCAAAGAGTTCCAGGCAAGTAACAGGAACTCACTGTATTTATATGGAATGGAAGGATGGATGAATAAGAGAGGAGTACCTTAGGTTATTAGCTTGACCACTGAGAGATTTAGTTTCCCCTTTAGGAGATGCACTGGCCAACCACTATTCCTAGAGAGACAATTTTGCCAGGGATACTGACATTACATGAACTGGTAAAGCCCAAGAATGACAAATAGTTCTACGCTAGTATGCCAACTTTGATCACCAGATAGGAGTTCCCTTGAACGCAGCATGAGAAGGCTTATAAGGCTTAGTAAAAGAGGACTATCTAGTCTACTGGTAATGATGCCAGGGATATGGTGATGAGGTGTGACAATGTGCATGACAGGTAATGTCATTGCTGCCACAAGTCCTTAGCTAACAACCTGTTCTGTAGGCAGGGATTGTTGGACCTGGATAGTCTCAGCTAGGAGATCATCAGGTAAGCAAATGAGTTAAAATAAATGTAAAAGAAATTATTGCAAAGAAAACGAAAAGCTTTAAAAGTTCATTGTTGTTGGTATGTAAGCATTTTCTTGCTTAAAGGAAGGACAATGGATTAAGTGGCCATGGTTGTTCAAGTCACTCTTTTGGGCATCTGAAAGGCAGTAGGCACTTATAACCAATCAGTCCCCACAGCTCATGGTACCCATTCCATGCTGGGAGTATTAGTTGCAGTTAATAAATTGGGTTTTAGAATCCTACAGTGCATTTTGACATGTAAACAATGATTTTTGTGTGTGGTATGTTGTTGGTCTCCACACTCCCAGGCTAGTCCAAAAAAGCTGATTCACGGTAATATTTCAATTAAATTCTGGGTCCTAGACAAAGGCAAAGGAATGTCTAATACAGGAGAAAGGAGGAAGAGGAAGAAAAATGTGCCTCCTCTCTGTTTTCTGGTCAAAGGGCTGGCCTCAAACATTTTGAAATGGGCTAAGCTATTTTAGCCCCACTTCTATCTTCTCTCCTAGGTATATCGTCTTTTTTTTTTTTTAATTTTTTAATTGTTTTATTTATTTCTAGGAGATTGAGAGAGAGACAGCGCAAGCAGGGGAGGGTCAGAGAGAGAGGGAGTCACAGACTGAAACAGGCTCCAGGCTCTGAGCTGGCAGTCAGCACAGAGCCTGACGCGGGGCTCGAGCCCATGAACCGTGAGATCATGACCTAAGCAAAAGTCGGACGCTTAACCGACTAAGCCACCCAGGCACCCCCTCCTAGGTATATGTTCTGCCATCTGTTGCTCTTCATCCCCAAAATCAATTCTTTCAGGGTATCCTAAACCTGATACTGTCCAGATTCATTTAGGCTTAGTGCCTACCTTCTTTCTACTTCTGTATTTCCCTCTGTGCCATAAGGGAAATCAAATGTTTAGCTAGATTTTAGAAGGAAAGTAAATCTGATATAGCTCTTTCATACTAATGTGTAAATGATTTATAGTCTATCGTCCCCACAGGAATTTGCATTTCTAATGGGGTATTTTGGAAACAAAACCGAATCTCCAATTAGTAGACTTTCTAGCAGCATCAGAGAGCAAAATGAACCTTGCAGTGGGAGCTGAGAAAGGGCATCTGGAGGCCAGATGACCAACTCAAAGTCAAATAATTATGTCACAGTATTTGTCCTTGTTCTGTTTCTCCTCTTTCCAAGTCAGATCTCTGAAACTGCTATTTTCTTCTCTTCATAATTTCTGCCTTGTTTCTATTTCTGACTGTATACGCTTTGCATAAAGTTCCAAAATTTTTAAGACCCTGAGCCAAAGTATAAGCAGAAGATAATTCTGCTGTCTTCCTAGATAAGCCATACAGGAGTAAAGAAATACATGTATTCATACACTCCCTCCACACACAGTCCCAAAACTTTAAAAAGAAAACAAAACGACATTCTAACGATCAACAGTGTAAGCATCTGCAACAGAAGGCCCATTTCGGAAAGGTGTCTAAATAGTAAGGACAAGGGCCTTGTGGCACGTTCAGGTGTAAAGTTGGAGTCTAAAGTTATCATTCTCTCTCTCCTTGTTTTGACCTTTTCAGCACCACCTTTCAGGGCAGCTTCCTATGCTGAAAACACACTAATATATGTTTTTGATCATTCATGTGCCAATGTTTAAATTGGAGCTGTAACAAATAATAAAAGGTTAAGGACTAAAGGTGCTCTCCCTAAAGCCACACTGAAAAGAAGCCGGTCAAGAGGGAACAGTTCCGGCAAAATAGATGGCGTATTCTGCGTCCTACTTTTCAGTTGAAAGAGGCCACACCATAAAGTCATGACCTTCTGACCACTGGCTTTAAGAACTTTCCATTTATACCTTCTTTTTCCAGGTGCAACAGGAGGCGCAATTTTATCTCACTCCCTCCAACCCTTCCATCCTTTTCTTCTTGTTTCCTTCTCCCTTCTTTGAGAAGTCAGTTGGAGCTTTCATCCACCCTGCATTTCCCATCATGCTGTGCAAAACAGCACCTGGGGCAGCCGCAGAGCTTGAGAGTGGTCAGAAAAAAAAAAAAAAAAAGAGGACGGAAGGTGGCGATTGGCTGGAGAGGAGGTAATGATTTGTAATTGCAATACTTTCATTACTGTCTTTTAGCTCTTTGCAGAGTAATGTCAAGAGCTTCGTCTTTGTAGTGTTATTGGCATTTTTCATCATATTCATGAAGTGTGGGTCAATTTTCTTCAAAAGGCGCACTTCGCCAACTTGCTACAGAGACAGACAGTAATAAATTCTACTACTGCACCGTGAAGGCTTCGTAGCTGCAAGCAACAATAAAAAGCAATGAGCTGGGTGTCACTAAGTAACTCCAGTTTACACTGCATTTTCTTCTTTTATTGAAAACTCAAGAATATGAATTTATTAATGAATACACAGGCATACTTTGAAGGGGGGGCTGCAGTGCTGGAGGAGGAGGGGGTATGTGCATGGTGGTGGGGGGGTGCAGAGTGCAGACACCATGTCAATTTATTTGGTATTCACAATGTGTGTGCCTATATTGTATTGTTCCATCATTTCATGGCCAGGCTTACCTTGTTAGGCTGTGGCCCTCCAGAAAAAACCCGAGCTCATATAGCAACACCTTGACGTGGATCTACAGCTGCTCTCGCTGTGCCTGTCTCACCTTTAGCCCTGGCTGTCTACTGCCGCCTTTCATTTTCCGCATTCATACATCAATAAGCTTTGCATGCTGACACCTAATTTTGCAGGCTACTTTGGTTATGGAGGCCGTGTTTTGCATATCACTACCCACCCCCTTCTGACACCTACTGCCTTTAAAGGGAAATGAGGAGAAGAGAGGAAGAGGCACCGGAAAGAGAGAGGAAGAGAGAGCAAGAAAGAGAAAGCTGCTTTTCTTCTCTGCCTAATCAGAGATTTCTTTATATTTGTCAAAAGCAGATATGCCAAATCAACTTTAATTGATTCCTCGGCGGCGCTCGCGGATGATTTTTGAAGGACTGGGCTTGTGTTCCCAGACACACTGTTGTGTTTCCAACGAAAAGGAGGTTTCTCCCACAAATCAAATTTTGATGCCAATTAGTTAGCATTTTCCATTCCAATTAAATTGGAGACTTGGAGACCTTTCTGATTTGGGAAGACTTTATATATATTTTATACTAAACGTGCCCTTCAGGGGCTGATAAGGAAAAAGGGAATGTCCATGGGTGGCAACAGAATCTCAGTGGGGGGTGGGGGGAGGAGCTGTGTTGTGGGCATTTCAGCTCCTTTCTCTGGTTTCCTTCACAAAGGTTTGTCAAACTCGTGGCAACCTGTTATGTGACATCACAAAGGTTTTTACCTTGCAGTTAGGTGGCTAATGTCATTAGAACCTTGACAATCCATAAAATGTTATAATCTAATAGTTTTTTTTCTGCCATACCCCTCCCTCCATACCCCCTGAGATTTCATTGTGGAAAAAAAACAAAAAGAGAAAGAGAGAGAATTGGAGAAACAAGATTGATGTTAAAAAGAACAGGCTGTGGCTGGATTTGAGAGATTATACAAACAAAACAAATAAACAAAAGCACAAAATAAAACAGGAAAGAAAACCCCACACCAAATGCAATAGAGATGCCTATACTGCTCACATATACCTGTGAGCACATGGCTGTGAGGACATGCCTGCTAATCATGCACCATCAAGAATATCTAAATCTACTAAATTCAGTATTTATTATGTGTACCGGAACACATTAAAGGGAAAAAAAGTGTCAGTTCACATCCAGTTGCAATTTTAATTTAATAGCAACTAAGAACAGTTTGAAACACCGTTAGCAATTACAAGGTTTCTTCTCCCTTTCTTCTCCCTCACTTTCTGAGTTCTCCTTTATGTTTCTCTTCTGTAGGACATTAATCTTTAAAAAAAAAAAAAAAGTGCTATTTGCTTCATCAGGCCATGGCCTCGGGAGTACCCTGAGCAAAAAGGGAGAACCTAGAAAGAGAATATGGATTCTAATGGCCAGCCTGTATTTTTGCTACTTTTCCTGCCAGCATGGGCACAACCTCAAGTTCAGAACCCCATGCACACTCAGGTTCACCTAGGTAATCTAAGCGCCCTCCTTTTGTACCTTTTGATAATTTAAAAAGAAATAAGATGCAATACCCAATGCCTAGATAAAAATATGAATGCCATACTGATAGCACTTAAACTTTCCAAGTATTCTTCTTGTTGTACTGACTTATCCTCAGAATAACCGAATGACGCTGGCAGAGTGGGTGCCCTTGGATAGAAAGGGCTCTGGTGGGCCCATCCCAGCAATGAGGGCCATGGGCCTTCTGTGTCACAGACTTGGGATTCAACTTGAATGTTGATGTAATCAGGGTCAAATGAGATAACATGTCTGCTGTTCGTTTCAAACTGGGATTTCAGGGCCACCTGGCTGACCCAGTCTGCCTGTCACTTTCCAGAGTCCTGCCAAGGCAACTTAATGTTTCTTTTAAGTGCTCACTGTATACCAGACACCCTGTAAAGTATTCTGCATGGATTATCGCATTGAGTCCTCGCAACAGCTCTAACCATATCCCCAATTTACAGATGAGAAAAAATGATAGTCAAAGTGTGTACATTCCTCAAGGTCACACATGCGGCCATCAGGGCAGAGTCAAGCTTTATACCCAGGTGGTCAGCCTGCAGTGACCTGCCTTTACCTTTATCTCTCTTTGGACTCTTCAGAGAGATAGCATACAGTTCTTTAGGAGGGATTAGCACCCTAGTGAGTATAATAATGATTAATTTAGTTTCTTGACTTTGTTTTTGTTTAAATCTGTCTTTATAGATACCACTCGAGACTCTGGTAAGTGATTTTTATACAACGCTGTAGTCTAGAGGGGCACCTGGGTGGCTCAGTCGGCTGAGTGTCCAACTCTTGATTTTGGCTCGGGTCATGATCTCACAGTTCACGAGACTGAGCCCTGCACTGGGCTCTACACTGACAGGGTAGAGCCTGCTTGGGTCTATCTCTCTCCCTCTCTCTCTGACCCTCCCTTGCTCATGCACACTCGCTCTCTCTAAATAAATAAACGTTAACAAAAAAAAAGTGTAGTCTAGTCCCACTACTGCTAGGGACCAAATAGTTTAAGGCCACAGGCTCCTCTTTTGAGTATAGTAATATTCCTTAACCACTCAAAGGGAGGAATAACTAAATGGGAAAATTAAAATAAAATAATAACCCCCCCCCAAATGAACGCAGCACGCATTTGTAGACTAAAACTGCAGTTGTTAGTACAAAGACCCAGATACTGGTCCAAATAGTACAAGTATACATGTGTGGAATATTAGACAATATTCAACTAGGAGAAAGCTTCCTGCGTACATGGGCTGGGCACGACATCCTCTGGACAGGCTTACCACCAGCCACAAACAGAGGAATTATAAGGACGAATGAACATTGTTCACATTCACACAGTGCCGCACGACATTGTCAAATTAGCAGGCATGTTTCCATAATTGTTATACAAGGGGGAAATTTATAGTGTTAAATGGCCCTCAAATTCACACTTCTGTGTGAGTTTTTGTTTGGTGGTATGTCTGGTATTAGCACGGATGACTGCCTCTGACATCTCTTTGCCTCTGAAGACCGAAGCCACTAACCTAACAGTGGGACAGACACACCAGAAGAGAATGCTACCTGTTTGCTCTTTAGGCTAAGAGAGATGGATACATAGACAGACGATAGATAGATAGAAAGATGGATGGGAGGATGGATAGACAGACTTTTTTTTTCCCTCTGCAAGGGGGAGCTTCGGGTGTGCTCATATTGACCAGATGTCTATCATTACTTTACACTGTCCTCTTCTTAAGGAGGTATCCTTTGGTTACAATTCTCATCACACAGGGTGGGCCTCCCTACCTCCAGCAAGAACATGGGTCACCGGGACTAGATGACTACATGAGAGATTTACTTTAATCTTGAAATAGAATTTCTTGGGGCACCTGGGTGGCCCAGCCAGTTAAGCATCCGATTTCAGCTCAAGTCATGATCTCACAGCACATGAGTTTAAGCCCTGTGTCAGTCTCTGTGCTGTCAGCTCAGAACCTGGAGCCTGCTTCAGATTCTGTGTCTCTCTCTGTCTCTCACCCTCCCCTGCTCTCTCTCATAAATAAAAATTTTAAAAATTAAATATTTAAAAAAAGAAAAATAATTTCTTAGATGCACCCATATGCACTGTACACAAACCTCATGCACATGTATATCCACCAAAGATATACCCAAGTAACAACTTGGGATCAGTATAAATCTCTGAGCTGTCAGATAACTAAATGGTCCTTTAGACCACAGAACAAAACAGAAAGACCCCTCATGATTAGAAAACATGATCCCTTTATTTTACAAATCAGTAAAAAAAAAAAATGGTTCATAGACATCAAGTAATTTGTCCCAGGTCACACAGCAAATTAAAGTAATAATTATTTGTCAACTTTTAGTTCTTTCCAAATATCATCTCCACCTTCAAAGAAACAATGTTTACTATTTCTGTTATTCAAAAGAATAGGTCATGCATATAGAGGCATTTTTTTATTTACATCCCCACCTTGTTCCATAAACAAGAAACTCAGAAAGGCAGTTACAAAAGAATATGCAAGATCATGATGATGATGATGATGATGATGATAAAATTTTAAGCAGTGTCCCATGATTTAGTTAAAATCCCTGGGTATTAATTTGAAAGGGATTTACATGATTGCATCATCACACCTTAATTTTCAAAAGATAAACAAAAGAAATAAAAGAATAAAAAGATGGGCACCTGGGTGACTCAGTTGGTTAAGCATCCGACTTCAGCTCAGGTCATGATCTTGTGGTTTGTGGGTTTGAGCCCTTCATCAGGCTCTATGCTGACAGCTCAGAGCCTGGAGCCTGCTTCGGATTCTGCCCCTCCCATACTCATGCTCTGTTTCTCTATGTCTCAATAATAAATAAACATTAAAACATTTTTAAAAAAAGGAAAAAAAAATGGTAAGTAAATCTAGACAGGTAATGTCCCAGGACAGAACTGGAGTATACATATAAAGGTTCTAGTCCTAGCTTCCCATCAATAGGAAGCTGGTTTATTTTTCCCTCCATCCTTTATGTTTCAAGGAAATACTGCAAAGTTGCCCCCAAGGATCTTAGAGTCTTGAACACAGCAATCCATAACGTAGCGTCATAGCAAGGAGGCTTGAGAGTGAGAATGCCTTCAAGGACCAGAAGTAGGGTTAGGTGACAAACGATGGAACCAGGAGCAAATAATGCAGCACTATTCCACTTTCATCAAAGAGAGAAAAACACAAGTCTGACAATTTAGGTTTTGCCGGAGATGTGAGACAAAGGGGGCTTTTCTACCTACTGGTGAGAATAAATTGAGTGTATGACGCTACACATAAGGGGAGAGGTTGTGGATTAAGAAGTACATTGGGAAGTTTAAGTGTCAAGATGGTATTTAAAGCCATGAGACAGGTTGAGATCAGCTAAAAAATGAGGACGGACAGAAACAAGAAATTCCAAGGACTAAAACCTGAAGGCCCCCAACATGTAGAGGTTGGGAGTTAGAGGAGGATCTATTAAAGAAGACGAAAAAAGAAGAAACCAAGTAGACTTGCAGTTCAAGAAGAGAAAACATTTCAGGACACCATCAGGACAGCATTATCACCTGTGCAAAAACTGCTGGTAATTCACGAAGGATGAGGACTGAAACTGACCTGGCTTGTTAGCTGATGGTGGCTTATAAGGTCACCCTTCTCTGGAGCGACCGCCTATTAATACAGGATTCTGGGAACTAGATGTTAATTATAGTAGACCTAACAATCACTTACTATCTACACTGGGACAGCTTTTATGTGCCAAGCGTTTTATATACACTAATCTAACTGGCCCCATACGACAACCATGGAGGTAGGTAGGATTACCTAAAATCACAGAGGAGAACATTTGGGTGAAGAAAGGTTCTGTGATGCATCTGAAGTCACCCAGTTAGCAAGTCTGAAACTGGGATTCTAGAACCAAATTATAATGCAAAAGACCCTAGGGCTGAATGCCTGACATGTGGCGTACTGAGAAAGACACTGGAAGTGGCAGGCTTTCCCCTCCTTCCTTAGGGCACAGAGCTGCTTGGGTGGCCAATCATCCCTGATAGGCCAGGAGACAGGGGAGTGTCCCACGGTGTAGGACTTGCAGTGATAAAACCCGGAATGTTTCAGTCAAACTATGAGGAGCTCCTCACACTCCACCCGGTGAAACCTTACGAATGCCTTCCAGGAAGAAAGAAGTCGTAGTTACCTGTTGGAGGTTTTGCATTCTGTGCGAGCTTCCCTGGGGTGGTCCTGGAGCCTCTGTAGAATTCTGAACCAGCTCTCCAGTCTCCCTCACCACTCCCGCTAAATGGGACCCTGGAGTTGGGAACCAGCAGTAGGGTCACTCTCCTCATCCCCTTTCATTGATGAACCTATTCACGAGGCTCCCCTTGCTTCCCGCTGCAGCCCTCTGGGAAACTCAAAGGTGCACCCTCAGTGGTACCAACCTGCCAGCTCCCCCTGGAAACTAGTGGAGGTTTCCTGGGCATACAGGGGCCTGTTTGTCAAATTCCCTCTGATCTACCCAGCTAATGAGGTCAAAACGGCTACGTCCATAAGGGATACATTTTCTCAATGGGAACTTATGCCTCAGACAACACATTGAAAATATTTATCTTTTTTCAGAGTACAGACAGAGCAATATATAATACCAGCTTGTAAAAATGCTCTTTGAAAAGTAGAAGGAAAAAAAAATCATAAAACATAGGAAATGAAAAGGGAATCCTCCCAAACCAGGCTGTCAGTTTCTGTCCAAGAGATTTGCTCATGCCATTTGGAAAGCTCTGTTACAGGCTCAGCTGATAGTATGTTGAAGTAACCACATGTGACTCTGAGAGCCTCAGCCCCTCATGGGTTGGAGAGAGGCCACACTGCCCCTGCCTTGGGATGTTGGAAGAGAAGCCATGTTTGGTTCCCACCATGGCTCTTCTGGGTCCCTGAGACCAGTCATGTGTCCCCCAGATCTCCGTACCCTTCATCTTCTTCAAAGCCCAGAGTACAGAGCACAGGAGGGTTCATCAAAATGGGGCCAGAGGTGCTGCAGACATATTCCAATGGGGCCTAAACTGAGCTGTAAACTTCTGATAAGTTGGCAGAAACCTGAACCTGGCACAACTCAAAGTGCCCTTAATATATACAGTTCTTCACAGAATGTGGGTCATTGAAACTCACCCACATCTTTAATGCCCTGTAGACCAATGGTTCTCACTTGGAGGTGATCTTCTATCACCTCCCTCAGCATGTGGCAATTTCTGAAGACATTGTAAAACAGTGACATTATGGATGGAACATCTAGCAGGTAAGGAACAAGGCTGCTTCTAAACATCCTTCATAGCACAGGACAGCCCCTCATAACAAAGGACCACTGGACCCCAAATATTAATTGTACCAATGTTAAGAAACCCTTGTCTAGAGATTTCCTTTTCTGCCATCACCTCAAATCCACCACAAACTCAATAACTCTCATCATCATTCTTCTAGACCTATCTCATCTTCTGATATCTTCAATGACGTCAATGGTATTACCATTTTCTTACTCACTAGACTAGAAAATCACAGGATTTTTTTTTTTAATGATTCCTCTCCTTCAACCCCTCCACCCCCTGCCTAATTAGTCATGTGAATCTGGCCAAGGGGATATCTTTTATTTACTCTCACTTCAACTTCTACCAAATTAGTCTAAGCTTTCCACTTCATTTCTGAATCACCAGCTTCTTGATTCTCCCTCTGGTCTCTCTCCATTCCAACCTGTACTAGGGTAGGTTACTGGCTGTGATGAACAACCCCAAACTCTCAGTCACTTAACACAGAAGATGCTTATTTCTTACACCATCACATCCAATGAGCAATGGAAGTGAGGGGCTTGGATCCACATGGTCATTCAGTGACCCAGGCTTCCTGCAACTTGGGGTCTCACCATCCCCCAGAACTTTGAGGTTTTCTGTCAGACCTTCTGCATCTGACTAGCAGAAGAGGAAGAGAAGGTAGAGGATCCCAATTAATGGGCCAGGCCTGGAAGTGGTATACATCTCTTCCACTGACATTTAACTGGCCAAGACTCAGTCATATGGCCTCACCTTGCTGTAAACTGAGAAATATAACATCATTATATATGTTGGAGGAAAAGCAACGTGGCGTTGGTGACTTCATGACAGTCTCTGCCACATGTTTTTTCTGTGCATTCCTGTCTGGTTAATCTTTCTAAGATATCATTTCTTTTTATTTGTTTATTTTTTATTATTATTTTTTTAATTTTTTAGAGAGAGCATGAGTGGGGGAGAGGGACAGAGGGAAAAAGAGGGAGAGAGAGAATCCCAAACAGGATCCACACTTAGTGCAGAGCCTGACACGGGGCTTGATCCCATGACCCAGGAATCATGACCTGAGACAAAATCAAGAGTCAGAACGTCAACAGACTGAGCCACCCAGGTGCTCCTCAAATACCATTTGAATAACATTTTACCACATTTCCATTCCATTCAAAAACTTTTTGAATTATCCCCAATTATTTACCTAATAAAGACTCAAAATGCCTCACCAATAAAACACCTCTATCTGTTCTTCCCACCTTACCTGGCCCTCCCGCCCTAATGAACCCAGTCACCCCAGTGAACTCTAGCCCCTCCACACCCCCTCCCACACTGCCTCTGTGCCTTTGTCCGTCATCCTTTCTTCCACCTGTACGAATATCAAAACCTACAAATCCCACCCTTAACTCTCTAGCCTACAGTGACCTATCACTCTCTGCCCCTCGATCATTAATAGCAATTTTGGACTAGGTAGTGGCAACATCTCAAGAACTGTGCTAAGCATGCATATGCCAATCATTTTTCATCTCACTGAATGTCCCCAACAATCTGTAGAGCACCTATTATTATTATTGCTTTTCCTTTTAAAGACACAAAAATGGAGCCTCAGAGAGGTAAAGCAACTTGCCAACATCACACTCTGCCCTTCCCAACACACCCACGCCACTCCTGAGATACACGACCCACTGTCTGCTCCCAAACTTCTACTTAATAATGTCTCCTTATGAGTTCTGGGAGAAGAAAAAATCTAATACCAATGAGACAGTCATCAAAAGATGTCCTCTTCTGCTCTGGCCATATGAAGGGGAGAAATAATCACCCTCCCTCCGGCTAAGCCTGAGCAGAAGCAGTGGGCAAGGTGAGCCAGGTCCCAGCTTCTGCCTGGCATTCCAAACCAGAATCAGCCGGTCCAAGCAGGAACTCTGGCAGGCAGCAGAAAGTATGTTCTTGCTGTATTATCTGGGCCAGGGACCTGGCAGGCCATGCCACTGGGGATACAGCCATGGCTGGGAAGGTCAGGAAACAGAGGAGCTGTGTGCTCTTGAGAGGCACATTCACGCGTGAGACTGGGCTGCTAGGCGTGTGGGACTGGGTGCCCAGTCTGGCCCCACAGAGACAGAGGACACAGCTGCCCTCCCTGGGTGAGGCTGCCTGGGACCTATGCAAAAGGCCCTTTCCATCCCAACAGTCTGTCCAGCCATGTGAAAGGGAACTTTTCTCCCCAGGGGAGTGAACTTAAGCAAGTCACCCACCTCCCGGGCCTCAGCTCCTAAAACTGTAAAGTGGAATTAACTCACAAGTTGCTTCATAAGGTTGTTATGAGGATCATATGAATCAATCACATGCAAGGTTCTTAGAGCTAAAGCTGTCATTGTTTCTACACCTTGCAAAACAGCTGAAGATACTCCACACTCAGCTGGAGCGAGTATTTATTTCTAGCTCTGCCATCACAGACCAAGGGCCAAAAAGAGCTAGATCAACCCCTTCCATGCCACAAAGCATCACATCCCTGGTGACCTGGATGTCCTATCACCCGTTCCTGTCTTGTCTGTAGGCCAGAGGGGAACACTGTCCATGCAGGGCAAGCGATAAGCACTTTCTATAACCACCCACCACAGCACCTGAAATTCAGTCACTGGGGCAAGACTCCTTTGGCTTCAGAAAGAAGTTTTTAACCTTGCAGACATCACAGATCTCCTGAGAATCTGGTAAAGGTTATAGAGCCACCACACCCACTCACACCATTTCATATACACACAGAGAAAAATATGCTTATAATTTTGCATGCTGTTTCAGGACAGAGACTTTGTAAAGTCTGGCCCAGTGTAGCAAACCTGGCTTGAGGGTAATGCATTAACTGAATAGCTACGTAACTAAATTTGGGAGATTTCTTCAACAGCAGGTACTTCTAAACCATTTTTATATGTTGCGGGAAGAAGTGGATATGAAAGGATGCAGAGTATCTTATAAGGATAAGGGCCATGGAGTAAAGAACTGCCCCGTTTCACTGAGCTCCACCCTTCACCCAGGAGGGACAGTAGCTTTTACTGCTCATTGGTGAATCTCAAAACTCTCCCGTGTGCTCACAAAACTTGCCATCAACACAGCACCTTGCTGGTTCATGCCTTTCCCCTGTCAGCATCCCCAAGAGTCACCTGGGAATCACATGTGACTGCTGATGTGTCCACCTGGGTCAGGACAGCTCTTCCTACTCTCCCACTCAACAGACGGACAGGGAGAGTTCTGCTAGGAAGCTACTATGTCTCTACCCCACCCCAGCCCACCCTCTATCAATCCCAGGGCACTCCATCCTTCAGAGACATCACCATGCCCAACCACATCCTTGAAGAGTTTCAAATTCTGCATTTCTAGTATGGAAATGGATGGAGATCCTTAAATGAATTCTGGAATCAACACCACTTAACCTTGTCCACTGTACTTCCTCCTCACGGGCAAAACCCGGAAGAGAAACCAGGCAGGCTCTCAAGGCTGCTCATGCTTCTCGCTCTAAGTAAACTGTGAAATGCATTTGGATACTGAGTAAACGTCTTGGACTCTGAAGCTTGCCCCAGTCCTTCCCCCTGAAGAGGGACACAGTGTAGACAGCCCACACAAGTAGAAAACCTTGTGCTGGAGCCCGAAAATCAATTTCCTCTACAGTGCTGAGCCCACAGAAGTAAGGTTCTCCATGCCAGGACCTCAGCCCTGTGTACAGAAGGTAAGGTGGAGAAGCTGCAGCTTCTTGTCCATAACTCAAGACAGCCTGCAGGTGAGAGAGGAAGAGACAGGGAGTGAGGGAGAATCTCTCAGTTCCAATGAATGTAGGACGAATATAGAGGCTAGCAGTTGTTGAATATGGGACCCATTCTTGATCCAGTTTCACAAGCTGTTGAATGCACTCTAAAAGCTCTTCCTTGTCAAATACCGGCAAAGCGGCCCTCATAGCAGATCGGTACATTCTATCCATGTTGAGGTTTGGCCGAAAGAGTCGAATTTTATTATCTACTCCTCGAAATGCCTTCAATCCTTCGAATAATTCCACTGCATAATGGAGAGCTGATGAGCCAGGATGCAATGACAGGTTCTGAAGAGGCTTGATATGTGGTTTCTCCCATCCAAACTCTGAGGACCACTCCACGGTCAACATGTGATCCGTGAAAACAGTTCCAAAAACCAGAGTTGTTGGGTCCGGTTTCTCCTTTAAAACGGTGGCTGGTGTGATTATTAGATCTTTAGCCTTGAAAGTCCCCACCGTCTCTTTTGATCCCGCTTCTCTGGTACCTTGTGCTGGAGCCCGAAAATCAATTTCCTCTACAGTGCTGAGCCCACAGAAGTAAGGTTCTCCATGCCAGGACCTCAGCCCTGTGTACAGAAGGTAAGGTGGAGAAGCTGCAGTTTCTTGTCCATAACTCAAGACAGCCTGCAGGTGAGAGAGGAAGAGACAGGGAGTGAGGGAGAGAGGGAGAGAGGGAGAAGGGAGGGATGGACAGGGGGAGGGAGGGACAAAGAAAGGGAGAGAGAAACAGGGTGGAAATGGAAAGGAATTTTTACCTGTTTATATAGAACAGTGCTACTACTAGTGTCATCATTTGGATTTTTTGCAGCAAGAGGTAGGTGACAAAGAGGATCCCATAAAAAGTTTGGGTTCCTGAGGACTTTCTAAGCATAGCTGTGATTTGCAAGAGTCAGATGAAATACCCAATGTGGGAATCAAATCAGATAAACTCCTGAGCCTTATTCTGTGCATGTGCACCCAGATGTGTTTGAGAACATGAATCTGGTGTTGTACAAGTCTTTCTGTATCTGCATGTGCATTTGTGTTTGCACTCATGGCTTTCGTAAGGGATTGACGTCAGTGGCTACTTGGGTAGGTATGTTCAATTTAATACACTGAGAGAATAATTTTGTAGAAAGCAACAGCAGTGGTTTACAAAGCTTTATAGTGTTACTCTTTAACAGTCCCACCTTCTTTCTCATCACTTTAAATTCACCTGGAAAAACCCTGGTCTCTCCATTCAATGGCTGAAGGGTACTGATTTTGAAAGGAAACCAGAGAATTATCTCAACCTTATAGTTTTAAATCAAGAGTCAGAAAACTATGGCCCATGGCTCAAATTCAGCCCACTGTTTTCTTCTGACAACAGCAGAGAGCAGCTTCAAGAGCGACCATACGGACCACTCTATCCGGCTCAGTTATTGTAAAGTTTGCCCCTCCTTAGTCAGCCTTGCCTCACCTCCATGCTCGCTTGTCACTCCACTAAGGCTGACATTGACACAGTGGAGCAGAGAGCAGTGTGCTCAGTTTTACCTTAGAATTCAAGTTAAACGGTAGATACTCCCTGGGAAGCTACTGGGATGTTCTTTCTTCTGTGGCCCATGTTTTGTGAACTTCTCCCTCAACCAGTTCAAATGCTGAAGGCAAGGTGCTAACTTCCAGAGCAGGCCCAGAAAGCAGCCAACCATGAAACTCTGGACCAGCTACAAACAACATCTCCGGGCCTTTTGATATGGTCAATAATTACCAATTATGTAGTCACTGCTATTTAACTCTTGGAGAAGGTAAGGTAAGTATCATCATCTCTAAGGATGTGCTTCCTCTGGATCAGTGTAAATAAGCTTCTCTTCTCCATTTGTCTGTCTGAGAATCCCAGAGATAACTTCTTAGATTCACTAAGTAACCCAAAGAAATGGCAAGTTCTATGAAGAAATGTAGCTTAAATAAACATCATTATGACTATGCCACATTACACCATTTATTGGTCTCTGATGTTGTGAGATCTCTCTAATTACCAAATGCTTCTGAGTTCAGCAAACCCAGAAGACAAATACAGGTTTATTTGCCCAAAAGTACTACTGCATAAGTGGAATCAGAAGACAGTCTTTAGGGATGATGCACAAATATCTGTTGGCATTGAGTGCCTCTCCTACACATGGGAAGCTTGGCTTTTTATTCCGAATGGAACAATACTCAGAAATCAGGTTTTGCTGGTCACTTAGCTGAGAACATGAGGTATGTCACAGAACCTCCCATGTTCAGCATCCTCAAAACGAAAGAGGGCATGTGACTAGCTTTCCTGCTGGCCACGAGGAGACTTCAGTTCATAGCCTATGTAAACTTTCTCACCCCAGAAGTGCTAACCACCACATCAAGGCTCAGCAACATCTTCCCGATCCATCTCTATTCCAAAGGTGCAATTAGTATGAAACTCAATCTTCCCTAACTCTGACATTATAAATAATGGATGCAGTGTCATGCTGTGTGTCATGTTTCCTAGAGGACAGAGGGAGGAGACCACAGGGCTCCAGCTAGAGGTGTGATCTCATCCTCTGGCCACACTCTGCTTTTACAATGGTGATTCCTCCCACGCCTTTGCAGAGCTGCAGCCTGGGCCATTCTGTCTGACTCTGCACATGCCATCTTTCTTAAAAAGAAGTTTATTATGACACATAATGTGAATAAAGGTTGGAACCATCCACTGTACTCTGATTTGCTATAACTGTCACTTGCAATGCTTGCTTCTCATTTATACCCAAAATGAAACTCTCTAGCATGGCACCAATACCATCAAATACGCTTCCAGAAGAGAAGGATTTGCTTTCAGCTGCCTCTCTACTCAGCTCTGATAGGAGGCTGACTGGAAGCAGAGGCTCCAGACCCCATGCTGGTGCTGTGTTGGGAAGCAGACAATCAGTGAGCATCATGGTCATAGTCAAGGGGCATTGTGTGTACTTTTAGTGAAAGGCGAGGTCCTGCCTCAGCCTGTGATGACTGAGGAGGAGCAGATGCCCTCCATTGCTGATATTCTCAAAACAACTGACAGGCCAAGATAAATCAGTTTATGTACTTCGTTCTCTTTCCAACGCCCCTGCAGGAAGGAGACCTCATTGCCTTTGGGAAGATGAGACAAAAAGAGACATAAGAGTAGATGGATGTATCCCAGACATGCTGATCCTTCAATGTAAAATTAAGAAAACGGTGGCTGGAGATGGAACTGGGGTATGGGGTGATGCAGACAGGAGATGAGGCAAGCACTCTGTTAGAGAAAAGGTTTCCTGCAGCCTGAAATTGTATTTACAGTAACATACCTTACAGAGATGCACACTCCCTAATCCAACTGCATTAGCTCCTCCAGAAGCCAACTTCCCACAAGGCACTATACATGCTAAGACTCAGTTTACTAAACCACAGTTTGATTTCTGAATCTATCAGGGTACCTTGGCATTGGGAAAAGGGGGCATTCCTAGTCATGGAATGAGGGGGGCTATGAGCCATGTAAAGAGGGAACATGTGAGGTTCTGTGGGCAGACCAGGGTTAGTTAATCTGGGATCGGCAAAGAGAAAAGGAAGCTCCATTCAGGTAGGAAGCTGGTCAATGGCACAGTGACACATGCAGGCTGAGCTGTGTTCAGTCAGGCCTGAGTTTGAGATAAGAGTCCTGGACCCTGTCCCTTATTCTGCTATTCTGTATGAGTCTGAGAAGTCCTTAAATGTTCTTCCACTTCTAATTATCTCTCTGTCCAATGATGGACAGAAGTTCAGCCTTCCAAATTTACTGTCTGAGGGTAATGATGAGGACATGCTTCAGACTCCCCCATGAAGATGGCACCATTCTTACATGTTTCTTCCCAAGCTACAACAAAACTTTCCCAGTATTTCCTCTCAAGCTGAAGAACATGCCATGAGCATTCCCAAATGTGACACTACCCAACGTCATTAGTGGACAACTGATTTCTCATGCATTTGGAGGATAATCAGCTTGGGTTCTAATCCAAAACATGTTTACCTCCCTGTGTTCATGAGGAACAAAAGAGGAGGATATAGTGGAATGGAAAAGGGAAGTACTATAAGATGATGAATGGAAACAGAGAAAAAGCCAGCGGGAGATAAAGCAACTAAAATACAAATGAAATTAAACTCAGGAAATCAGAGTGGAGTAACTTACTTGGAAACACACTGTAATTTCTCCTAGGGAAGCCACCAGTGACTGTGGTGTGGTAATTTTTAAGAATCTGGAGACAAGTGCTGCCATGATAGGTGATGGCTATTAAAACACAAGCCTATTTATAGCCTTCTGGTCATCTGTCAAGTGCTCTCCTGATTATATTTCAAGTCCTGGTTTCTTGGAGATGTCCAGTCTTCTATATAAGCCTGTTTTAGCCTTCCACAATTAGGTCATCTCGTGTGGAACTGTACTATTTGGACTCTCTTCCTCCCTCTCATAATCCCTTCCACGGAATGGCCATCAGGGGTGCTGTCAGGAAGGAAGGCTGCTGCTGGCCAGGCTCCCTGCCTGCTGATGACCTCCACATGATGTATCTAACACGTGTCCTTAACATGTTGGCTTGTGGGCCCCACCACAGTTCCAACGCATGTTTCTGTTTAATGAGGAGAGTCAAATGCTTCTGGAGATGAAAGGAATTCAAGAGATGAAAAATACACTCTTAGCACTTCCAAAAAATAATTCCATCGCAAAGTGAGAGATGTCAACAGGAGGTGCTTGGGGCAATATGACGGATAGGGTTTGCTGTAGCAGGCTTCAGGACACAAAGGAGAGTGGCAGTGGATGCCTCCAGCAAAGGCAAAGACCAGGTTTGAGGGTCTCATTATCAAATGGTCTGTGACACAGACATGGGGTGTGAGGAAACGTCTTCAGAGGAAGTAAAATCTGCAACCCCTGAGGTGCCAAGCAGGAAAGCATCCGGGGTCATGGCAGTTCAGGTCCAGATGCTGGAACAGAGAAGGTGAAAGTAGAGGAAAGAGTGCCTGGGGCCTACATGCCCTGAGGGCTCTCCTCCACGAAGCCCTGAGTCACTGATAACCCCGTAGTGCTCAGCTAGCTGCTTTTTAGGTGTCTCTGAACAGAAATAAACACCATAAGTTTACATATTCATTAATTGATGAAATATTATGACCAGAGGCTTGCAGGAACCTAACCCTGTATTTCCCCGAGTAGCAGTGGTTTAGGGTTCATGAATTCGGCATTCCCAGGGACTTTATACAACATAACTACTGAAAATAACAAGAACTGTGTGATGCTGATGGTGGGGAAGTAGAGACCAGCATGGGGGACTTCCATGTTTGGGCAGGGAAAGAAGAGAAGACAGAGTTGAACAGGTAAGTGGGAGACCTGGTCAAAGAGGGATGAGAAGCAGGAAATGTGGGTCTCAATAGCCTGACTTGTTCAGGAAGGTCCCTAACCCTGTATGCCAGAAGGCAATGACTTCTCCCAGAACCCTGTGTAGGTTGCTGCTACCTAAGCACAGTGCTATGATCATTAATTACTAAGCACACTAGAAACCTAAGCAGACAGACCCGCAGTTAAGGGGCCACAGAGACCTAGAGAGGGTCTCAAGGGGCTGCCTCTTTGCAGTCCACTTTATGACTCTTCAGGGAAGGCTAAGCTACAGCCTTGTTATTTTCCTTCTGGGATTAAAAAGAGAACTGTAGTTTCCTGCCCTATTAAGCCAGGGCCTTTCATGATCATTAAAATACCTTTAAATACTTCATTTCTCCCCCTTAAAGTGTTCCAGGCATAAGGGAAGCTCTCCTTCCACATAACCTTGCTCCAAAATAACAAACACATGATGCCATTTGAATTTGGCTCCTCTCTTCTTCCCTTTTGGGTGTTCAGAAATAGCCACTTACAAACACATGAAGGCATTTGCCTCGGTGGTAAATATGTCCGACGTGTTGATTTCAGCAGGCGACTCTCTGCAGATGTGCACATGTGTGCTCATTTCCTGCCCTCCAAAACTATTTTTTGGTTGTGGACATATGGTGAGCAATAGTTGGAATAGTTATTCAGGGCGCAGACTCTCCTCTGGGATCCGTGGGACAAATCTTGCTCCTCTGTCAAGTCAGAATCACCAAGAATGCACTGAGCACTGAAATGCGGAAGGGGTTTTAATCATGTGTGCATGCTTACCGCCATAGTCATAATAAAATCATTAACAGTCCTCTACAGCATGTTAATGGTCAGATGGATAATAACTAATGAAGCAGCTCACAGTTTTTTTAAGAGCTTAGCTATGTTCCAGGTACTGTTCTATGTAACTTGAAGGTATTAAGTAATTTAATTCTTGTAACAACCCTAGGAAGTAATTATTAATATTAATACCATTTTATAGATAATGAAACTAGGGCAGGGAGAGTTTGTCTAGGCAGGTAACTCATCTAAATCCAGAATTCAAAGGATGGATGGGACTGTGATTCAGATAATTTCTTGACATAATCATCAGAATTTGGGTTTCTTTCTCTATATATTCTCCTCCCTGTTGCACAAAGCCTACTTCTTTTAAGAAGGAAGCCAAGCCTGCGGTGCCCCCTTGGCTCTAGAAGGTTTGTGAGCAGGTTGGAAGCTAAAGATTCAGACAGGCCCTCTCTTCCTGCCTTCCACAAAAGCCTAAATTCACCAAAGAGGTTATGCCAAAGCCCTGGGGGCACAGAGGGAAATGACTTGTTCCTAGGGAGCTAGAGAAAAGAGAGAGGGAGGGGTGAGAAGATGGGGACAAGGAGGATACTCACAGGTGTTGGGAAGGCAGAGACCCAGGGCCCACTCCCCAGTAGCACAAGACCCCAGAGGCCAACAGCTGTGTGATTTCCTGGAAAGGTCTGACCTGGGCAACTGGGAAGGTCCTGCAAAGTCTGAGAATGACAGTGTCTGCCACCTTTGAGGAGGACATGGGCTTAGAGAGAAAGATATCTACCATAAGCACGATGGACTGAAAACCAGACACCCTCCACTTTCCAGCTACAGGGAGGCTGATAACCCCGAGGAAGGGAAGAATGACCTAACAATCTCTGTGACTGATTTACTATCATTCTGGGCAGACCAGGGCTTATAGTCAGATCTTATTTGATTTAAAGAAAATTGGGAAATGGACCATTTTTGTAGACCTGAGTTGGTAGCGTGAGAGTCTTCTCTACGCCTTACAGAATGTTTAGAGATTTCACAGAGGAGGAAGGAGGAACTTGGGTGTTATGGGAGAAGTCAAGGTTAGAAAGGCAGAAAGAAGGACAGGAGCATCTAGGCAGATGTCAGAGAGGGGCCACCTGTGAGGACAGATAGGAAGCAGGCAGTCTGAGCAGAGTCCAGGCTCAGCCCAGGCTGGAATGGGGGAAGGAGGGCTGTGGAGACATAAAGTTTGAGGGGGCTGTGTCAGGATCAGGGGTGCAGCCTTACCTGTAGGCTGTCCCCCACAACATGAAGGCCCTCTTTGCCAGCACATGATGTCAGTATGCTGTCAAGAATCACTGGGTGATTTAAGCCAAGAATACTGGTGTCATTCTGTCCCCCACCAAGCAGTCATGCGCCTTTCCGCCTCTTGTCTCTGCCCATGCTTTCATCCTTACAATACCTCTTCTCTTTGTACCTACCTCCCAATCCTCCTTAGCACCCCCACCCCCGCCCCTACCCCCAGAGATAACTAACAAGATCCTCACTGCTTAATTCAAGCTTAATCCAACTGCCATCTCCGAGGCAAAATTCTGAACCCTGAGCCCCTTGGGGGACCCAACCCTCTCTCCCCTGTGGTCACACAATGCATGCTGGGCTGTGATTTCGTAACTTTTCATGTGACCCTGTGCACTTCATAATGGCAGGAACCACATCTTTTTCATGTTGGTATCCTCAGGGCATCTGGCACATCTGAGGAGATGAATATTCCGCAGATGAATAGAGCAGAGAGGGGTAGGGCAGGGCTGACCTGCACACAGAGGGAATATCAGGATGCCTTATGAACGTCCTGTCACCCGCAATCCTCAGCCCTGCTCACCTCCATCCATGATGCACCCACACCCAGCAGTGTGGTCACTCCTCTGGGTTACTGCTGGAGGGGCTGCTCGAGGGCAAGTGCATCACCTGGGCCCCGGAACAACACATCATCCATTGTCTCTGGTGTCCCAATAGAGAGCATGACCTAAGGGAATGAGAGAGGGGAGGGAAGAGGCTGGACACAGAAAGAGTAAATACCAACCAGACTGTAGGACACAGAATTGAGAGTGATGAGGGTAGCTGTGGCCCAGCACCACTGTGGGTACTTCAGGGCACGTGAGACAGTGCCAGAGCTCAGCGCTTCAGAACAGATGAGGGGAAGATGGAAGGAAGGGAGGGAGGGAGGCGGGAAGGAGGGAGGGAGGGAGGGAGGAAGGGAGGGAGGGAGGGAGGAAGGAAGGAAGGGAGGAAGAGACAAGGAAAGAAAGAAAAGGAGAGGCAGATGTGGAAAATCTCCTCCTCCCTGGGGAAAAAGATTTGAGAAGCCACCGGTCATGGCCTAAGGTAATGCAAGGGAACCAGGCCTTCTGGTGACTCTGAACAAGAAATCAGACTTTCTCACGGAAACAGGGGCACGTGCACAGGAAGCAGCCCACTCTGACACAGAAGCAGCATGGGACTTCGAGTCAGGGGAATTGGGCTTTCATTTTCACTGAGCCACTAAATAGCTGTGTGGTCCCGGGGGAAGTCACTCTACCTCTCTGGGCCACCATTTCCTCATTTCTAAAATGAGTGGATTGAGCTAGAGAGAAATGGTTACGTCCTATATAGCCCTTTTTAGTTCTAACATCCTATCATTCATTCCCCATCACTGCTGTAAATGTGACAGCCTTTGAGGCTTTCCTTCCTCCACCCAGGCCAACACCTACAGGGAGGGGGCAAGCACATGCATTAGAACCTAGAAGTATTTTGGTAAACTGGTGTAAATAAAGCATCCAAAACATTCATCAAGAAAATCTGAATATCAACCACCAAGCCCCAGGCTGAAGGGAGCTGGGAATATTTCAGGGCACATTAACCACTGTTGTGGTAAGTAATTATGCACACTGACTTCGAGTCTGTTTCAATGGTCACATCTCAGAGTGTAATTCCTGCACTGTTTCCAGGGAGGGACGGACCCGAGCAAGTGCTAACGAGTCTTCCTAGACTCTGAACTGTGGACTGGTAATAGCTGGCATTTCAAAAATGTAGGCTTTTGTTTCCTGAAAAACTGCTTAAAAGCATTCACTCCCCCATCTCTGATCCTTCTCTGAAAAAGAAAACAATAAATATGATTTCAATCCATTGTGTTAATATCAGGATGCACACACAGAAGTGTCTGGATCCAGCGTTGAGCAAAAACCCATCTGTGATGCCAAGCGCTTATGACAGAAAGAGGACATTAACACTTTCGGGTCTCTTGGAAAGTGAGAGTTCAGTGGTCACTTGCTCTCACTATGTAAGTTGAAAAAAAAGATCACATCTGTAGCTGCAGTGCTATCTGGAAAGAAAAACTGATAAAGATGTATTGGAATAACTTGACAGATTTAAATGTGCGTCTTCCCCGAAAATAATTTATCTCTGCAGAGACACCCATCATTGAAGGTGCTGGCCTAACTGATCTAAATTCCCACTGTTTGCCATTTGCTCCAAACCTTATCCATGTCCCAATTAAAATCTGTGCTGGCAAACACTATCAGAGAAGTTAGAGCAATTTTCATAAAAGAGTAAAAGAAGATCACACAGAATTTTTAACAATCTATTAGTTGGCATAAAGACAAAGAGGAATATGGGTGTACCCTGTTGGGGAGTGGGTACTTGAAGGATCATTTTTCTGATCATCAAAACTTGGCCTTCTTAGAATGAAGAGTTTATCCAATCAATCAATCCATCAATCAATCATTAGCATTTACCTTAAAACCTAATAGGAAAGTGTTGCAATGTTTTGGAGGTAGAGATTACCCATATGATACAAGGCCCTACCACTCAAAGTGTGGCCTTATACCAGAGCATCTCAGCATCTCTCGGAGCCTAATAAAAATCCAGAAGGTGAAGCCCCCTCCCCCCCACCCTACCCCGGGCCTCCTGCATCAAATTCTGCATTATAACAAAGTTCCAGGTTGAAGTGATTCATATCTTTATTAAGGTCAGGAAGCATAAGCAGTATACATTTAAGAAAGTAAAATAGGTGTGTGTGTGTGTGTGTGTGTGTGTTGGGCGGGGTGTGGATATGTGTGAGGGAATGTGTGCTGGAAAAAAAACTGTCAGGCAGAGTGTAAATGTGGAATTATGAGTTTGAAACCATGCTCCCAGCCACCAAGCTGTTCTGCCCAAGAGATCATCCCTATGGTGAATCTCACACCCAGTCTCGGTACCTCATTCATTCTCACAGGGCAACCCATTTTCTGTCTGCAGTAGTCAGCCCATTTTCAAAGCCTTGGACTGGTCTGCATGCTGTGACAAATGGACACATTGAAGTGGCTCTAGATCTCTCTGCAGTATGTGTCCATTTGGTCCTTCAAGTCCCTGGACATGGCTCTTGAGAGTGCTCCTAAACTGGCAGTCAGCTCCAGGCCATGATCACTGGAGAAAAATCCTCTGTCACACCTGCTCTGTGACCTTGGCCATGTTACTAAACCTTAGTGAATGTGCCAGTTTTTTCTGAGACAGGGTAAGGGACAGTACCTGTCTCTGCCTCATGAGTTTTATGGAGATCAGATAACATAAGCCATTGGATACCCCCAGTCCATGCTCGAGGACACGCAGGAAGTGCTCAGTGAATGCTATTATTATTCCCAACCCAAATAGACTTTGTTCAAAAAAAAAAAGGTATGAGAGAAAAGGTAGAGTTTAACTGTCTCTTTGAAAGGGCAGACAGAATTCAAGTTAGCCGAAAGAGCATTCTGGGGGACTAGGACCCGAAAGCACAAGATAGCAGACTTGGGAATGCTGAAATAGAGAGCAGTAAATGGTCCAGTCTGACTAGAGTGCAAGCTGTGCGAACCAGTGAGCGAAAAAGCTAGAAAGGTAAACGAAGGACAGATGATGTTTCCCAAAAGTATGACTCTGAGAAGGGAAGGCTAGGAGCTGGGCAATGTGAGACCAACCGAGGCACCGTTTCAACTGAATCTCAAACCTAAGCAGTAGCTCAGAGGAAGGCACAGAGGTCTGATGTCAGAGGTGCGTACATGCGTTCTGTATTAGCTTGATGTATATGGTGTTGCCGACATTACATTGCTTTTAACCTAGAAGAACAGCAGTTTCATTTGATTCAACTTGATACAAGTCCTTCCCTTCCCTTTAATGTATAAGGCGTGGGGGCGTGGGTACGGGAGTAGAGGGGGGCAAATCTGCCCTCTGCACCCACCTCAGACTTCCTGAGAAGTTGAGCAAGGCTACAGAAGAGGGATTAGGAGGCAAAGACATGACGTGCTAAGTAAACAAAAGGTGCCGTTACTTTCTGGGTGTTCCCGGCCCCTGGCACCACAGTGGTTAGAAGCAGCTTTGTCTACACATCCACTTTCCAGAAGCATCCACCATTCACTGTTGATGTAGGCAACCCAAGAACCTTCTCACCCTCTGCTCAACTCCAAGACTCTTGCCCAGGCTTTAAATGTTAGCTTTGCATACAGAGTTTGCAATCATTTGGGTAAAAACTAAATTCAAAACAAAATAAAACCCCGGGTTCTTTCTGATGGCCTAAAAGGACAGTTTAGAAAAAGGCAGAAGAGAAGGGATTTATTAAGAAGGAAAAAAAAAATGCTACCAAGATATTTCAAAATAACAGCAGCTGCATGCTCTTCCAGTATTGTGGGGGCCTCGTTTGGGCCCATTTTGGTAACGACGGGAAACCGCTGCTCTCTCTTTCCAGGCATATGTTTAAAGTGCCCTGCAAATGATTTCATGTTGGATCGAGCTTCATTACTCACAGTTCATATTTGGTCTAAATTACAGTAAATGTTATTTCAAGGTTTACAAGTTAATTATTATAGTATAGTATTTACTCCATTATATAGTAATTACTGCAGTATCTAACGCCTAAAGGGTTTTCCCCCGTATATGAAGGACGCAGAATATTTTAGAGCTTTTTTCAAGCAGAACAGGGCTCACTGGGGTATGTGAGTGAGTGTGCATGTCGGGGGGGGGCTGGGAAGATGGTACCCAGAGATCTGCAAATGCCCACATTCTTTCGGATGTAGGGTCACAGGGACCACTAGCAGCCAAACTCATTTCAACCACCCCAGGAAGTAGCACACATGGTATTTATAGGGGCGAAAGAGATTGTGCTGACTCCCACAGATATGCAAGATGCCCGTCCCACCTCCAGCATGCTGTGACTGTAAAGAGCCGAACAAAAAAACCCTCTCGACCTACAGATGAACCAAGATTGGGTTTGCTCATCTTTGGGAGGCGGCTGCCTGAAAGACCTCACTTGCAATTTGGCTCCCCCTCTTTTGGCTTGCTGTGAGAGTTTAAATGGTCTCCTAGCACACACTCTCTCCCTGAATGCCCCACCCTTGCCACAGAAGGGTCAACTATGTGACACCAGATAGCCCCCCACTCTGGGCTACATTTACACCTCTTTGCTCCATTCCAGCCTCACTCTTTGTTCTGGCTGCCAAACCCAAAATGGATTCCATAAGTATCCTGCTTCCCAAATGCTGGTCCAAATGGCGGCCTGCAGGTCTGAGAACCCTAGGGGCCTGACAGGCAGTTGAGCTGAATGACAGGCTCAGGATCAAACCACATTTTTGTCCTCTGACTGTAGCCAAGCATCTTGGGCTCGTCAGATGCAGCTTCCTCTTGCAATGTCCTCTCCTCCCCAGAAGCCTGACCGCTGTTACCTTGATAAATGCTGAGCAGATGGAAAAGGAGAATTTGGCAATCACAGAAGCATCACGTCCCTTGACTCTGGCCCCTCTTCAGGAGGAGAAAACACGATCACAGAGACCAGGTGAGTCAATGTGCCTTGAGTGCGCACTTACTGTGTGTCTGGCCCTGAGGCTGGCAGGGTTGGAAAAGAGAAATGGTCGGTATTTCTAGCACATGCTTCTACTGCAAAGGATTCTACTCCTCAGCCTTCTCACTGACAGGAAGAGACAGAATGGGTGAAGGGGGGAAACTGCCAGTGTGTTTTCTCCCAAAGTATTCTTGACAAATTTTCCTTTTGGCAGATGGTGGCAAAAAGAAAGGAAAAGAAAGGAAAGGAAAGGAGAGGAGAGGAGAGGAGAGGAGAGGAGAGGAGAGGAAGAGGAAAGGAAGAGAAAAGAAAGAAAAGAAAAGAAAAGAAAAGAAAAGAAAAGAAAAGAAAAGAAAAGAAAAGAAAAGAAAAGAAAAGAAAAGAAAAGAAAAGAAAAGAAAAGAAGAAAAGAAAAAATACAACCAGAGGGTTTAAGTAAAAATGTTCCTGGAGCTCGCAGATGGGTGTCCGGTGTTCAGATGGCCCCTCACGCACTGAAGCACACGACTTGCCCTTCCTAGTCTGGCTCAATGTGGGCCAGTCTAGCAGTCTAGCTATTGTTCAACAGACAAGTATTCAACCAGAGGGCACTGGAGGGTACTTATCCCTGCCCTTTCTCATTGCCATGGTAGCAGCTGGCTCCTCACCAGCCAGTACACCCTCCCCATCTTTGCAAAATGGAAATGTCAGTACTTATAACTGTCTGGCTTTAAATACACAAGTGGTTTCCCATTACTCATGGTGTAGATCCCACTTCCTTGAATGGCTAAGCACACCTCACATGGCTAGGCCCCGCCTTCCCTCACCATTTTCCTTCCTGAAGTTTTTAAGGTCCAGCCACTCGAACCTCCATCTAGTCCCCTGAGCCTTCTTCTGCTCCTTCCCATCTTTGGGAGTTTACTGATGGTACTCTTACCGCCTTTCCCACCCCACTCCTCTCTGACCTCCTTCCAGTACCACTCTCTGACCTGTCCTTCAGATACCAGCTCCGGGATCTTCCCAGACATCTAGAACTTAGGCAGTTCCCTGTTGTGACCCCTCCAATGACTCACATAAATCCTCACTCTAACACTTATCATACACTGCTGTATTTGGCTATTAAATACCTTTCTGCTCAGCTAGATCATAAGCTCTATGAGGACAGAGGTCACATCTGCCCTCCTCATTCCCAGCAACTAATAAAATGACTGGCCATGGTGTTGCCATGGCAATGGCAATGACACTGTTTACTGAAAGAGAGCATTCTTCAGTGAATTCCAAAAATGCTAAGTGAAAAAGGTATCAACTCAGTGGAGAAACATGGTAATACTGAGAGTCAATACATACTGAGCATTCACTATGTGCCAAACACTACACATATCTACACTTCACAACAACACAGTATGAGATAGATGCTCTTATTATACCTCTTTCATAGAAGGTAAAAACAGAGGTGCTGGGAGGTTAAGTAATATGTCTAAGGACACCCAAGTCATAAAAGGTGGAACCATGATACAATTCCAAGCAGCTGGACCCAGAGCCCACACACTGAACCATTCTGCTAAGTTACTCTTATTGAGCTCGTGAATGAGAAGAAAGGGCATTAAGCACCCCTCAGTCCTTCTTCTCCTACTTTTTCTCTGTGAACAAACTCTTGCTATAATGAACATATATTTAATATGAGATGAGAATAAAGTATATCAGCTCCCTAATCACTTCATACACACTCTTTCACTACCTGTCACATCTTTACAACATAGTCAAAGCATTTTCAGCAGTGGAGATAATTTAAAAAAAAAAAAAAAAAGTAACAAGTTTGGGCAGAACAAATGATTATCAGAGAGAAAGACTCATATTTGTCCCCACCAGTCCTGTAAGCGCTGGACCCCCAGGAAGAAGGGGTCTCTTCCTTTTCTCCTTGTGTTTCCTCACCAGTTTCCGCTCCTCCCACTCCCCAAAATGTATGCTCACATAAGATACACACTTGGACAAGAGAGCTAGGTAAGGACTGTGGCAACTCATAAAATTCATTAGGAGTTTCATCAGAAGGTAAACCCCCCAGGGGAGTTTTAGCATTCCAGTGGTGCCCAGCCACTAGACTTCAGAGGGGAGACGGGGAGCCAAGATAAGAAGAATCCGTGAGGTCATCCCCGGCTCTGGAGGCCTCTATTCCTTGCTCGTCTCTAATGTCACCACCCTGGATTCCCAGCACAGGCCTCATTCGGTCCCCATCTATTTACCCCATCCTTCTTTCCATGGACATGATCACTCTAGCAAGCTCTGGAAGATTTCTGTCCAGTAGGACTTATCCTATAAAGAGTTTTCATTCATTAATGTTAAATACAAATAAATTTTTTTTTGTTCCAAAAGACTTTCCTGAACTGTTAACTAATCAAGTTTCCTTCTGTATTTCACTTTCTTTTATCTGTGTGGCAACAAACAATAATGTCTACTTTGAATGTTAACTACTGATGTTGGACATCATGGAGTTAGCCAAGCCACTGGCCATCTGAGGAAGATGCAAGAAGTCCCTCTTCCTGTGGTGCCAGTTGCTGTTTTTACTGACTCCAGGATGAGCTATCTCTAGTCTACGATACTCTTGAGCAGTCCCAACCTTGAAAAACCAATGGAAAGAGATTATACTTCAGAGTCACAGTCCCCCTAAGTGTAATCCTGGCCTCAGCATTCCAAACTGCCACACTTTACACAACAAGAGGAAGACAGAATGAATATAGAACATGCTTTTCATACCATTTGTTATAGAAGAAGCATTCAAGTAAGTCACTATGATCATTTATGATGACCTTTTTTATGGTACCACACAACAAGCTCCTATGACATACGCTATCCTGCTGTCCAAGGCCTCCTAGTTACCTGTTATCGACATCCTTTAGAATATAGAGGGTGAGCGGATACATAAATGGTTTTCCTTCTATCATTGGTCTCAAAGATCATCATGGTTGGACTTTAAAGGATGGTTGGGAAGAAAAGTCAGGGGATGTGTTGCTCCCACTCTCCATAACAAAATTCAAGAAGTCTGACTCTGCTCTCTAGGCTTAATTAGGCTACATCAAAAGAGTTCTTCCTAGCCACTCCACAGTGGGGATAAATTCCATTAGTGACCCTGCTAAAGCAGATGTCCTTGGGAACACTTCCTCCTGACATAACCCTTTGTCCTATGTCTGACACGCATCTCTGTGAGACACCGCATCCTCCTGAAGCTGCAGCGTCCGGAGCTGACGGGAGAGATCTGACCTACAGCTGCCGGCATACAGTTGAACTAGGCTTTTATTTTTATGTTCATCCATCATCTATTTAAACTTTCCCAATTTAAATGGAAGACAGAAGATAAGTAATACTAATGCCTGAGGTTAATATTTTTATTTTTTAAAACTCTGAATCCTGTGGAATACAAGAAAAGGAGGAAATACTGGCACGAGTTATTTTTACCTTCCACTTCAACTTCTTTTGTTCAAGTGCAGACACAGGACATGGAACACTTTTGTGTTTTGTGGGTGGTAGTTTTTTTTTTCCCGTCTTCACCAGGACCCAAATTATCTCCAAGTCCTTAGATCCATTAGCCTAATTAATATTAAGAACATATGCATATGCAAATAAGTCCCTCTTTGCCATATATTTCACTTTATAAGACAGGTTGAAGGGTGGTTGGGTGAGTCAATCAAATGTCATAAATTGGCTATGCATAAGAGCTCATTAATATTAATTGGGGCGTGGGCATTGTGCAGTAGTCCATGCCTCCATTAGAGATGGGCCCCTTGCTTTAATTGTTCCAAAGATTTTGAAAACTAAAGCCTCTGACCTGATTTAAATATGTAATCCACCCCCCTCCCCCAGGTAGTCTACAGAGCAGCATCAGAAAGGTATTAAAAAAAATACAGAGCAGACCTTTTCTAAGACAGATGGCACACAATGAGGTTAGAAAAAGTATCTTGAGATCCAACCTGCAAGAACAAAAAAAAATTGCTTGCATTGTTGTTTTCATTATCTTGCTTCTGTCATTTCATGAGCTTTGTATCTTGCAAGGAAAGAAAGAAGGGAGAAAAACTGTGAAATTAATCTTTTGTGCATGGCCTGATAAAGAAGAGACATGCTCAGACAAAAGATAGACTGAGAGAAGGTACCGTGATTGATGACTAAAGTAAAGGTGTCAGAAGAGTATTATGTAAATTACTGGAGGCACACACCATTTCAGAGAGAATGAGAGGGAAGAGCAGGCAGGGGGAGCGAGGGAGAGGGAGAAGGCGAGAGAGGGAGTTAAGGTATTGAGAGTGAAAAAAGGATTGCAGAGTCGATGTCACCAAAGAACTGGTCCCCAAACACCCATTTCTTGCCATCTTTCATCTCCTCCGACAGGCTCACCTCACACTCTCTCTGGGTTGCAGGATATAACAAAGCGGGTGGGGGTGGGGGAAGAACTGTCAACATTAGCATGATTCTAGTCAAGGCAAGGTTTAGGGAAAGCAGTGTCTGAAGTGAAATCATCAAGGAGGGAAGTTTCAGTTAAAGGGGAAAGGGAGCCGGCTGGCAAATGCCTGTGTCTCTGTGTGAGGCGAGCCACGGGAGGTGGGGACAGGAGTCAGACCACTCATTCTTCATGCTGGAGAGGGGCTGTGAGAGGGCCTCTGTCCTTCCCCCAAGTCTCTGGTTAGATCTACACGTGTGTCAGGTGTATGACATGACCACCGTACAAAGATGGGTGGAGAGAGACTCAAAAGGCCAGAGGCCGGGAGCCACATTACAAAAACCTCCACATAATGAAACGAAGGCAAGTGTTGAAAATTGCCTCCATTTTCATAACAGAAGGATCCTATTCCATTATGAGAATGGGCTTTGCCCCAGTGAGCCCTGAGTGCAGGCTGGTCTGCACCTCTCTGCTTACCATGTTAAAAAATCTCACACTTAGAAGTCAAGCGCTGGGACCTGTGGGTTTCTAAAAACAAAAACAACAAAAACAACCTTCCAAATTCTAGCAAACCACATCTGGAGATAGCAAGGTTGGTATTCAGGGAGAACTCACCAGACAGGTTGTTCTGACCCTGACTGGAGTAATGTTTGAATCCAATTTACTGGGGCCTGCACAGTACTGGTAGCTAAATATATTAAATATCATCCCTCTGAAAAGTCCAGGGATGAATCCAATGTCTAGATCAAGATTTTCTCCACACCTGCCCTCCTTTCTCAGCAGGGTTTGAAGGTAAGGAGAATATAATGAATCTCCACTCATTAAGAGCCCAGAGGACCTCCAAGTACTATAAAGATTAGAGTAAAACCTTGACCCACCGTGAAACCCAAATGCAATTAATCAATTAAAAAACAGATGATATAATAAAATCTAAAGTAAATTTATGTGCAAATTCTGATTTAACCCTTTTTGATTATTTTGGAAATCTCTGAAACAGTAAATGACTGAGAGTGAAAGAGGTCTAGAAATGGAAATAAAGATGAACCAAATCTATACCCAAAAGTTGTTCTATAATACTCTCCCACTGAGGATATTAACACCCAAAAATGTAGTCCCCATGTCCACCACGCCCACCCAGCCACAGAGCATTCTCTTCTTCCTCTGACTGCCTGACCATTTGGCCACAGCTATATGTCACTTCCTTTATGTATTCCACAGTCCCTATTCCTTGAGTCCCTCTGTGTGCCAGATTCTGTACAAAATGGAACAAGACGCACTTTCTCTGTGGAGCCAGTCTTGCTTCCCAGGAGAAAACCAGTTCCCTGTCACCATGTCTCCTAGCTCATAGCACTCACTTGAATGACCTGGGTAGCGCTTGCTACTGTGGGACCAGGCTTTGCTTATTTACACTCAATTACCCAAAATGGAGCTTGGCCAGAGATCCACCTGAACATGAAGGCTAAGCCAGGACTCTGTCCTCAAGAAGGCAAAAGATACAGGAGAAAGATGTCTGTCTGCTTTCAGCCTCACACGATTTACTTTTGTCCTTCTTTAGGAATCCTTTGGTCACATGGAACAAACCTTCACTCAAAGAAACTCAAGGGAGAAGTTTTACTATAGGAGGAGCTCAGAGGACCCAAAAGGAAGAAGTCTATTTGGGCCTCAAGAGAGGCACTTGGAGCACCTGGGTGGCTCAGTTGGCTAAGCGTTGGACTTAGGGTCAGGTCATGATCTTGCGGTTCATGGGTTCAAACCCCGCATTGGGCTCTGCGCTGACAGCCCAGAGCTTGGAGCCTGCTTCAGATGCTGTGCTGCCCCTCTGCTGCTCATGCTGTCTCTGTTTTTCAAAAATGAATAAACAGGGGCACCTGGGTGGCTCAGTCGGTTAAGCATCTGACTTCAGCTCAGGTCATGATCTCACGGTTCATCGGTTCGAGACCCACGTTGGGCTCTGTGCTGACAGCTAGCTCAGAGCCCGGAGCCTGCTTCAGATTCTGTGTCTCCCTCTCTCTCTGACCCTCCCCGGCTTACGTTCTCTCTCTCTCTCTCAGAAATAAATAAAAAACATTAAAAATTTTTTTTCAATGAATAAACATTTAAAATATTAAAAAAAAAAAAAAAAAGAAGAAGAAGAGAACCGTGGCCTGGAGAGGCATCAAATTCCAGTCTCTTATTGTCTCCATATTTGTATCTCTGTCATACCTTCAGGTAGCACACAAGATTTTCATCATGCTTCTTTCTTTATGTATCCCCCCTTCTCTCTGCAACCCCACTTCTTTTGCTGGCTTTCCTCCCAGACTGTGTTGAAGATACCATAAGGATGGTAGTACCAGTACTATTACTACTACTACTACTACTACTACTACTACTACTACTACTACTACTAGCAAGCAATTGAATAACAGCCAGAACTGCCCCGAGAACATCACACATATTAACTCATTTAACATAACAACTTTATTATTTGTATCTTCCATTATTCATTTTTAGTTCACTCGTTTATATTGTTCATTTATTAGTTGTTATTATTTATTATTATTTATCATCATCTCTGATTTCCAGTTGTGGAAACTGAGGCAAAGAGCTGACGTGCAGTCCCAGGACTGCATAGCTGGGAAGTGGTGGAGCTGGCCTGTGAACCCTGACAGACTAGCCCCAGACGCTGTGCATTCACCAACTGAGTTAGATTGCCCAGAACCCTCCTGTTCCCACGACCGTCCAGGTCCAGCTCAGGAGAACCGGCTGCATCCCGGACACACTGGGGCATGGTCAGGGGCAGCAGGTCAGTCAAGAGGCAAAGCTGCAGGGGTGGTAACCAGACAACGGGATGGGAGTGTGAGGAACTCAAGGAGGCAAACATTATTTGTACAAACATTTTCATTGGAAAAAATCTGGACTCCACCCAATATAACAAAAAGGCTCAAGGAGAAAAGTCTGAGTAGCCATAGGACTAGAGGCAACTCATAACTGGCAATAACAATGCACATGTTTCTTGTAGGAAATCACATTGCAGCCTCTTGCACCCCAACTCCAAAGGGCCGTGTCCAGTTTGCTCTGCACGTCAATGAAACAAAGAGTGAAAGCTAGTGGCGAGTGGGACCAAAGAGTAAAAGAACAAAAACGATATCTGAACGGATGGGATTCCTCTTGCTCCCCACGTCAAAGTCATGGACACCAGTGCAGTCTTGGGGCCGCCTGCCTCTGGTGCAGTGGGGAGGTGGGCCAGATCTGAGCAGGGAGATGGGAGGTCTTAGTTCTATTGCTGACCGCACTTCTCCTCAGCCGCCTGATTCCGAGCCAGTCACCACACATTCTGGCTTCACTGCCCATCACTGAGGCTGCAATGTCAGTATCCTTCCTCCCTCTCAGTTCTAAGATTCTGTGCCTCTCTAAGACCCCACACTTGGGTCCTGGAGATCCTCCTCTGCATGACTAAGGGTTTCTAGCAGACACATGGATGTTCTTACTTCCCTTGACGGTCTTCTTTCTCCCTGAGCCATGGGTTCTCTGGAGGAAACAAAGCAATGACTGTAGACATGGTTGAAATAGCTTTCTGCGGAAACCATAAACAGTTGGAAGAGATAGATCTTCTTCTCACCAAGGGCTCTCAGACACACTGGAGATGGTGAGCAGTTTCCCAGGCAGGTCTCCCATGTAGGCCCCACCACAGTCGGTGCCATTTTGTTTTCTAACAGGTCTTCGCAACCTTAGCCCCGAAGTCTTCTTGAGAAAGCTTTTTGCTTTCATATGTCTGACCTTATGATTCATCTGGCTCCTGTTTTAAAACCAATTATTACGTATTGTCTTTTGAATTTCACCCCTGACACCACTTGCCCTGACTTAATTCTATGACTGGCTTTTATTCAAAACTTTCATTTTTGAGAAAGGTGCAAGAGCTGCAAATGGCCTTCTTCTAGAAGCTCTGAGTCAAATGGCAGTTCTGCTGATCAAAAACAGAGTGCTGGCATTTTGATGCATGCTGTTAAAATGTGTACTTCTTTCAAGTATTGTGGATAAAAGGAAAACCAAAGCAAAAGTATCAATGATGGGACAAGGGATTCGGGGTTGGGATGTCACATATTAGGCTGAATCTTGCCCCTGAGCTCTCAGCCAGTGGCACCAAGTGTCTGTCAGGCCTTTCTGTATGGTCATCCTGCCTATACCACTGTCTCATCCGGTATATTTATATTTCCTCTGGCTGTTCACTGACTGCACACTGGTCTTCATCCTCAGTACACAATTATCCAACAGATCTATTCAACGCTGTCTTGCAAATGTCTCCCAATTCCACTCTCCTCTCTATACTCTGTCCAAACTGGTCTAACACAGGTCTGCCTGCCCAGGTTTGCCTTCTCCCTCACCCAGTCTATTGGAAGCCTGGGCTTCCAAATTGGTTCCCTTTGCTCCAGTTCTCCCTATCTCTAGTTCATTCTCCACATGCACCCATGTTCTCCTAAAATGAAGGTTTGTCGTGCCACTTGTTGGCTTCCAAATCTCCAGTGGTTCCCTAGCAGGTGCAGAGTAAGTTCCAACTTTTTGGTGACGCATTGTAGTTCCTCCATAGTCTGACCCCAACCTATTGTTTCAGCTCTTTCTTTTTTTCCACTACATCTGCTCACACAGCAGATGGTGGGCTCACTCCAGGTTTGATTCTTCCAGAACATACTCTGCCCTTTCCTGCTTCTTCCTTGGCCCATGGTGTTCCCTCTCCTGGGAATGTCATCTTCCCTACTTCGAGCTCCCATCAAACTTTGTTTAAATAAGTGATACCCATCCTTCAGGCTCCAACATTCCCTGATCTTGAAAATAGCCTCTGCCTGCTCTCCAAGTGTGGTTCACCGTTCTCCCCCATGAGGCCCCTACAATGCTGCTTCTCAAAGCTGAGGAACTTTTAAAAATGCTGACTTCCTGGGGCACCTGGGGGCTCAGCTGGCTAAGCATCCAACTCTTGATTTAGGCTCAGGTCATGATCTCACGATCCTTGAGTTTGAGCCCCACATAGGACTCTGCACTGACAGGGGGAGCCTGCTTGGTATTCTTTCCCTCTCCCTCTGTTTCTCCCTCCCTGGCTAACACTTGCTCTTGCTCTCTCTCTCTCTCACGCTCTCTCCTCTCTCTCACAGCAGCAGCAGCTTACCTACTTATCTAATTAAATCAAAATCCCTGGGGAGTCATCATTTTGAAGCCCCCTCCCCACCCCTACCCCACCAGTTATTTTCATATTGCCCAGCTTTGAGAAGACTTGTTCAAGTATTTGGCTTGTATCTCTTCTACTTTTCACATTTAATTAGTATTTGTTTATTGAGTAAATATACCATGAACAAAAAGTGTGTTACTGAATCAGGCCTAAGATAAAAAAAAAAAAAAGTAATAATAACATTGCATAGGCATTATATTTTTTTTAAAGTTTTTTTTTTTAATGTTTTATTTATTTCTAGGAGAGAGAGAGAGAGAGAGACAGCGTGAGCAGGGGAGGGTCAGAGAGAGAGGGAGTCACAGACTGAAACAGGCTCCAGGCTCTGAGCTGACAGCACAGAGCCCGACGCGGGGCCGAACCCACGAACCGCGAGATCATGACCTAAGCGAAAGTCGGACGCTTAACCGACTAAGCCACCCAGGCGCCCCATATATTTTATCATGTATTCTAATCTAGTATAAAAACACATTATAGGGCCACCTGGGTGGCTCAGCCAGTTAAGCATTTGACTTCAGCTCAGGTCATGATTTGTAGTTCATGAGTTCGAGCCCCACATTGAGCTCTCTGCTACCAGCACAGAACCTGCTCCAGATCCTCTGTCTCCCTCTCTCTCTGCTCCTCCCCTGCTCACTCTCTTTCTTTCTCTCTCTCACAAAAAATAAAATATTTTTTTAAAAACACATTATAATAAAATATAATACCTTATATTCTAGACACTTGTGTACGTGTCTTTCCAGTTCTACTCCCTGAGAAGAGAAAGACTATTTCTCATTTATCTTTCTATCTTTCAGCACCTAATAACAATGACTCATATTCAATAAAAAGATGGTGATTTAGTTAATTAATATGTTTGTTAATGTGTTAACTTTTGGATTAATGGAATGACATTTTAACTCCAAACTCATCTGGCCTGAAAGACACAGCAAGTTGTCTTTGCACTGGTGACTCTGAAACAGTGTCTCATGCCATCATCTCAGGGACAAAGACTGGTTAGCCCCACACTGGCCAGTGCCCACAGCCTGGACAGGGGAAAGCCTGCCGACCTCTGAATCAAACTTCCACAGGCCCCATATGAGTTTGCCGACTTCTGACAGAAATATAGACTCAAGCTACACTCTTGATAACTCCTTAAGGCAGGAGGGGGGAGGGCAGATCACTAAGTTAAGCGGCTTCCATTTTCCAAACAGTAGCTCAGCCCCCAGCTCTAAGATAAAGGAAGCACAGGGATTCCTTTCACCTGCAGGCAAGGAGAGGGAGGCCCAGAGCTCCAGGTTCTGTATGAGGTCAAGTTATCATCTGCTGGCCCACTATCATGGCTGTGTGCACCTGGGAGACAAAATGATAAATACTTAGAAACTTAGGAAGTTTCATTTTGTGCCTTTACCAGAACTTTCAGATAAAACCAAACACTTTGCACTCCGCAGCAATGAGGGTTTCAACTTTCAAATAGATCAACATTCCTCTGAAGAAGAAAAGAGTGAATGGTTTTTTCAACTTTCCTGATTTAAAGCCATTTCCCCATTGAAGAAATTCAAGGACCCACAAACACTGTCCAAATGGCACAGTCATACATGGCAACATGATTGTCATATTTCTTACAGGGTAAATATCTTAAATGGTCAGCTAAATCTTGCTGAGGTGAGAAATTAACAGAAGTTACAATTGCAAAGTGCCTAAATTTACATCATTTATCTTCCCTTTCCCTTTGTTTTAAATAAAACTTCGAAAGGGGAAACATTATTTTCATTTCGTCAGATCTGTTCCCTTTTATTTTTTCACATCACTGAAACTCCCAACCAAAATAGGGAATAAGGAAAATCAACCTTAAAGCTGAACCTATCGATTCTACCTTCCTTTCAATTTTCTCCTTAAAATGCTTCAGATGAATAATATTTCACTTCTCAGAAAAGAGAAAATTGATATCTTGGGCAAGCTGTAATGCAAATGAACATTAAAAGTACCAGAGAATCCACCTTTTTTTAATGATTGGTTTAAGTGGGGGAGGGGTCAATGCTCAGTAAAATCTTGACACACAAAGTCAGTTTTGTGCTCTTGCCCTACTCTGAGGCCACCTGGAATATTCTCAGCCACAGCCTTAGGAACCAAGGAACCCCTTGCTTTATGCCCAGCCCGTTATCCGTCCCTCATTCCCTGGAGACAGGTCTGTGTCAAGAGACCTGACTCTCCTCCTCCCACCAAAATGTTTGTGAGTCTTCAGTCCCCCAGGGCCATACTCTTCACTGATCCATCCATCTATCTCATTGGTGTATCAGTGACTTCATATGAGAAATTAGCATTTTCACAGGGGCCTCCTGGAAATACTTTTACTCCCCAAAAAGGACTTTAATAGTGACAAGATGCCAAGTGACAGAGATGATGTTTGGGGGTAACACTCTCCTGGTGTCCGCCAGCTCATCCCAGAAAGCCAGCTACCTATCTCACATCCCACAGTGCTGGCCTTATTTGAAAGATTGAAAGTCTCTTTACACAGATTCTCTCAAAGGAAGTTGTCACTTTAGGCTTCACAAACCAAAACTCTTCCAAAATCAGGTGCTTGGGGAAAAAAAAATTGAAGTACTTTTAATAATTTAAATGGCTCTTCTCTGCACATGCCCAGAACTCAAATCCCTTTTCTAACTGAAGTGCTTATATAAAAATTTGACAGCTCTTATAATTTTAAATTGCTCTACACTGAGTATGCCTAGAACCTTGATCACTTCCAAATTCAAGGGCTTATAAAAATTTGAAGCACTCCAATAATTTTAAATTGCAATGCACAGTGTAGAGTGATTTAAAATTATTGGACTGCTTCAATTTTTTTAAAAGGTCTTCAATTTGGAAGCGAGTCAAGCAGCATTCTAATACAGTGGTTTAAGACATAGTGTGCTAATCTAAAACTTAACACCTAAAAATAATGAAAATTAAACCACATGAGCTTCCCCCCCCCTTTTTTCTTTCTTCATTCCTTTTTTTTTTTTTCTTTCTTTTCTTTGAACTAGGGGAGGGACACTTACAGAACACCTGAAAAGTTGAGAAGTGTCTGGAGAGGAAAGTTAAAGCTCAGCCCATAGAGGGAAAAGGGGGCCGGGGAGGGGATGGGGAAGGTACAAGTAAAGGCAGGAGGGCTAGGGAAACAGAAAATCAAATGAAATCAGAAGAGCCAGAACTGAATGAAGGAAAATGAGAAAGAATATGACTTGGAACACTGCATTCCAGAAAGTTTTCAATATCTAGAGATGCAAATTGGACAGCCACTCCCTCTAAAAATGACTCCTTTAGTTGTTGCCTTGTTTGTTTCTCCGATGAGGCTCTCAGAATTTGTATCTGTGTTGACTCAGGGTTTCCTCTCATAATTTTGGTTGAGATGGCCTTTAGAAACCTGGCTTATCATCCAAACGTTCTCAGTCACAGCCACTTACAAGCAAAAGACATATTTTTTTATTATATCTTCCCATGGCAACCTACACCTCTTTTCTGTCAGAATAGCTAGCTAGGTGTGTTTTCTTTGTTTCAAAGTATCAATGTTCTTTTCCCCTAATCTTTTCTTCCTACCCGCCTTCTAATTTCCTTTCTGCCTTTCTTTCCCCTCCATCACTACCTCTTTCTTCAACTACCAAAAACTTCACAAGTTTAAAGATTATAATGATTATTTTTACACAGTGGCTCTTTCTAACTCACCCACTGGGCAAAGCTGCAGGTCACAGCAAGCAGTCACAACAGTATGGAGACCCTGAGCAACGTCCCCTTGATAAACAGCATCTGTTGTAAATAGGCTCCCTCAACATTTACCATAAAGCAACCTGTGCTTTTAAACACCGTCTAAATGTGCTTTATTCCATTTACTTGTTGTGAGCTGTTTCGCTCTACTGGCTAGATAATGTGTGTCTTAAAATATTGTGTAAATACATATATAAATGATAGCCTGTACTATTTCCCAGGGACCCATGGCAATTGGGGCTCAAAATGAAAAGAAGTCTATAGATGCTGAATTTTGGCACCTTTCCCACCATAAAAGACCAATCATATGATATTGTCTACAGAATGGAAAAAGAAAAGAACCCAACATAGTTAAGAAAAGGTGGGGTAAGCACACTAACACAAAAATGTTATTCATCCAGAGATGTGAGGGCCCTAAGAAAAGGACAAGGAGGAGTTGTGGACCTGAGCAAAATGAAATGGTAGGGAACATTTGCATGGACTAAACTTTGGAAGAAAGTTAGTGAAGAAGAGTAGGGAATTCAGAGAGCACGTTAGATGGAAACAGCTCTGTACACATTTCTTCTAAGCTCTGTGTTGCTCCCCTGTGCCCTGGACACAGAGGTGCCTCAGACATAAGCAGCACACTGTCCTCAAGCCGTGCCGTGGAACAGCTTAAAATATGCCATGCTCATTGATTCTACCGGCTTCAGCATGAGTCTACCCATGACTTATTGTAGATCAGCCTGGACCTGGAAGTTAAACTGTGGTTTTGTATAATTTCCAATTATTTCTCAGTTTGGATGATACCTTATCGTTACTTCTTACAACAATAAAAAAGAATAAATGCATAAAAGTCTATTGGCAGCAAAGAATATTAGGCACTAAATTTCAAAACAGACCAGATTAAAATGAATGGTTGAAGTTCAAGGTAATCAAGAGCCTTAAAAGTAGTCTAGAGTCTAGCACTGAGTGGGAAGAAGAAAATAAACATGAAGGGAGAAAATCCTTTAAATCAGAATTTTCTTAATAGATATGTGAATATAACAAACACCCTAATCCAGTATCTAGACCCTGACTAGTATCTGGGTAAGAGTAGGTTTGGGATGAACAGCCGCACAAGCAGGGTAGCACAAACAAACTGAAGTTCTTAAAGGCTAGGAGTTTACCAATGGGATGTGGGAATGAATCTAGGCCCCTGGTTGTGAAACATACCAGGAGATTAGGAATATTTGCTGAGGAGCAAACAGATTTTTAGGTCACGTGTCTGTAGAGATGTCACCACTTAATAAAATGACAAAATCTATCTATCATATAGGCATGAACACAGAACAATATAAAGAGGTTAACAGAAATTGATGGCATCCAAGGTTTAATTTTACACTGAATCGGAGTCTTTGGTGATTGAAATAGACAAAGATGTATAGGGTTATCTTGTTGAAGAGGCTGTGCTAATTACTGGCACTTGTCATTTCTCCATAGCTTTATCTAAGTCAAGAAGGCTAACTAGCTTCTTTCTCCCCAGTGTGCATTGTTTGTTCAGGAGCTTTTGCTGAGGAAGCCTTTTTTCATAATTGCACCTCATTATTAACAGGTTCATAAATAAATGAGTCCTAATATTTTTCTCCGTTAGCATTTATGATAGGGACATTTGGTCTACAAAAGATTACACTTGTCTTTAATAAAAATAGGCACTTATGCATGAAGCCTATTAGGCCCTTGTTACTCTGGAAGAGGAGGAAAGGGGAGAAACCAGAGTTTAAATTTAAAACAATAACAATAACCTGGTGTGCTTGCAGCATTGTAAATAGAGACTATTAAAGGAGCTTCAGGACTTCCCTCACAACTAACGCCTCAACCTTCTCTCCTAACCTCCAATCCTCCAAGATGTGAAGACAAAGTCAAGAAGTATTAAATGAGCATTTTCCATACAACTAGGACTGTGCTAAGTATTGCAAAGGACATAAAATTATAAAGCATAGTAACTATCCTTAAGGAAATTCCACTCTAGTCCAAGACCCGAAAAAAGAATTCAAGGAGATGCTTGATCGATCTAGACCTACGGGTGTAGTGCTCTCAACGGGTGTAGGATGCAGAGTCAGCGAAATTTGGTTTGGCCTGAGATCATTAAAAGTAGGTTTCCTAAAAAAGAACTAGGGTTTGTAGAGATCTCAAGGGTTGCTTGTGGGTTTAGATAAATATGAGGAGATAAATATGAGATAAATATTGGGGGGAAAACATTCCTGGTTAAGAAATACACATGAAAAAAGGCAGAGGTAGGTAGGAAAGTGACATATGGGGGCAATGAAAATTGTTAAGGAATTTACTATTATTACTGTGGGAAATAATGTTGAATATGTGCCTTGAAAGTCACAGCGGGTAGTGGGAAGTTGATAATATGGAATCACTTTAGTTCATAATCAGATGAAAGCAACCAGAATATTTAATGAAACAACAGTAAAGCAAGGAGACATCTCAAGCATAAATACCACCAGATGGTAGTGGCTATAGCAAAGAGAAAGGTTTAGAACCTGAAAGACATTTCAAAAGGGGTCTCAACGAGACTTGAGGGACCCTTGGGATGAGATACGAAAAGAAAAGAAAGACACCCATGAGGATAAACAGACCGGAAGAGGAGAGGAGAAGTGCTAGAAGGAGGAAATTAAGAAGAGGAAACTGGATGTGATTGTAGGCATGTTAAATAAGAGATAAGGACAGCACAATGAAGCCGGACAAACATACTCTGATGATGGTGCACATCAGACCACAGGTAGTAATGGAAGGCATGAGTGTGCTTGAGCTTTGAAAAAGGAAGAATGTAAAGAGAAAGTACAAAGCCTTGATCAATACCCATAACTGTTGGGCAGAAGTTCACGTCTGAACCATCTCTTGGCCACAGGTCAAGATTTCCTAGAAGCAGATTCCACAAGTGTCACAGGTGCTAGCAAAGGAAAAGAAGTAGAGCCACAATGGAGCAGGAAAGCCAGCACCCAGAAGAGCTAAGACATGTCCTGCAAATTGCCAGTGGCAGAACGGATCAGAGGAAAATATGGACTCATATGGAACCAGCGGCCAGAGCCAGAGACAAGAAGTCAGTGAGTGACCAGCCAAGCCGAGTACCCCTTAGGTGGGTACTCACAGCTTCCTTTCCTGACCCCCTGGACACGATGAGATTTGAATGAGCAGCACTGCAGCTTCAAGAGACTGAGGCAGATAGAAGAAAGAGAACCCAGAAAATGAGCTGAAACAACCTGCATTCATTCCTTGTGCGCAAGGGCCATCATTATTTTTTCCTG